>CM068840.1:81125824-81495567 GCA_028554795.2 Sinohyriopsis cumingii | reverse complement strand
TTTTGTTTAATTTATTGAAAAGTCCCAAAAAGGAATATTGAGAAATCAAGTTTTTGAAAGCAGTTTCTTATTACCTTTTCTCTTAATCCGCTTTTAGGACCTTTTGTAAATGTGAGCTAAATAAATGGTCGACACAGATGCAATTTAGAATCTATTTTTCCCATAAGCCCTTCTTTATCTTTATATTTGTTAACGTTGTCTAAGAAATTAAGTTACAGGAAAAGGTTTATCCTTTCCTTGCTTCTATTCTGAAACTGTTGAATAATTTTAATACATTTATTTAGTGGACGTCCCTCAATTACGCACGCGTGGAGGTTTGGAAGGGGATTGACTAAGTCGTACGCGTGCGTATGAGGATGGGGTAAGGGTGATTTTTAATAAATATATACGTTCTATACCATCAAGGGGCTCTCTCTCTCTCTCTCTCTCTCTCTCTCTCTCTCTCTCTCTCTCTCTATATATATATATATATATATATATATATATATATATATATATATATATATATATATATATATATATATATACGTTTTATAGTTGATGTTAATACTTCCTCATTTTAGTTTTCAATCACAGTGGTTAATTGTCGTTGAAAACTTAAAACTGTTTATTTTTAATGAATGCTTTCAACTTAATCTTTCAGAAAGTTCGATTTTCGCAGCTATTGTTGTAGGGAGAGGGGACGCATAAGTGTACGTACGCGGGTGTGGGTTTAAAAGTGTACGCCGTGGAACATTGGTGGAGATGGGTTAGGAACTGGCCAACTTTTTGCGTACGTACTTTATTGACGACCCTTTAGGCTAAAAATAATGTTTGGTTTAGATATGCAGGAAAAGTTAACCTTTCCCTCTGCTTCACATCTTTAATGAATTTCTTGACCATTCTCTGCAATTTTGTTTAATGAATTTCTTGACCATTCTCTGCAATTTTGTTTAATGAATTTCTTGACCTTTCTCTGCAATTTTATTTAATGAATTTCGAAGTATAATTGAGACTTATGTCTTCGTTCGTCTCATTTTCGTAATTTCCTTTCTCGTGAAATGAACAACCAGCTTGCATTAAGAAAATCTGAACGTAAAGTGGAACGGTTTCTTTACTAAGGTTGCATTTCCTAAGATTGCATTTCCTAAGATTGCATCCAATTTTATTTATGTTATACATTCACTGTAAGGAATATTCTGATATGTTTACGAAAAACCGTTAAAACTTACACTCAAACGGAAGAAAAACATATACAAATCTAATTGAAGTCATGGCCCATGTATACTAACAAACCGACCGTAGCATGTGCCGATAGATAAATGTAATTAATTCGTCTAGTAGTTTAGAGGCCTCTGGTCGGTGAAAATGGCAAGCAGATATCGAAAATAAATAATTTCCTTTGACCTCATATATCATGATGATGGAGACTGTGTTCAAAGATATAAACCATATGTTCTTCCTATACTGCATTAAAATACGGCGTTCAATATCTCTTAACTCTGTTTCTATTGTTTTCGCTTTCCAAACCTCAGTCATTATTTTCGGAAGAAAGACATGGGATAGAATAAGTGTTAGTCAATTAAGACCACTTCTGTCCAAAACTATAGTTAGTTATACTGTAGTCGGTAAAGTAGCTCCACTGAGTTAATGTTACTTACTGTACAAAACAAATACCGACTTACAGTAAAACTTCTCTCCGTGTTTATGTCTCCTGTCTACGTCTACTGACAAAATCTACTCCCCGACATCAAAAGGTGTGGTTTGATTTGGGGGTTTTCACGGCACTGCAACGCCTGAAATTTACATAGTATCAAGGAAAGTAAAGTAGACAAACCACAGTAGATGATCCGGTTTGATCAGATGGCAGGAATCGAGCCCGCATGTTACTGGTCACTACTCCCAACTCCTTAACGACTGAGCTACCGTGGACTTCGTCATAAGCCAATAAGAAAATCAGAGCTTAATGCCTTGAAAATAAGTGACCCCAGAAACGTAGGCTGTATCTGGGAATCGATGTATACGTGATTGATAGGGAATTATTTTTTGCACCCTTATAAGTGGCTGTAGGCGTTTTGTGTTGTTTTTTTTACAGAGCTGTATCTCACAATATTTCACTCCTCTTATTGATACTATTGCGAATCAAGAGTAAATAGTTACAGAATCAAGAACAGACGTGGCTGTAGTTGCAGTGACAGTAGTTATAGTAGTTTTCATGATTGTTGTTTATTTTGATACACCATACTACAAGAATAGCTACTGCTAATACTAAGATTACTGCTAATAATAATAATAATAATAATAATATAATAATATAATAATAATAATAATAATGATAATAATAATAATAATAATAATGATAATAAGTATTATTATTATTAGTAATAGATGTAGTAGTATAATAAATAGAGTATAATTAAAATAATTATGTCAACATCGCTAATGATCTTTCCCTCTTTCATAGAGGTACTGTTGTAGTCATAGTGCTGAAATTTGTGATGGTAGCAACTGTAATAGCAGCAGTACTTAGTAGCAGTATAGCAGTAGTTGTATTTGATGATGAGGAGGAGGAGAATGTTACCAACGACAACGATGAAACCATGTTTACTAGTGACACGGCTGGTTTTATTGTCATTTTTTTATATATTTAAGTATGTGCAGGTCGATGAGAAAAATATTGATTTTTCTACGCTTCCGATATCGATTCAGATGAAAAAGAAGTTGAAGACTGCTTTGGTTTTGTGTGGTTTCACGCAATGTTCAACGCGTGATAGACTGACTACCTATGGGAGCTAGTGTATTTGGTGTGGGAAGAGCCATCGACCCATGGGAAGCTAGTAATAAGCTTTTTCACACAGAGACTTGTACTCACGCTGACAAAAGTGAAATGTGTGAGTGATCTGTAAAGGCAAATGCCTGACCACTCGGCCACCTGGGGCATCAAGGAAGAAGAAGAATAATAGAAGGAAAACAAAGAAGGTGAAAAACAATCTTTATATCTGATAACCACTAATTCATCTGTCACAAAATGCGATTGAAAAATGTCTGTTTTCATGGTGATTATTAAATGGCACGCTTCAGAAAATTGCATATTGATTAAAGATGTATCACTGTCAGAGTTCATGAACTAGCACTTTCTGTCAAAACGAGAATAAAGCTTGACTGTACTTTGAACGTATCATGGATTTTTTTTGAAGCCACACAATTTTTGTCATCTTTGGAATTTGTTATACGAATCAGTCCAGCGATTTGCTTTTGTGTGTGTTGTGGTGCTGGTAATGGAGAGAGACCTTCATGTGTGAGTACATGGAAACCCATGTGCACAAACTCTGAAATACACATTCACGCCTAAATCTCAGCTCTAAGTTCTTTAACTAAAACAGACTGATTAAATCAATAAAAGAAGCAAACGAAATAAAACTTAATGTAAAATAGACGCCAAGTCCGAAATTATGTGTGTTGATATGTGTATGACGTTTTAACTTCTTGATGGACTCATTTGCACATAAATTAGGGTACCGCATTTGTGCAAGGTCATCTAGAAACTGGCTTTGCTATTAAATGAGATGAAATGTATTGATGAGATTGAGAAGTGAATTACAATTGCACGGCTGTCTTCATCAGAAATTGAGCAAACTACATTTCATCATTTCTCAACTCTGACATAAATATATCAAATTTAAGCCGTTTTCGGAAACTCTTCTTATTGGAACGAAAACATTGGTCTTTAGAAAAACAAAAATTAAAATATAAGATTTGGATTACTGTGAAACAAGAATCTGTACATTTTTTTTTCTAATCAGATTGTTTTCTTTTTTGTAAGAATAAGTATGGTACCATCTTTCTTTATCCAACTTCGGTATGGACCAATGATGTAAATGTCCAACCAAAATTAACTGATCCTGTAAAAGAGTTTTCCAATAGTCTAATGACGTACACAACTGATAGAAATATAAAATGTCAATTTTCATGCATTGCATATCCACAACAATGAATGTAACTCGTAGTAGTAGAATTATGAAAGTGTTATTATTACATATTTTAACAGGAATGACATTTATTATTAGCAGAAGTAGGTTTTTTTTAAATAAAATGTATTATCATTATTATTGTATTATTATTATTATCGTTGTTGTTGTTGATGCCGCTTGTTTTCTTTCTTTGTTATTTGTATGTTTGTATGTTCTGTCCCCCCCCCCCGTTTCGTTGTTATCAAATGTTGGAGTAATATTACACACACACACACGCTATAATATATATATATATATATATATATATATATATATATATATATATATATATATATATATATATATATATATATATATATATATATATATATTGCTTCTATGTCGTCAAGTAAGTGAACTAATAATGAACTAAGTCGATTATATTTTACTTAGAAAAAAATAGGGGTTCAAAATAGATAATGATTTGATTTATTTTATTTGATTTGCGTGTGTTTGTCCGTTTGGAGACCACCCTGATTTAGGCCTCTTGGTTTCAACGTTTCTGGGCAGCCTGTCCAATTCGATTCCTTTTCTACCCTGGTTTGGGAACTCAAATTGCAGTTATGGGCAATTGTAGTTAGTAGATTGTCGATGAAAGTATAACATGGGGAAAAGACGTGTTCTGCTACAAGACTTCTGTCAAATTTTGTCATCATATCAGATTGGTGAAGATCGGTCCCTTTGTGCAATTACATCTCTTGTCACCACGGTGCCCAGATGTGTCCGTATGGTATTGGCCTATGAATGGATTTCCCTTTGCTACGAGGTTATTCGGTCTGTGATAGGTTATTAGTAGGGTTGGGAGGGGATGATTAACTTTAGCGTATCACACGAATCCACAATTGTCCAGTATTTCTGGACAATTTGATCTACTTCGTGTTGCCTGGTTGTTATATCAGGATAAATAGTATTCCATCAACTTTTTCCTTTTCTTTATATTTAAGAGGTTAGTGAGTATGTGTTTCATATACTTTGTGTGTGTTCGACCTTTATTGCTGCCTTCGCTATCCGGTTTTAACATAGCCTTGGCTGATCACATGTTTAGACAACTATTCGCCATCTCTTTGGAAAGATTTATCGACGAAGCAAATTATGCGTATGCTCAGTGCCTGGTTGTAGGAGATGTTCCGCATGCAAAGCTTTAGATGATATCTGGCATGGGGATGCTTGGCATGCAATAAACACGATAAATAAGTAATTAAATTTGTACCCTTCACGGTTCCATTGATTTGGATTTAACTGTTCTCATTGAACACATATTTTATTTATTTTTTAGTCTGACGACTAACTCCAGAAAATTTTAGCCGCGGCTCTTGTACGGTTCTTATTTCCCATGCTTCTTTACACGACAGTATCCCTTCGCTGTGCAATATATTATACTCTACAGGAGTATCACGTCTGTGTAAACAAACATCTATCTGGCGATAATGGTTCATTTGCTTTGCTTTGATGAAATAATATGTCGTGTCCCGAAGAACTGTTAAGTGATAATGTGTGGTCTTGTGACATGGTCCGGATATTCAAAAATTCTCTCTGTGGGATGTCCATTACCAGAAGCTATCAGTCTACTTGGGTTTCCATGTTTGTGGATTTTACAAAGAAGATAAATATTCCTGCTCTAGGATTTTCTGGGGGTTACATTGTCTTTGGTTTTCTGGTCTATGTTTCCAGTTTGGAACGCTACATCAATAATATTTGTTCTAGTTTTTACATAGTCCAGTGTCAGATCCTGGTCAAGTTCCTCGTACACTCGGACCCTGCTTAATGGTTTGTTTTCTTTATGTAGTCATCGCTACTACAAATGAGTCCTTTTCTGTAGTGTTGATTAATATGTCTCTTATGTTGCTCAGTGCGTAAAGGGACTCTTTTTCATCTTTGCTCAAGTGTGAATATTTGCTAGCATAGATGATTTGTTTGATGTGTTGTTTTTAACTGAAGAGACAAAAACCTCGTAATTTGCAAGTGAGCATTGTTATGAGGTCCAGCCACGTTTATTTCGAAGCCTGATTCTGTCGAGGCTAATGTCTTCATCTGACTCGTTTTGTGGTTGCAGATCCAATCCGACCATGAATTTTAGTCTGTGGCTAAAGTCAACATTATCCTTTTGACGATTGCCCTATTGAATGGCAGAAATTCAACCTTTTGATAACAATTGTGTGTGTGCTTCTGTTACTTTTACTTTTGAGAGATTAACCACTGTGTGGGTATCGGGTGATTAACCACTGTGTAGGTATCGGGTAATTAACCACTGTTTGGGTGTCGGGTGGTTAACCACTGTGTAGGTATCGGGTGATTAACCACTGTTTGGGTGTCGGGCGATTAAGCACTCTGTGGGTATCAGGTGATTAACCATTGTGAAGGTATCAGATTATTAACCACTGTGTGGGTATTAATCAATGAATCACGGTGTGGGTATCAATCAATGAATCACGGTGTGGGTATCAGTCAATTAACCACTGTGTGGGTATCAGTCAATTAACCACTGTGTGGGTATCAATCAATGAATCACGGTGTGGGTATCAGTCAATTAACCACTGTGTGGGTATCAATCAATGAATCACGGTGTGGGTATCAGTCAGTTAACCACTGTGTGGGTATCAGTCAATTAACCACTGTGGGTACCAGATGACTAACCACTGTGTGGGTATTGATCAATTAACCACTGTGTGTGTGTGTATTTGGTTAAGACGTTTTAGTTGATAATTGTTTGCTTCTTTTTCTTTGAAGACGATTTTCCTTCGTTCTAGATCTGTGTACCTAATTTGATCTTTTATACCACAAAAGATTGGTTGGCAGGTTGTCTATTTGACTTTATTTTTTTAAATTATTGAACATAAGTTGCCAGGATTTTATATGTTCCCCTATATCATCACCTGACCTTGTGTATGGGACATTACCTTAAAATTAATTATTTTCCATCCTGATCTTTAAATCTGCACCCTTACTTGGGTACAACATATATATATATATATATATATATATATATATATATATATATATATATATATATATATATATATATATATATATATATATATATTGTTCACAAAGAACCACTCGTTTACAAACCACATGGAGTTTTAATTAGCCTATTTGTTTGTTTGTTTGATGCGAAAGTAAAGGAGAACTAGGACATCAAACCAAAAGATGACACAATTGTCCACATTTTCTCAAAATTCCTCGCTTCTTTTATTCACTTTGGCGACATATTTGTCAACCTTTTATATGATAAAACCAAACTTTTATAATAGGTGAGATTGAGATTTTTGATGCACAACGTGGTTTGTATATAAAGTATTTTGCAAGCAAACTTAGGAAGTTGATAAGATCGTCAAAGTTGTTATTTCTTATAAAGACATCATTAAATAAGCAGAAAATCTACGGGAATATAAAGAAAACCTGAAATTTTGGGAGGTGTTTTAGTGATATGGACAGAGGCAAAGGGGAGGGCTCTTTAAGATCAAAAGAGGGACTAGAAGAGTGCTGAATTCAGAGGGTAGGGAAATAAAGGTCCCATTTAGCATCTCATTTAATAGTCTAACGGTAAGAATAACTATGATGATATCATTTGTTCAGAATGAACATCATTCAATGGGATCTTGTAGACAAATTCTGCTATCTGATTCCGATTGACATCATTAATGTGTCCAATCTTTAATCTTGCGTACGGCTTTTTGATTCGATCAGATTATACTCTGATGCATCTCTTTGATCAGGATATATGGCGGCAACCCTGCCGCTCACTCGTGTCACATGGGACTAATTACTGTCCAATCAAATATCAACATGGAACAATATTTCGTTATGAAAGCTAAAGTGATCAAAGGCGGACAACATTATTTATGTTCTATTTTCAAGGTGACTCGATGATTTGCATTATGTAGACATTATTTGGGTTCATTGTACCAGATGATGCAAGAAAGGAAACCCCGCAATCATTCGGAACATAGTTTTCTCTTACTGTAAACAGATGAAACTATTGATTTTCTTTTACTAAATTTGTCAGAAAAGGTTGAATTTTAATCTTATTTCCTAAATGCTGACAAATCAATAAGCGTAAAAGATATGTTGTCTTCTATAAAAGACCATAAATTAGCACGATACAGATTAATGAGAGGAGAAACCATTTAATAATAATGTCAAATATCATTGGTGTCTACCAACCCTGCGTACAGCCCTTTGAAATAATATCAACGTAGCAAAATACTCAAAAGGCAGGTATCTTCATTTTCCATATATATAGTTATCTATGTACACAGGGTGCGATATAAAAATCGTCAATTTTTTCCAACATTTTCACGGTTGTGTTCTATGCCGCAGAACAGTTACCCTTTGCAATTTAGATATGACCATTTTCAAAACAATACATAAAAACAATATAAAAATTCATTATATTTTCAGGAAAAAAAATTATACTTCAGATAAATAAAGACTACACTGCTTATACTTTTCTATTACAAATTTTGAACGACCGCTCCAGTAGCTTAGCGATTTAGAGCGTCCGCCTCGGATGCGAGAGGTTGCGGGTTCGAACCCGCCGAGTCATATAAAAACTTATGAAAATGGTACTAACAGCTGCCTCGCTTGGCGCTCAGCATTAAGAGGTTAGTGTTAGGCCTGGTTGGCCTGGTGTCAGGATAATGTGCAAGGGTGGGACATCGTGCTACATTACTGCTGCATGATGCCCCAGTGCTAGACATCAATATCAACTGCCACACTACTGACATCGTAGCGATATGACTGAAAAATTGTTAAAGCTACGTTAAAAATACAAATCACACACACGCGCGCGCACACACACACACACACACACACACATATTTCGAACTCAAATAATTTTGGACTAGTTCGCAGACTAGGACACTCGACCTTGATTTTGGAAATAGAATCACATTTAATTTTTTGCTCATGTTACATCATCATAATTTGTTATCATTTTGGAACTGCTGTTTTTATAATAATGCTTCCAGATCGGACGGATGACTGGCATTCATTCTTTCGAGCAATGTACGATTTATAAAAATATTGCATCCCCATCCACGTTGAAAATTGGTTGCCAAATTAGCTTTATTGTACATGTCTATATAGAACTTTTTTTATAATAATAATAATTATTATTATTAATTAATTAATTAATTAATTAATTAATTAATTAAATATGAAAATGTCTAGAGACCTCTCTCTCTCTCTCTCATCCTTGGGTCGGTTTGACTTAACTTTTACCATTATTCATAAGGCCAATGATATCATGGGATGAAACAAACTTAAATCCCCTACGTTCGTCATTTCATAGATTTTAGCCTGTATCTTGCTATGGATATATATATATATATATATATATATATATATATATATATATATATATATATATATATATATATATATATATATATATATATATATATATATATATAATTGTATTACTGTTGTTACATGGTTACTCTGAGGTCTGCGAAACACATAAACATTTCAGTGTACATTTTCCGACTTCACAGGTTTACTATCCATCATGCCATTTGACCTAAAACAAACAGTATTATCGCCTGTAACAAACAGTATTGTCGTCCGTAACAAATAGTATTATGGTCCGTAACAAACAGTATTATCGTCTGTAACAAACAATGTTATCGTCTGCAACAAACAGTGTTATCGTCTGTAACAAACAGTAGTTATTGTCTCTAACAAACAGTATTATCATCTGTAACAAACAGTATTATCGTCTGTAACAAACAGTATTATCATCTGTAACAAACAGTATTATCGTCTGTAACAAACAGTATTATCATCTGTAACAAACAGTATTATCATCTGTAACAAACAGTATTATCGTCTGTAACAAACAGTATTATCTTCTGTAACAAACAGTATTATCGTCTGTAACAAACAGTATTATTGTCTGTAACAAACAGTATTATTGTATGTAACAAACAACCTTATCATCCCAATATCATGTGTGAGGCATGTAAAGTTCGCATGTTGTAAAACGTATTATCTACTGTTTATTATGTGTGAAGGGATGTGAAATATGCGCATTAACTAATATGTAAAAGATAATTATAATAACGTTCAATTTGAACAGAAACACCATTTGAAGATTTAAATAAATAAATAATTTCCATTTTAAAGATAATTTCCTGCAATGTTTTTATAGCAAAAAAGTCTTAATCTGATCTATGAATGTATAGGCTATTAACTGGAATGTATATGTTGCCAGTTAGGAATATGATCTGGAAACCCAATTAAACCACAACTAAGAAGTTACTGTACCATTACCTGTTGATTTCAGTAACCTAGTTTGCGCAAGAGGATGTTGTGTTCACGAGTCGTATCCGTATACAAACGTGCATCATCCTACAACAGTGCACAATAAACTAATAAAAACTAACAATAATAATAACCGTGAACGACAGACACTTACATGCCCATAATGCATCCGTGCTAGAGTAGAAACAAGTTATATCATAACAACGTGCGTTAAAGGATATCATAACAACGTGCGTTAAAGGATAGCATTGATCTCTCTCTCTCTTTCTCTCTCTCTCTCTCTCTCTCTCTCTCTCTGAAATTTTATTGAATTGATTTTTTTCCCTAAAATATATGTATGAATAGCGATGACTCAAAGGGAAGCAAAAACTTCATAAATGAAGGTTCGTATCCATTAGCATCAATACAGTTAAATATAAATATCCAATAAAAACTTAAGTTTCTGATCGACTCATACTTATCAAGCGGCAAGACAAAGAAAAAGTTCACTCGCTGATTTCGGCAGTCTTAAGAAACCCTAAAACTGAATGATGGACAAGAGGTGTTTTCAAAACGTTTAAGAAGCTTTGGCCTATTGAGAGCTTTCATAAAAGCCAATGATCGATGCCAGTGAATCTTTCAGATTTGAAGGATAAAATGGAATATGGAGATTTCTTTATTCTTCAACAAAGACAATTATACCCGAATGTATCTGAGTGTTCTTAGGCAGATTTATTAGCTGTCCATAAATACTAATTTCTGGATCGTGTTTGAAAGACTTGAACTCAGTTCCGAGATTCGAAATGATTAGTTTGGTTTTTCTCTTCAAGAAAATGAATGGATTGGATTATTTTTTGTGTGCTCTGTCATCTGCAATGTAGTTCCATCTTCTTTTGTCATATACCTCTTAATCAACGAAATTTAGTACGTAATGGAAGCGCTGCAACAACTCAGCAGATGAATTATAAAAATAGAAAGCATTTATAAAGTTATTCATTTCAACAACTGTGTTGTTAAGCAAAGGGAAAACGTCGTTTCTGGTTAGAGGGGGTGGGAGAAGCAAAGGGAAGATATTGGTACCTTTTTCAAAAATTTTCTTATTGTCTTCTTCCCAGTAAATACAAATTAAGAGAAAATAAAATGTCAACTTTGTTTTACAAAATGGAAACATTTATCTCTTTAACTGTGGCAGAGTTTCCGAAATGATGCATACTGTTATCGAAGCCTTCTGCATTCAAGAATTGTCATCTTACGATTCCTAGAACCCTCTCTCCTCTTCGAGCTTTGAATGAAGTACAAGTACAGTGCTGACATCGCAGAAATTCCATGGACTTGTAGAACCTGTTGAGTAATTACTTGATTTAAACCCATCATCAAGAAATCAAAAAATGAAGCAACTTTTACTTCTAAAATCGTTACATCCACCCTACCCCACCCCTTCAAAAACTACTTTCTCTTTCCTTTTTTCTTTCATCAGAGTTTTACAGTCTTTAAGAAAATGCCCCCCCCAAAAAAAAAAACCTGGAATATTTCGTTTTTATTTTTCAAAGATGGATAAATTATGGAAATCGGAAAAAAATTCTCTTTCCTTTTTTCTTTCCTCTTTATATTTTGTCTTCCAATTTCTTCTGCCCTTTTATCTTTCTTTAAATCATTTGTTGATGTTATTTTTTAAATTCCTTTCTTTTGTGGTAAATGTGGTTCGGCACAGAATAGTTACAGTTAGAATACTAATTCCAATAAAGAGGTTGTCCTCTGCAAGAAGCGTCGTCCTTGTAAATTTTGTTTAAACTATTCTATTCGCCGATAAATTTGTTCTATATTTCTAAAATCCCATGTTCCGAATCATTACCTATCTACACACGGACTGGTTAATACATGATTATATATGTTCACGTAATGTCGATACAGCGACCATTTAAAACTTATCTTAAAGGTAATAAAGCATTTAATTCAAAAGTCATAGTATAAACCGAGATGAACCTTGTAGATAATAAGAGCAGAGTATCGTGAAGCAGGTTGACTATTACGTGTCTACCGCGGCTTATGACAAGGTATTCTATTGATAGGGCCGTCTTTTCAAAACAAAACTTTTCTGTATTTGACATGACATTTGTTTAAAAGTCACCGATCCGAAATTTTTGATCATGAGATAATGATTTCGGATGAAGGGTTCTAAGATTTTTATCTATTCTCTGTATACGACCCTCGGGTGTCGATAAAATATGTATTGTTGTCAACAAAAAGCTTATTTTTTGGCGGACAGGTTGATTGACAGGCGAAGCAGTGCATTTGGGTGTTATGCAAAAAATTACGATAGAGTTATTGATATAAATCAGGAAAACAAAATTTGTTTGAATTTTAGGGCGTTACGTGGATTGTGTAAGACTTTTTTCTTGTATGACAAGCAAAATACATTGTTATTGTTTGCAATTAAAGGATGGTTTATAACTAAATAAGATTGCCTTGTACGTTTAATGGTTAAACAAAATGGGTGAAAGTAATGTTCATCGGATGGCCGATGTTCTAGTCAGTTGACACTGCCTTCTAGTCGTTGACTTGGTCCTCATACCACGGCTCTGATATACGAAGATACAAGGATTTATAATATGGTAGTTGGAGAATAATAGACACTAATTTAACCAAACCAAGAGGACAGAATTTCTTTCATGATCACTGTGATCACAGCGTGGGGTGGGGTGAGGGTGGGGTGACTGTAACTGTAAAAAAAAAAAATTGAAACTTCGGCTTGGCTTATTGTGTGGAGAAGATTTCTTTAAAGTAAATTTTGTCTAAATTTTTGCGCAATTTAGGAACTGGATTCTAATAAAGTGTCGTCCCTTTTACGAACAAGTTACGCCAGATAGTATTATTTCATAAATAATTTACATTTAAAAAAAAAAAAACTAAGATGATAATACTTATTTTGATAAAAACGAAAATAATTAATATCAAAATGTGTGCTACAGTTAACTAAATACAGAATTAAATTTACGACACGTGGGTTTGCAGTATAATATAGTAATGTCCTCTAAATGTGAATATATGTTTGCATTTGCTATCTTTACATGATACATGCTATCTTTAGATGGTACAGCCTATCTATACGTGGTACATTCTCTCTTTAATTGGTACATACTATATTTACTTGGTACGTGCTACATTTACATGGTACATGCTATCTCTGCATGGTACAATCTATTTTTGCATGATACATGCTTATCTATACCTGCTACATGTTTTTTTTACATTTTACAATATTTTACAATATATTTTACATTGTACAATCTAACTTTACATAGTACAATCTAACTGTACATGGTACAAGCTATCTTTACACGATGCATCTTATTTTACATGGTACATGTTAACATGGTATATGTTACACTGGTCAACAGTGAAATCATTACTGACTTGAAAAGGCCCTAATCTGTAGTATTTTGGTGTGCCGAACACGAATATAACCGTGAAAAATTTGTATTGGCTCTCGTTTTGAAGATATTCATATACCTCATTTTCTATGTTTCACTGTGTAAATTTCTCCAGTAGGACTGCAGCAACATCCGGAATAATGATGTAACATTGCATAATACCATCATGTTCACATCATCCACAGTTGATTGCATCATTTTCTGATGCAATGCAATACTAATGCCATGCGGCTGCTGAAGTAAGTTGACGTCAGCAGTGTACTATACATGTGTAGGCCTATTATACTAATGCCAGGCGGCTGCTGAAGCTGACGTAAGCAGTGTACTATATAAAGCCCAATCAGATAGGTTCAGCATTTAAAATATTTTAGACGTTGTGCGAGACAGTTCAAGCTACTGTTACATAAAACTTATTATTTTATCCATTTACGTACAATAAAGAACAGTAATGCCTCGAAAGTGTGTTAATACCGCGGACAATTTTTGCTATATTTGTGGGGAAGTGACATTTGCCAACCAGAAGAAAAGTATCAATTCTCAAGTGAAGAAGGCATATCATCTTTACTTCGGATGCAAGGTTGGTGACCAAGACAAGCCTTGGGCTCCGCATATATGCTGTGCTACATGTACAACACAGCTTTCACAGTGGTTGAATTGCAAAAGGTCATCAATGCCGTTTGCAGTCCCAATGGTGTGGAGAGAGCCAAGCAACCACCTAAATGACTGTTACTTCTGCTTGGTTCCTCCTCTTTCCGGCGGAATAACGAAGCGAAAGAAGTCGAGAATAGTCTACCCAAACATTCCGTCTGCATTGAGACCAGTTCCACATGGTGAGGGACTTCCTATTCCAGAACCTCCAGCAGAATATTCTCTTGATTCATCTGACGAAGACAAAGGTGAGTCGACCTGTTCTTCTCCTGTTCCATCAGCATGCAGTGATCCAGATTTTCACTGTGGTGCATCATCAACCCCACACAGAATAACACAGGAAGAACTAAATGACCTGATTCGTGATTTGGACTTATCAAAGAACAAGGCAGAATTGCTAGGATCAAGACTCCAACAATGGAATCTTCTAGAAGAAGATGTCACAATTACTGCATATCGAAAGCGCCACCAGCAATTGGAGCCTTTCTTCAGAAAGGAAAGTAATCTGATATTCTGTTCCGATATTGAGGGCCTCATGAATGCTTTAAAAATCACTCATGACCCACAAGAATGGAGACTATTTGTGGACTCTTCGAAACTGAGTCTCAAGGCTGTGCTTTTGCACAATGGAAACATTCTTCCATCTATTCCAGTAGCGTATGCTGTCCACATGAAAGAGACATACGATAACTTAAGGCAGCTACTGAATTCCATTGAGTATAACAAGTACAGCTGGCACCTCTGTGGTGATTTGAAGGTAGTTGTCCTTTTAATGGGACTGCAGCAAGGATATACAAAATACATGTGTTTCTTATGCGAGTGGGATAGCCGAGCAAGGGAAATGCACTACATGAGGAAGGAATGGACTCACAGGCAGAATGTAGCCATTGGAGAGAAGAATATCCAACACCCAGCTCTGGTTGAGGCTCAGAAAATCTTGCTACCACCCCTTCACATCAAACTAGGTTTGATGAAGAACTTCGTGAAAGCCATTGACCGGACTTTGCCAGCATTCCGATACCTGCATGAAAAATTCCCTCGACTCAGCGAAGCAAAGATTAAAGAGGGAGTTTTTGTGGGTCCTCAGATTCGAGAGCTTTTCAAAGATGACCGGTTCAACAACTTGCTGGAAGGTGACGCGAAACAAGCATGGAATGCTTTTCGCCTAGTTTCTACAAACTTCCTCGGAAATGTTAGGGCAGAAAACTATAAGGAACTAGTAGAAGACATGTTGATGAAGTATAAGAAACTTGGCTGCAATATGTCTCTAAAGATTCACCTCCTTCATTCCCATTTGGATTTCTTTCCTAGCAACTGTGGTATTGTTAGTGATGAACACGGCGAACGTTTTCATCAAGATATCGCAACAATGGAACAAAGATACCAGGGAAAATGGTCCACTACAATGCTGGCTGACTACTGCTGGACACTCCTCAGAGATGCTCCCGAACAGCTGTACAAGAGACAGGCGAAGAAATCTAAGATGTAGTCAATGACTTGATTTTTTATATGTAGGCTATTACAGTTGACCTTTTACTATTGGAATGCATTTCGTTATGTAAACATTAATTTCTTGCAGATTACAAAAAAACTAGAGCCAATTTTGCAATTTGACTGTCATATTCGTGTTCAGCACATAAAAATTGATAAGAATTGACTAATTTTATTTCAGTAACATGACTTTTGTAAAAATTTGTTGTCCAGTGTTATCTATACATAGTACATGCTATCTTTACATGGAACAGTCTTGCCTTACACTGTACCATCATCTGTACATGGAACAGTCTAGCCTTACACAGTACAATCTAGCTTTCATGGTACATGCTATCATCTATTATTAAAGTTACTTGTAATGCTTTATTACGACCATCATCAATTAAAGTTATTTCCAATGTTTTATTACAACCGTCATCAATTAAAGTTATTTCTAATGCTTTATTACAACCGTCATCAGTTAAATTTACTTCCAATGTTTTATTACAACCGTCATCAGTTAAAGTTACTTCCAATGCTTTATTACAACCGTCATCAGTTAAAGTTACTTCCAGTGTTTTATTACAACCGTCATCAATTAAAATTATTTCCAATGCTTTATTACAACCGTCATCAGTTGAAGTTACTTCTAATGCTTTATTACAACCGTCATCAATTAAAGTTACTTCCAATGCTTTATTACAACCACCACCAATTAAAGTTACTTATTATGCTTTATTACAACTACAATTAATGTTACTTCTAATCTTTATTACAACCATCATCAATTAAAGTTACTTCTAATGATTTATTGCAACCATCATCAATTAAAGTTACTTCTAATGTTTTATTACAACAGTTATCTCGTATTCGTCACAGTATTCTGACAAATCATTTGAATTATTGAAAATGAAATCAATTATACTGAAATCAACCAATCACTTATATAAAATAATGCATTTGTATATTTAATCAATTATTTATTCACTTATTTAGTCACTAATCACTTACTAATCTATTCATTTATTTTATTAAGGTACTTATTAGAAATATATAAAGAAATGTATGGCTCCCGGGGCAGTTGTCACCACCCACACAGCCTGCTCGCACCGCCACTTTTCGACTTGCTGTTAGATGCAGGAAACTAATTGACACAGTGATTGTCAGCTGATTTTTGATACTCAGCAAACTGATTACTTGTCAATTTCGCTGGCAATAGAAGGAAAATAATCTACCAGTCACAATTCATATGTAGCATATCATACATAACCCCGATAGCGACTCACCAGTTTTTAACTTCTGGCTTTTAGCTACTCCCATGACTCGCCACATGAAATATCGATGAATTTTTATATTATATACGGTATGTATGCATTATCTACCTACCCCAGTGCTAACAATGTACGTTTAAAGTTTGATCCTAAATACCCAAAAATGTCACTGTAATCGCATTCTTGGTATATTGGACCTTTGAATCCTCCCAGAGTCCCCTAGAAAAGGGACACAGAGCTTTCCTCGTTTCGTAGACGGTTATTGCTTGGGCAAGCTATGTACCAAAATTTCCACTGAGCAGTTTAACGTGAGATAGGGTGACTTACAAATGGACGTACAGATGGTATCCCATTTTAAGCGTGCCGATGTGGATAATTAATGAAATTGTAATTATTTAATTATTCACAGAAATCAGAACATAACCGACACTGTATGTATGTATGTATGTATGTATGTAAGTCGCCCATTCGACAGGAACTCTTCATAATCTCATAATCGCTCCGACCGCATTGAAATGAAAAGTAGAAAAATGACAAAAGTAAAGTAACAAATAACTAAATCTGCGAAATTTGACTCCTTTCATTGCCCACCCTCCATTAAGCATTCTCTATTTCGAACTGAGATAAGAAGTTAACAGTTTATTTAGATTTGGAGTAATATATAATTTCCATTGCAGTAAATATTTTCAGCCTCGAACTGGGGACGAATAGTCACAGCCACCCCTCCCACCCCATTTTGTTCTGGTTTAATCGTACATCATTCAGCGAAAAAAAAATTAAAGTTATGAATTTAATCACGAGGAAGTTCTAACGTTTCCAACTCAGACCCTTGTAGAAAATAATCTTGATCCGTTCCTAATTATAAAAGTGTCAAACATTCTTTTTTGTCTTCAACGTATCCACATGTTTATATCTTTATAATTTGATACGAGTAACATTAAATATTCAACAAATCATTTGAACGTTTCTAAATCATGTCGACAAATTAGAATCAAGTTGAATCTTTACCATAAAGTGTCAAACAATCCAAAATATATTATGACAGTCGCACTAAATTTGTCACCAGAAATCTGTAATGGCAGTTACATTGTTTTTCAATAATGAAATTTTATATTTATGACATTGATAATGCTATTATTAAAAGGCTCAATTATCTTCAAGTGAATATGATCTGTACTTGTAGTCCTTGGGGATATAATAATCAACAACTTCAAGGTTATTCATATATATTTAGCATCTATTAGTAGTAGTAGTAGTAGTAGTGGTAGTAGTAGTATTGTTTTTGTTGTTGCTGCTTCTGCTGCTGTTGTTTCCGTCTCATTGCTTGTATTAACTAAAGTGTCGCCCCACCCCCAAGCCATACCGTCAATATTCGGTCGTAGAGGGGTATACTTCCTGCAAAGGTCAATTCCGAATAAATCAAACACACGGTTTGGAACATATCCATGTACCTAACATTATGATCGATCAACAGTTTCTGACATCGCTAGTCTAAACTGTCGAAGTTTTGGCATGCAAACACAAACACTTTTGTTTACCCGTCATACATATCATGAACAAAAATCAGTGACACGGTGAAAATGGCACTGGCTTACAGACATTCTCAACAATGTCCTGCAAACCTTCAATTTATTATTTTCCAATAACAGCCTCACGTGGTCCACAATGTAAAAATTTCTCCCTCAGTGGCATTTGTTTTCAACTTGAATATTCGTTTCGAATTAAATGAAAAGTGTTTTGTAAGGTGGACACAATCCCACTCTTTTAAACAGTGATAAAACCGCGAGATAAGATGGCGCCCTTCATTTCCTTTTCTTAATCTGATTGCATTTTTATCTTTCTGATTAAAGAAAAGCTGCCATTGAAAATGCCAAAATTCAAGGCTTATTTTTTTATCGGCCTTTTAAAACCATGTAATAGTTCTTAAGAAAGCAACACTTTGTTGTGGATTTGAAACTTTTACCATTTTTAGAAACAGTGAAAAAGCCATTATGGCAGGGTATGAAGATAATCAGATTACGATAAATGTCATTACTCATGAAAGCGAAATGGTGGTTATAATTGGTTTAGAACTTTATGGGGAAAGTATTTTGTAAGTAAAAATAACCGCTTGTAGAAAAGGAATTTGTATACTGAATGACTTTAATATATCGATGATGCACAAAGTGCTACAATCGATGACGTTGGATAGTTGTATAGACTATTTTTATTATTAACCCCCTAATAGGTTGACCACTGGGTCGGGAACCATCCCAAAGTCACCTTGCAATCAAACATTTCTGGTTATTAGATAATCTAGGGATAATAAATATAATCTACAGAAAACGAAAACACACGCACGCACGCATGTGGCACAATCAAGTTGACATGGACTTTGTAATATTACAATATTTTGTTCCTGTTTGCCATCAAGTCATAGACAAGTTGCATGTTCATTATGGAGGTCCATTTTTGAAGAAATTGGTCCTCTTTTTACTTACCTTAGATGTGTATTTTTCAATGTTCTTATGTATTGCAACTATTTGCTTAAAATCAAAACTAGAAGGATTTTTCATCTTGAATCTGCAAGTATAAATATAATATTTTGCCAAAATAAGCAAGAAATTACACAAACTGTCCAGTTGTCCACTTCCTAAAAATGTTTCTCTTTTGGACAAATGTACAATATTTGGGGAAAAAAGATGCAAAACGTTCAATAAAAACGGCAACAAAGCTGTGAAGTAATACTGCAATCATAAAAGAGATGCTCAATACTTTCATTTTCACTCTTACATTTGTTGTCATCTAATACGTTAATTATATTCAGAAGATCGTTAGTAGCGATTATTCTATGGATTAATGTAAAGTTAAAAGAGGTCAATTTGGTATCCTTGGTACAGCATTTCGCCCGGCTATAAATCTCAGACCACTCCTCACTACTTATAATTTTATTAAATACTTGCATCCAAGTTTCTTGCCTAGCAGTGTCTTGCCTTTTAGCTTTTTTAAAAAAAGATCTTTGTAAACAAACTTGAGTGGATTTTGTTTTTGCAAGTTCGTTATTTTATCCTCCTGCTTATAAAACTTATTACGTACTAAATGTTTTTTTATGGCGTCTTTCCATGCTTTTGGAATTTAGAATATTAAGGAAAAGTTTTTAAAGAAATCATCGCTTCTAGTTTTTGTTTTATTATTTCAATAGGTATTAAATCACCGTGATCATCTACAAGATCATGCAAAATTTCAAAACCGGCTTCTGTCCAGTATTTGTACTGATAGAACTTTTTTTTTTTTTTGGGGGGGGGGGCCACAATTTAAAATACTCATGGATAGATACTTGTTTGGACTTTTCGGTTCCTCTTTCCAATTAGATACCGCCAAAATTACATCTCTCCAAAAATTGTTTTTAATGAGCTTTCTAAATTCTTCTAATTTCATTCTCCTTCAATTCCAAATATCCTTTTTATTTCTGAGTATAGTTGTATTGCATACGTTTTATTTTCCTTTTCCATCATTTTTTTTAAAACCCATCTTATCTTAATATACCTAATGAATGAAAATATGTGTATCATATTAAGTCCTCCATCGTTTTCTGGGGATACTAGTATATTACGTTTTATTCTCTATACTTTTCGACCCCATACAAATTTAAATAATGTGCGATTTAGTTCTGCTCCAACTTGTGTTGATGGATTTGGAAGTGTTGAAACAAGATGTACGAATATGGGCAGAACAAGAGATTTTACAGCAATTACCTTACCAACTATTGACAGATGTCTCTGACTCCAGCTTGCAGTATTCGTTTTGCCTTTGTTAGTTTCTTCATATAATTAATTTCCACCATTTGTTATAAATCTGGAGAACAATCTATGCCAAGGAGTGTCAAGTCAGAAGAGGACCAAATTAGGCCCATTTCTGGACATATTCTTTCATTAGAAAATTTCCTGTTTCCAATCCAAATAGCTTTAGTTTTTGTTTTGTTACATTGAAATCCAGATAATAGAAAGAAACCTTGCAAGATATTCATAGTTTTTTAAGGTAAAGTTGATATTTATCAAGAAGAATAAAAGCGTCATCGGCATACTGACCCAATTTATATTCACTGACGTCAAAGATCAGTCCCCGTGCATCCACATTTTGCTTTAAAGTTATAGCTAAAATCTCAACCCGAATGATAAACAAATAAGGTGCATGGGGATCTCCTTCATGACATCATCTTTCAAGTCTAGAGAAAGATGACATATGCCCATTATTTATTACACAACTTTTAGAGTCATTACACCACAGTTTAAACCACTTATAAACGGAATCACCAAAGTTAAAAGATTGCAAAGCTTCCACAAAGGTTCAGTTAATTGAGTCAAAGGCTTTTTCAAAGTTTATTAACAATAATAAACCCTATATATTTTCAGTCTAAAGTTGCTCCAGGATATCGGATAATAGCCTCGTATTTTTTCCAATGAATCTAGTCAACATATATCCTTTTTGAGTATCACTGATAACGGATGGAAGCACATTTTTAATCCTAGCTGCAATGGCTCCAGAAGCAATCTTTTAGTCAATATTTAAAAGTGATATAGGTCTCCAGTTTTTAAAATATCTTCCGTCATTTTCTTCCTTTGGTAGACATGTGATGACTCCTTGAGAATGAAAATCTGAAAGTTTTCCTACAGTGTATCCGTAATTTATTGATCTGCATATAAATCCTCCAAGATACATCCAAAAGAATTTATAGAACTCTATAGTGAATCCATTTGAGCCAGGACTTTTTCCATTTTCCGTCCGTTTAAGAGACATGCCGAATTCATTAATTGTAAGCAGACCCTCGCATTATTCTCTTTCCTCTTGACTAAGTTTAATATTGTGATTAAAAAATCTATTTCGAGTTTCTTGTGTAGCTATTTGTATAGATCTAATATACTGTTTTAACATATCACTCAATTTAATGTAGACAAAATATGGAAAGACTAATATTAATTTAAATTTTTATTGACAACATTTATTTATGTTTTAATTGAAACTAACTGCAGACCATCCCACACACGCTCCCCACCCTGACTCTGTAAATACGCCAAAGCAAAATGTGGAAAATGTCTGTAAAACCTTCGAATGTATACATGGAAAGCGACAGGTCATCTATAACTGTGCTAAACATAGACCAGACGAGTTTATGGTGTGGTTTGTTATCCGTCGTCCGTCATCCATTAGTCCGTTATCGCTACTCCTCCTAAATTAATCAAAGAATTGACATGAAACTTTACACATGCAACCATCGCATAGTTTAGTTGATTCAAAATGAAAATCATGCCGTTCGGATATCCAGCATTGTCGCTACAAGAGTCATTTTGAAAATATTACTTTTGTTATTCCTCCTCAAGGGTCGATGATATCAGCGTGGGAATTTTGTTAAAAGAGTTCGTATCATGTCTAATTGGTGCAAAATGAAAATGGTGCCGATCGGATGTCTAATATAGCCGCCTCTGTGGTCATCTTGAAAATGTTATTGCTAGTCCTGTTGAATGGATGGTCAAATCAACATCGGATATTTATTGAAAGATTTATTATGATATTAGTTAGTTCTGAATTACAATAGTATCGCTCTGTCATCTGCGCTATGTCATCTGATATGACCACTACAGCGATCATCTTAAAAAAATGTTGTTGTCGTACTCCTCCTTAACGAAAAGCATTGGTACCACGGGATTTTCACTAAAAGATTCTTATGATGTGTAGTTGATCCAAAAACGAAGAGGATGCCGCTTGAACATCTAATAGGACAGCCACGGCAGATGTCTTGAAAATCTTATAATTGATACTCTTACTTAATGGATTGTCATATCACTAGAAATTTTAACTAAATTTATTATGATGTCCAGTTGGTAATACATGAAGAAAGTGCTGTTCAACTTTCCAGTAGGACAGCTAATGTGGCCATCTTGAAAATCTTGTTATCACAACTCTGTAACGAATTGTCATATAAACATTTTCACTGAAAGACTTCATATGATATTTTGCTTGCCATAAATGAAAATGGTGCCGAACTGACTTCCGATATAACCGCTACAAGTACCTTAGATGATAAAAAGTTTTTGTTTTTTTTTTTCGTTTTTTATTTTAATTTTAACGTTTTTAACATCTATGACAAGTACCACGTAAACAATCATGTCATATTGACATTGTGATCGCTCCAGACGACTCCATATTATGTCCGGTTGGGCTTATATCAAAATGGTACCTATCTGATATCCAATATGGAAATCTTATTATTCTTACTTCTCCAAACCGGACCGTCATATCCACATGGAGCTACCACCAGAAGACTTCTAATGATGTCTTATTGGCTCTAAATGATATATTGTTGTCCTAATTGAACATGGTGTCAATCTGACATCCACAACAGCTAATATCAGGCTCTCATTATTGTTGAAGAATATCAGAGATGCCTTTAACACTTAGCTAAAAGGAAGATTTTGTCTTATCTTGAATTTCCGGAAGTTCATTTCAGCAAATAGAGGATCAGTCTCTTTGAGAGACTCTTGTTATCAGAATGGATGATGATATGAAATTCAGCCCATTGCTTAAGTATATAAGAAAAATACATCCACGCAGACCTCATGCAAATAATTGGTTGAAGAAAGCGTTACTTGAACTAAAGAGCACTTGAATACAAGTCTGTCTATATGTCCATAATAAAAACCAATTTTGAATATATATATATATATATATATATATATATATATATATATATATATATATATATATATATATATATATATATATATATATATGTGTGTGTGTGTGTGTGTGTGTGTGTGTGTGTGTGTGTGTCCAGATACGGTTAAAATCGAAGATTGTATTTATAAGTGTAACCGCGTGCCTAATAAGATCAGCATTGAATAAAAATTATATTCGACAACGAAAAACTAAATGATCCTAGCACACGCCAACATATGCGATCAGTAGAAATACTTTCCTATACGCGTGACATCTAAAGGTCAAGCAAAGGCTATCGATAACAAAGTAATGTACTGTGCTATTCTTACAGCTGACAGTTTGTGAAAGAAGATCTATTCGAATATTTGTGTTATGTTGAGTAAGAGATATGTAAGGCATATGACATTCATTCGACTTATTGCTGAGTTGATCTTGTATCAAATGTCAGGGCGAGGAAAGTAATTTCACGTGATGACCAGGCAGATTTTGCAAAATAGCTTTTCTTTTTATCACATGTGAAGAATGAAACCGTATTAAGAAGTAATTTGTTACGCATTTCTAAAAGAAAATGAAGCAAATGATTGAATTTAAAAGCGGAAATGGTTCGCTTAAGAATGCAAATTTCGAGCATGAAAAGTCCTTACCATTGCATAATCCACCAATATATCCGCAACAATGAGGGAAAATCCCTATAATGAGACAAATGTTGACAGCACGAACTTTTCATATTTTAAGCCGTTCACTCTCATTGAAGAGAATATGGTTTTGTTTTAAGGAAAAATAAACAAACCAAAACATAATTTGTCACTTTCTGCGCAGTAATAATACACTTGTAGAGGACGGAGAGTTTGGGGGTTGAGTGAGGGTGATATTTAACGAGACGAATGACAAAAGGCTTGACTCAGTCTCGTCATCTTAAGCCGCGAGTATTTGGATCACGTCAGGATTTTGAGCATTAGCTTTCAATCACAGCTGGTTATTGCGATTTCTTGAACTGTGTGAAACCATCAGAGCTGCTCAGACAAGAAAACCATCTGAGATAAAAATGCTAGTGCTGTCCATGTTGTAATACATTGTTTACAAAACATCATTACTCGTTGGAAATTTGAGGCAAAACCTTACCAGGAATCAAAAGTGTTTTTCAAGATGGCGGAGACGTTTCAAAGCAAGTTTTGATCCATAATTTTACTATAAGCAATATGTAGCAAAAATGCCGTAGCATACCAAAGGCACTGAAGTAATAGCCTTTTTGTTTGACTGACATATAAAGTTTCTGTTTAAGAAAACTCTGAAGTATTCCACATGCTCATGACGAAGGATAGTGAGATCGAGACTACACAGAAGGTAGTATGGTGCGATGTTAGAGATAAGACTGCTCTAGAAACGACTCGTATGTTCGATTCCTTATCAGAGAGAGAAAGATGATAATATCCAGCGATTCCCCTGAGGTTCCGGGATGCAGAATTTGCCTGGTGCGTCCTTCCGCCCCGCATATCGTAAGAGGTACCAAATGGTGGTACCCATCTTATTGTGAGATGCACCCTGAAGTAATATTCCAAGTGAGATGTTTTTGACTTTTTAAAGACAAGATAGCAGTTTATAAAAGATAATTCGATCCAGTATTGTACGGATTTTACCCTTTTTGTGAAATGCGTGATTTTGCCAACAAGCATTTATTGTGCGTTATATAGCCATGATTGTTCTGATGTGCCCTTACATACATACATACATACATACATACATACATACATACATGCATGCATGCATGCATCCATCCATCCAGACAGACAGACAGACAGAGACATGCATGCACACACACACATACATACATACATATATACATACATACATACACACACACATAGACTGACAGACATATAGAGACATGCACACACACACACATACATACATACAGATAGACATACAGAGACATGCACACACACATACATACATACATACATACATACATACATACATACATACATACACACACAGACGGACAGACATATAGAGACATGCACACACACATACATACATACACACACACGTACGTACGTACGTACGTACATACATACATACATATATACATGCATACATACATACATATGTACCATACATACATACATACATACATATATGCCAAAAAGACAAATTAAATATTGTAACGTTACCTAAACGTTATTCCATACAAATGAATAAAGCTTCCAAGCATGAAAGTGTGTCGTTTCTCACTTGCCCCTTTTATTTCTCTTATCATTACTCACTTGCCACTTTTTTCTCTTATCGCTACCCAGTTGCCCCTTTTATTTCTCTTATCATTACTGACTTGCCCCTTTTATTTCTCTTATCATTACTCACTTGCCTATTTTATTTCTCTTATCATTACTCACTTGCCCCTATTTTCTCTTATCACTACTCACTTGCCACTTTTATTTCTCATATCATTACTCACTTGCCCCTTTTATTTTTCTTATCATTACTCACTTGTCCATTTTATTTCTCATATCATTACTCATTTGCCCTTTTATTTCTCTTATCAGTACACACTTGCTTTTATTTCTCTTATCAGTACTCATTTACCCCTTGTATTTCTCTTATCATTGCTCACTGGCCCCTTTTATTTCTCTTATTGTCACTCACTTGCCCCTTTTATTTATCTTATAATTACTCACTGGCCCCTTTTATTTCTCTTATCGTTACTCACTGGCCCCTTTCATTTATCTTATTAATACTCAGTTGCCCCTTTTATTTCTCTTATCATTACTCACTGGTCCCTTTTATTTACATCATCGTTACTCACCTGCCTCTTTTATTTATATTGTCAGTTCCTTGATAGAGCGAACGGACTTCATAATCATCAAACCCGACCTTGAACTAGAACTTTTTCTTCCAAAAATATTTATAACTCTCAGTTAGTGAACTGAAAAACAAAATTTAAATAACGTATAACTGGATAGAAACAAATCGAATTCGAATAGTAATTATATTTCGAATAAAACAGAATTTGGAAAACGATCAATTAGGCAAAATGACATGTCGCGTGATGCTGCATTTAACCGAAAAAAAACTATACCAGATAAAATATTTGGGCAATGACACAACTGGCGACCAAAATGGCTAGAGTTTACATTTCAGGTATTAACAAAAGAGTTCTCCGATATTTCAGTTAAGTTTTATGAATGCCTGTTTAAAGCGGTTGAATACATATACTTGGATACGTCGGTAGATACGATGGAAGATATAATATTATGGGCTTTTGTACAAATGTGTTTTTTTTCTCAATAAATTTTGCATGCAATAGACGTAGTCATATAGTTCATCTTATAGTTTACAGAAAAAGAAGCTGACCTGTGTATGTAAATGTTTTGTCTAGTCTGCTACTAATTCAACAAATTTAGGGATGATTTTATTTATTTATTTTATTTATTTATTTATTATCCCAGATCTTAATTTGATGAAGTATGGTATGATATTTGTAATTTAATTACCTAATTCGCACGAAAGAATGATTTCCGGAGCAGTACAATCAGCACGTGCCAAGCGCATATACTGAGTTCTCGCTGATAACATAAACTGTGAAGCATGCAGTACCCGGACTTATAATCGAAAGAAAAATAAATCGCCCAGTTGTGGTTGTTTCGAAGATTTGGGAAGAAAATTATATTGAAGCCTTTGTACCAGAAACTGGAGTCTTTACGTAAGCAGTTGATTTGTGTAAACAACAAACGTGACCAACAAGTGCAGAGCCGGAGACTGGATTAATTCGTCTTTCAATACATTTGAGTTCGAATTTGAATGAAACTAATTCCCTTGGTACACCCCCCCCCCCATTATCTATTTAATGTTAATTGTATAGTAAGTTCCGCTAACCAATACAACGCTCTCTCGACAGCCCTGATACAACGGTGATCATGCAATACAACGCTCTCTCGACAGCCCAGATTCAACGGTGATCATGGATATGAAGAAAAACGGAAAAACCAGAAGAAAAACACCGACTTTTGAGGGGCTACCACCTAGTCGCGTACATGTCATAACAGTAGATCGAACACGGAACCGCAATATCACATATCATGTTAAAAACAGAAAGGGGCATGTTTTGCTTGTTCATTTGTTCGTTTGACGAGAAAAAAAATAAAAGCAAAAAAAAAAAATATGTAATAAAAATTACCAGTGATATATTTTTCATACAATAATCACTTTGTGATTTTTTCTTTGGACCTCAGTAAATGAAGACATAAGACAGACATAAACAAGTTAGTAGACAATACACAATGATATAAGGCAGACATAAACAAGCTAGTAGACAATACATACTGATATAAGGCAGACATATACAGGCTAGTGGATAGTACGTGATGGTATAAGACGACGTACACAGGTTAGTAGACAATATATGATGATATAAGACAAACATACATGGGTTAGCAGAATATACTTGCTATAAGGCAGACATACACAGGTTAGTAGACAATACCTAATGATATAAGGCAGACATACCCAGGTTAGCAGACAATATATGATGATATAAGGCAGACATACACAGGTTAGTAGACAATATATGATGTTATTATATGATCATTTTTTCTCCGTTAACTTTACATTGTCAGAATCGTTCAGTATTTCACGATATTGCACACCTTCATATTGCACTCACGCGCAGGACATGTGTGCCCAATAGTGTATTAGGAACTACTTTGTAAACAAATCATGTACTCTTGTGTAGAAGACGCTTTACGTTTTGGTTGATTAAATTTGTTTCTGAATGAACTAAAGCAGATGTTTCGTGGGTTGCCTCATACCAGCTGCTTTACTACATTCCGCGTTAACGTTTTTCATACAATGTTTCGTATTTTGGCGAAAGACGCCAGATTTCATAAAATTGCTTGGTACATACAAATAACATGCCAGTTATAAAGTCATAAACTGTCTCCTTTAGCTGGTAATAAGAATGGCACAAAATATACTTACAGTTTTGCAGTCTGAATTTCCTCAAAATGTACTTTCTTAGTTCTGCAAATCCGAATTACATGAGCCATGTCATGAGTACTCAAGCTTGATTGCACATTTCGAAACTGTACTGTAATTTCGACTATATTCCAAGAGCAATTACATCCTCTTACTGCACTAAAAATGAAATAAACATTAAATTCAATAACGTCTTTTTGATAATTGCAATTGAAACACTTTATATTTTTCCCACATTATGATTTCAAATAGTCAATGACAGAACAGACACACTTGCATCTGTAAACACGCTTCTCCCGCGCTGCTTCAATCCGATGTATTTTATGTACAATTTGGACAGATGAATCCAGCCCATAATCATGAAATTTCGTAGAATCGACAAAAATACCAAAATCTATTCATTCCAGATCAAATGGAAAACTTGTTACAATATGCATTCATACACAATATGACTCCAAATTTCAATTTTAAGTAGAAGAAAACGCCATTTTCTTTCGAAACTTATGTCTAGCGCGCGACAAGTTCAAATTTATCTAGGCGGAGTTATGTGCGTATTAATAATGTTGTTGTGTAATGATGAATCTGCGCTTGTGTATTTAGTTTGGAATGCGGCATACATTCATTTACGTTGTTTCTTGTAGTGTATTTTGTTTATATAATTAAGCCTTAGGTAGAATAAGAAAATTAGCATATAATGAAAGGTTACTGCATTTGTATGGGAAAATATGAAGTCGTTTTGTCGGATGGATATAATGCACTCCCAGGGTCGTGCAGTATTCCATCCAAACAACTAGTTAATATTTTCCCATACAAATGCAGTAACCTATACATATAAGGCAGACATACACAGGTTAGCAGAATAACTACACGATGATATAAGACATGCACAAGTTAGTAGAATATACATGATGATATAAGATACATATACAAATATTAGCGACATTATTCATATCTACAGAAATGTGTACATCTAATTTTTACGCAGCATAGAAACAACTTTGAAGTTTAAATTTTCCTATCAAAATAAGTTACTAAAGTGAAAACTTACAGCTTATTGCAATAAAGCTGAGAAGAAAAATGCAATTTTGCTTTGTGTGTGCATGTGTGTGTGTGTGATTTTTTAAGTAGCTTTAACAATTTTTCAGTCATATCGCTACGATGTCTGCAGTGTAACAGTTTGTAGTGATATCTAGCACTGGAGCATCATGCCGCAGACATGTAACATGATGTCCCACCCAGTCATATTATCCTGACACCAGGCTGACACTAACATCTTAATGCTGAGCGCCTAGCGAGACAGCTGTTAGTACTATTGTATAAGTCTTTTGTACGACTCTGCCGGGGTTCAAACCCACGACCTCCCGATCCGAGGTGGATGCTCTAACCACTAGGCTACAGGAGCGGTTTCGCTACGGAGCTAAATATTGAAATTTCTCGCGTCGCGGACAAGAGAATACTTCTTTTCTGAGCGAGTCGTTTGAATAATTCCGAGTATTCAACTGACTGATGTTCGAATTAATGAAGCTTAACTATTTATTTGATAATCAGCAGTTTACTGTATTTTCAACACATCACTTCTATTAAAAACATTCACTATTAAAAACATTCACTGAGTTGAAAGAAATGATTTACCTGAAACCATGCTGTCAGACCACTCCGGTGGCCTAGCGGTTAGAGCTTTTGCCTCGGATGCAGGATGTCGTGGGTTCGACCCCCGGCCGAGTCATACCAAAGACATAAAACATGGTACTAACAGCTACCTCGCTTGGCGCTAAGCATTGAGAGGTTAGTGTTATGACTGGTCAGCCTGGTGTCAGGATAATGTGACTGGGTGGGACATGATGCTACATGTCTGCAGCATGATGCCCCAGTGCTAGATATCACTATCAACTGCCACACTGCAGACATCGTAGCAATATGACTGAAAAATTGTTAAAGCTACGTTAAAAATCCAAATCACACACACTCACACCTTTCTGTCCAGGTTTTCAGCAATATGTGGAAGAGAAAAAAGTCGGAAACGAATTATATCAGTAGATAAGACACGTCTACAATCTTTATTCGCTTTTTACAGTAAGTGTTATTGTTCACCTTTATCTCAACATCTTAGTGTTTTGTCTTCTACTTTTTTTCCCCTCTCCTTTTTTTTTGTTCCAGCTGCAAACGGAATTTATAGACTATGCAAATGCTTCGTGCCAGGGTAATATATTACTTGTCACTCTTCGTGATAAATTTAAACCAAAAAAATTATCTTAATTAGCAAATTCCTAAGCACTGTGTGTATTGCATGGTTTTTTTGGGCTTCAAATTATTCAGGACAGATGAAAACAAATTACATATTGAAGTTCTTTCTACATTCCTACATAACGATAAAGGAGAGATAGAGAGACGGGGGAGGGAAAGAAAAGGTTTAGAATAAAGTAATCATCATATACAATATTTTAGTTTTCCAAACTTGTACTCATACATTTGAAGACAAAATGTAAAGAGTATTGTTTCACAACAAGCGATTATGGGGTAGAAATCACAATAGAACATTTCGAAACCTCAGATCAATGCGGGACCAATATTTATATTATTATTATTATTATTATTATTATTATTATTATTATTATTATTATTATTATTATTATTGTTATAATAATATTATTATTATTATAATATATTATTATTATTATTATTATTATTATTATTATTATTATTATTATAGAGTTATTGCAAGTTCGAGGTTTTCAGGATCACATACAAGAGAATGTACATATATAATCTGGTGAGAATTGTTTATCTATTTCTCCAAACTTGTCCAAAATACAGATAATGGGGATTCACACCTTGTTTGAGAGTGGATGGGGATGTTTTTATTCCAAGTGGGAACAAGAAACCTTATCCCCTTGTCAATTAAAACATTATTACAAGTGTATGTATGATACAATATTGCTGCTCTTTGTATTGCAAATTTGTATAAATGGATCCTAAGTATCTAACAAATATCAAACAAGTGTACTTTGGTTATGACTTTAAGGATGTAAAAGAAAAGTCTGTCAGAAGATCAGATTACAGAGGAATCAATATTATCCGAAGTCATTGAAGGAAATGAACATGTTTTGGATAATCAGAGATTTAGATAATTGATTCTGTATGTTTTGAAAATAGATCTCGATACAATGGTGCCTATTATAACGTTCTTCATTTAAGCAGTATAAAGGACCTATGTTATAATTGACCATTATATTGAGGAATACTCCAACACAGGCATTATACTGAGGGATGTTCCGCAAAGATATTATATCGAGCGATTTTCCAAGCAAGCCTTTTACTGACTGATGTTCACAAATGCATTATATCTAGAGATATTCTGGTAAACATGCGTTATACTGAGGGATAATCCACATATAAGCATTTTATAAAGGGATGTTAAAAACGTGTCTTATACTGTGGGATTTTCCAGAAGCCATTATACTGAGTGATTTTTTCAAATAGACATCATACTGAAGGATGTTCCAAAACAGGTTATGTCCGGATCGTGCATTACAACATAAAAAAATTATAGCATTGTAACAATATGAAATCACATTAGAATTGGCTGTTATTATTCAAGAACTAAAATAAAGTGAAATAAATAATTAGCAATTATAAAACAAATTGTTGCCAAATGGGTGGGACTCTTCAGCAAAGCGGCATTTAAGGAAGGGCGGTAGTATAATGATGGGCTTTATCATGAGGACCACTATATTGTTGCTTATCACGGAATCTGAATATATATCAGTCCTCTTGACAATGGGTCTCATTGAAATTTAGGGTACGAACATGAAGAAACACTATTTGAGCGATATTGTTCAAGAAAATGTGTCAAACAACGTTCAAAGCTACTGATTGTTTTTATTGCGGGAGATAAATAGTCCTAATACAAAATGAACCTTTAACCTGTTCACTTGAACCTTCCTGTAACACGATCCCTCATATATCGCGGGTATGGTCAAGGATTAATTTAGGGCATAACCTCATTATAAGCGACATCACTTATAATACTATAAACAGTTTGGCTCATTTTGAGAGTGTTACAGTGAGAGACATACTGTCATCGAGGCGCTGTTATATTCTTCTGTATTTGGTTTGAAATAAATATGTCGACTGTCTTAAGAGTTAAACTAAAGGTAGGACCTTATGGCTTAAAAGAACAACTCAGCATCATGTCCTTCCTTTTTTTAATTTGCTTCAGGGAAGGGTGTGTAATCTTCCTTGACTGTGCGCTCAAAAGAGTTTCAGTTTAAATCAACATTTTTATTATATCGAATTATAACCAGTTCTGAGATTATTTAGGTGATATATTTTATTTTAAACCAAGCACTGCACATAACTCGTAGGAGCGGAATGCATAATGACCCATGAATTATTTCCGCCCTAACTCGTACCAACAAGAATGTGATAGCTAATTAGCGTGCAGCATTAAATACGTCCATACCACCCTGAAGTAACAAACGCTTTTCTTGAAAAAGAAAATCTGTTGAAATCAAATGACTCATTTGACTGAGCTAAATCGTGTTCAAAACGTCTTGTATTTGCAATAGTTATTACGTAAGTACCGTCCTATTCCGTGTATGGGCACGACTGCAGAGAGACTGGGAGTCCTCTCTCTTAAAATTCGCTTTAGTCTCTCTATTCTGTTATTTAATCTTCAGACTTCGCACATAAAATCCAAATAACCATGGAGCGAATTTTTTTGCACGGAAACCCGTTCTGCATCACAGAATCCTAACATTTCCAACATTTACCCTTCTTGGCCCATGTACACTATTTAGTATGCCTCATTGGAAATTTTACATCAGCATTTATTAACTATTACTGTTTACATTGCCTCTATCTATATATCTATCTATCTATCTATCTATCTATCTATCTATCTGTCAACCGCTCCGGTGGCCTAGTGATTAGAGCGTCCGCCTCGGATGCGGGAGGTCGCGGGATCGATCCCCGGTCGAGTCATACCAAAGACTTACAAAAATGGTACTAACAGTTGCCTCGCTTGGCGCTCAGCATTAAGAGGTTAGTGTTAGGACTGGTTGACCCGGTGTCAGGATAATGTGACTGGGTGGGACATCATGCTACATGTCTGCGGCATGATGCCCCAGTGCTAGACATCACTGTAAACTGTCACACTGCAGACATCGTATCGATATGACTGAAACATTGTTAAAGCTACGTTAAAAATCCAAATCACACACTGTCTATCTATATCTATATATCTATCAATCAATCAATCATCTATCTATCACAAACATAAACCTTAGCAATATATCGGATCTTTGCAGATACATCCTGTATGAGAAATTTTGTATAAAGCGATATAGACAATAACAGCTTCGGTGCAAAAGTTCTTTAGCTTGAATTTGTTAACCATAAAAAAAAAAAAAACGTTTATGCCATTATGAGAATGGAGGGATATTGGCTTCAGCAAAGTCCAACCTTATCTTAATTCATATAATGGTAAGAAACTATATCATAACCATATATGAAAATTGTGACATGACCAAGCATTGTAATGAACCGTGTAAGCAAAACATGTGCAAAACAGAAAGTTTAAACTCTAATTTTGTTTCAGTAAATACGACTTTATTCAAAATGCAACGGTTAATAACCAGAACTTAAATGTTCCATTTGACATCCAAATTTTAAATTTGTATCTCAGTGGGTACTAAAACCATGCCGATTTTCAGTCCCCGCCAACATCAACAGTTTTGGTTGGTGAGATTCAAACAAGAACACGACACACCGTTTCCTCGCAAGGTCCTAAGCAACTTCATCAGCGGGAATGGATGAGTCAAAATAGTCAATGTGATTTATGTGATTTTTTAAAAACAATTTTTATTCAGTTTTGAGAGAGAGAGAGAGAGAGAGAGAGAGAGAGAGAGAGAGAGAGTGAAATAAGGTCATGGAATGCAAGTAGTATATGGAAGATAAAAGGTTTCAGCCCCACCTGCTACAAACACTAGTTTTAACATGGAAATTGATAGTTTCCTTGCCCTTTTTGACTTCTGATTTGGTGGTGTTTTGCGACTTTGCCTAAGTCGTATGATGTGTCTCCTTTGTGTGGTGCTTTTGTGTGTGTTTGCTGTCAGTGCTTTTCCATTTTCGTGTTTGGAGACAGACATATCTATGTCAAATTCTATGGTTGTCGTTCTATCGAATATTCCTATTCAAAAATGTTTTGGGAAATGTAAATATCCAAAAGGATTCTTAAATTATAAATAAGGTGTCTATATGTGATGTAGTTTTGTTCGTGTGTGCATGTATTGTTTTCCTTATTCCACTCTTAATTGAGAAAAGTTAAATTTATTATTAGCATTATTGGTATCCTCGGTACACTAATACCACATACATTAATATTATGCATTATCAATACAGTAACGGTTACAACCATCCTCGATACACTAACAGCACAGACAATAATAGCATGCATCATCGGTACACTTACAGTACATTGATAATGTTACAAACAAAGGGTCTCACTACCGCATGAATCAAACAGCTTCTGCATGAGTCTGGCTCTGAAATCCATTATTTCACGTTCTAATAGACCTCAAGACAACGGTCGTTGTCAATTGAAGAGTTCTTACTACCGCAAAGACTACAAATATTCTTTTTCTAATCACCTAATGGCTACACTTCACGAAACTCTAAGTTCACACTCGCATGGCTTTCTTTTGCTTCACATTTGTATGATTCAGCAGTAATAATTTCCAAGCGGAATAACACCCAATAAAAAGAACTATTCATATCATGCATACCTAAAATAATATCCAGATAGTTCTCCATGTGAAGAAAATCTATTTTTAAACTAATTCAAGCTGTCATAAAGCCCTACGAACACTACATTATTACGTCTGCTCCTGTACATTGGATAATTACTCCGGTTGATAAATATTTTTCCAACACCGAATACATGCATTCAATAAATAATCACTAAAACGTAACAAAGATATAAACGGAGATGTAAATGCAAATAGCACATACCATGGGTTGATTACAACAATGATGCATCCTTAACAGCACAGACCTTGATAACATGTATCCTAGATACATGAATAGTACAATGATGTCATGCATCCTTGATAGTTACCGCGCAGACTTTGATAATATGCATTACAGATACAATAGCCGTACACTAACAGCATGCATCCTATATACAGTAACAGGACAATGATGGCATGCATCCGCGGTACATTTACAGCATAGACTTTAATAACATTCATCGTAGATACATGAACAGTACGCTGTTGTTATGCATCCTCGATACACTTAAGCACAGACCATGATAACATGCATTACAGATACAGCACCAGCACACTAATAGCATGCATCCTAGATACAGTAACAGTACACTGATAGCATGCATCATAGATACAGTAACAGTACACTGATAGCATGCATCCTAGATACAGTAACAGGACAATGATATCATGCATCGTCAATACATTTGCAACATTGATTTTAATAACATGCATCCTAGATACAGTAGTAGTACATTAATAGCAAGCATCATAGATACAGTAACAGGACAATTATGTCATGCATCCTCAATACATTTGCAACATTGATTTTAATAACATGCATCCTAGATACAGTAGCAGTACACTAATAGCAAGCATTCTAGATACAGTAGTAGTACACTAATAGCAAGCATCCTATACACAGTAGCAGTACACTGATAGCAAGTATCATGCAGTTGCAATACATTGATAGCATGCATCCTAGATACAGTAGCATTATACAGTAGCAATACACAGTAGCAAGCATCCTAGATACAGTATCAGTACATTGATAGCAAGCATCCTAGATACAGTATCAGTACACTGATAGCAAGCATCCTAGATACAGTATCAGTACACTGATAGCAAGCATCCTAGATACAGTAGCAGTACTGATAACATGCATCATATATACAGTAAATGATAAAGTGGCGTTAAACCCTACAACAACAACTACATTTTCATTGATGTTGCCACTACACATTAATTCACTTTGCCTTTATACCTTAACTGATGTTGCCACTACACCTTAATTCACTTTGCCTTTACACCTTAATTGATGTTGCCACTGCACCTTAATTCTCGTTGCCAATACACCTTATACATGTTGTTGTGGAGTTTAACGCCATTTTTCAGCATACGATAGGTTATACATGGCGGCCAGTATTAATGGTGGAGGAAGAGCCCGGAAAAACCCCGGAAAGAACCACCGACCCTCGAGAAGCTACTGGCAAGCTTTCTCACACATCCACATTGGCCGAATCCGAGACTCGAACCTACGCAGACAAAGGTGAGATGGCAGTGATCCGTAACAGAGAGCGCTTTAGACCACTTGGTCACTCGGGGCCCCCCTCATACATGTTAAAACTACACATTTATTACTCCATCAAATCTTCTTAAGGCTACGTCACACAAAAATACTTGATTTTGAAATAGTTTGACCATTTTAAAGAGAAATAGACAGAATAAGATACCTTTTCACAATGATGAAAGCACGTGTATTACTTTTACGAATAGAACATGCAAATAGGACTAGTTGGTGATTACATGACCGAATTGCTTATGCGTTTGCCAGAGAAAGGGTACATGCTCATTCTTGACTACAAAATCATTGGTCTGCATAATGATGTTTAACGTATAACGTTTACATTATCGGCTCTGCCTTCTAGTGTTTCATTTTGAAATTTTATTAAGATTTGATTTTCTAACAAGTATCGTTATTTGTCATTTCATCCAGTAACGTACTAAGGGTAAAATGCGCACGTGTTGACGATGACGACCCATAGGGTTTTGACTTCCCAATACCTCTGGCACCCTGCGTTTTGGCGTCCCATGTCCTCTGGCGCCAGGGGCAAATGCCCCGTCCGCGCCCCCCACCCCCACCCGTTAGTACGCTACTGATTTCATCCTTCCGTAAGAGAAATAATGTTACCCTTCCACACAGGAAAATGGGCAGGTCCAACCCATTGTCTACAGAATAAACCGCTAGATGTTGTTGTGGGGAGTGGGGGGGAAGGGGCTACAAAATTGCGACTGAGATGGATTCAAAATCATTATTTAATATCGCTGGGGTTGGGATTGGTAAAATAAACAAATAAACAGGGAAATGTATGATGAATCCCCCAATGGGGAGCCAGGAAGCGACATCCTGGAAACTCAATTTGAGAAACATTCCGTTTGTTTCATGCTAATTTTTTTCTTCTTTGCTCTGCACACACACACACACACACACACACACACACACATTGATCTGACCCTATATTTATTACATTTTTCAGAATGGCCTTTACAATATCCAATAAATTGTATCCAATACAATGTTTTTAATTTTCCTTGAAACTATAAATTATTGCAGAAGTACACACTGTCTAACGATAAAACTTTAAAGTTTTAGTTACGTTAGAAGCCTTAGAGAACCTATTGTTGTGTAAGCGTTGATTGTTATTCAAAAATTAAAATTCGCCAATTTTAGTTTTTAAATAAATTTTGTAAAATGGCAGCTGTCTCACTTTTCCATAGCAACGGTATGGTAACCTGAAATTATCGCTTTAATAGATTAAATCCAATATGGTTTCCAGTCAATAATTTTCGCTTTCGTAATTAAATTTTCTTTTTGATGAACTGCCTTGAATTTCCATTGAAAATTGCATATTCACAGACGAATGTTTATATTCAGAGAAAATTAAATTGTCTGAAATATCCTAAAATATAAATTGCACCATTGGGATGCCCCAGTAATATTAATGTCTCACTTCGCTTGGATGTAATCAAATTTAAGTCGAAGTTTCTAAAAGTGATTCATTTGAAATTTGGACAGTGAATATATGGAACAGATGTATCATTTGCTATGAGTCACTGGAAAATTAAAAGAATTCTACTGGAATTGTGTCTATGATAGAAAATCTGTCAAATGTTTTGCCTTTTCTCTTGTTTAAAGTTTTTTTTTTTTTAAAATGAACGTGAATATTGTTATCGATTGTCATTGATATAAGAGCCCAGCTTGTCAGATATGAATTATACGCAACAGTAAACAACAAAGGTGTCATGGTTTGTAGAAAGGAAAAAAATAACCAGGCATTATTATCAAAATAACAACGACCTTTCTATAACTAAATATTTCAATATAAACTCGTGTTTAAAGCGGCGCCATATTCTTATCTTTCGCTAAGTCAGATGGCCTCTTCAGAACGTTATAAAACCATGAAAATTTCCAAGCAGTGAAGTATAAAGTTTACTGGTAGATTTACTACTAAATTTACAAATTGACTTTCTCGGAAACCATATCGGACACAGATGTAGATCATCGCGGTCGCCTAATTATTGCATAACAGAACTGCAATAAAGTTCATTCAGGAGATAGCAGGTACTTTACATTGATTGCTGTGCACCAAATTTACGTGCAAAGTTCTGGTGGTGCATTTACGTATGAACCAAGACGCGGCATTTGCACCGGATAGATGACGGTTTTGTGTATTCAGAAATGAAGATAGACTGTTGAACGATATGGCAACTGATTTCGTTTTACGCTTAATGAAGAAAAAAACAGATTAAATACTTGTTGTTTCTGAGTTAGCATTCCCTTGCGAGGCAACATTTTTCCGAAGATGCAGTATACAATAATACAAGACATTAATAATATACAATATAATATACTCAACAAAAGTTGTAAAAAGTATTCAGGATTACCACGTACAATTTTCACAGAAGAATAACGGCTGATGGCAACGTTGTCGCGGTCGTAATGATATGTTCTCACACTTTGCATTCACTCGCGGGAGAGTGGAAAATGTAAGAATGCTAGATATTGCCTGTACTAGGACGGGAGTGATAAACTCAATCAGAAAAATATATTTAAAAAATTGTTTAACTTTTGAAAAAAAATGGGATAAGTGAGTCTGCAAGAATGTTTGAACATTACAATACAAAAAGGTATTTTTTTTTTTTAAATTAGGATGCCACCGCAAGTTTGATAGCCGAGACACAGACAAAAGTGGGTGTTTACATAATAGACTCGGTTAATTGTCCCCCTCTAAGACAGGAATAAAAAAAAGTCAAAATGAAAATAAAAAATTTTGGATTAACGAATTTAACAGAATGTTTTAATATAAAATTCCAAAAATGGTATTAACAAAACTGAGGGTGCCGCCAAGAGTTTCGAACACGCGACCTCCTCTTTGGCAACCGGAACACACAAGCAAATGTCGGTGTTTATATGTGAGATGTTAGATATGTTGTTCTCAATAAAAGAATTGTAGTGAGTGGGTTGACTTGATTAGGTGTATAGTAATGACGAAATATGTCTTTACAGAAACGACATAAACAAGTTTGTTCACTCGTGCAAGTAATTCGAGTCCGTCGAATCAAAGTATGACACCTTTATGAAGACTGCTAAAGGTCCCGAGTCCGTTTTTCTACGAAACAGATGTATCAATGTATCGTGGTTCTAATCCATCCAACGTAAACAGTCCATGCAGCTCCGTTTATCCGAAAAAGAAATAATAATTACTTTTAAACAGAAGCCGGCTCGATTCACATCGAAGTAAAAAAATTATTTCGCAATTACAAAATGTTATTTTGTAATTGCGACTTATCATCTCGTAATAATGACTTACGTATGTCGTAATTATTTTGCATGTCGTTACTATAAGTGCGAAATCTCGCAAATAAGAGTTAATATATCGTATCAGTCTTCTAAATACGACTTAGCAAAATAATTGTTAAAATATATTATTTAAACACTTATTTTTCTTTCATTTTTGTGCCTTTCTTCTTTGATCATTTTATGTCTTTCCGTCATTCTTGTTTGCTCTTATTACTGGAATATATTCTATCCAAACTTATTCATTACAGTGCCAATCGTTCCTTTTCTCTTTAAAAATGGATTTAGGTTTGAACTCCTTTCAATCTAAATTTTATAATTATCACTTAGCTATCTCGTAATTAAGAGTTAAAATCTTGTAAAACTGAGTTTTTATTTCGTAATTACAATGTATCGCTTGTGCGATTTAGTGTCTTGTAATGACAAGCTAGTTATCTTGCAATTATTTTATAGCAAGCGATAGAGAGAGTAAGTAGCATTTTTTATTTTTGCGCCTCTTTTATCATTTATATATTTTCAATCTTTCTTTCCACCTTTCTTTTAGTCCTGTCGCCATCGTCATTACTTTCCAAGCGTTTCCATTTTTAATTAATCTTTCTTTATTTTCCCTTGATTCTGCACCAATTAATTGAAACTTGATATAAATACCATTAATCTACCAACATAGTTATATTCTATATGTATCTCCTACTTCTTCCGTTTTCAACCTAAATTATCGATTTATTGTTGCTTGTTTTTGTTGGGTTTTTTCGGGGGGAGCAGCAGAGGGGGCGAATCGGACATTTTGTCCAATCGTTATTTTGCTTAATTATTACTTTCTGCACTCAACGATCCTGTGTCGTCAGCGCCTGGTAAAAAAAAAACGACGACGTCGTTGGGGGATCGTCGCGTCGTCATTTGGTTTAATTAACACCTTCTGCGCGCTGATCCCCAGCGTCGTCAGCGTCCGGTAAGCACATCGACGACCGCGTCGATGTCATTGCCCCCTCTGCTGCTATGATCTTACAAACAGAGTGATCACTAACTCCTCCTCTTGCAGATCAATTAGGTTATTTGACTGATCGGTAAGTCTGAAATTAATTCTCGTTAAAAACCGATCATGGCATCGCATATAGACCGGATTAATCGGACTCTCAATGATCAAAAATCCCGGAGGGGCTGTTGGTGAAAACGAATAAAGGATATACCCCTGTTGAGCTTGATTTGATTGCTTGGTATCCACCTGGTAACTCCCTTCGATAACATCACACACTAGATTAATCGCTATCACCGATGCAATATTTACGTTGTATGGAGCAATATGCCTACCACCATCTCCGTTATCGTGTCTGAGGATAGTTGATGGGGGGGTGTCCGCGGGTGGATTCTCAGGCCATCCTAGTATGGTTCTTATTGAACTGTTATAAATATCAACCATATACCCCGGTGTGCTTATTTCAATCGTCGACGATAACGTCGGTTCATGAACCGTAATAGCTATTTTTGATTCCTTTCCTGTGATTGATTTTATCCTGCGTTGAAATTCTTTATTGATTTGTTCTATTTGGTATGACCCAGTTGGTATTGTAACCTCCTCCCAGTCTGGGGTCCCATCGGGTTTATTTGTCCGTGCAAAAACCAGCGAGTTATTAGGTTGTTGTCCGTTAAATGCGTCCGCTCGGATATTAGGCCAACTGTGATATACTCGCAATTTTGCCAGCGCTATTTCCTTCACTGGAACCGGCGATGGGAAGTTCACACTGAATTCGGGTTTCGTTGATGTTATCGATATCATATTTGTTTGTACCGGAGTGGTGTTCTCCGCGATCCGCTGAAGTAATTGAGACCCTTCGGGGTTCAGCGACATTATTATTATTCGTTGTTTTTAGTGTCTAATTTTAACAACCAGGTGGTTTCGGCTTCCAGTTGAAAATCCTCGATTTTTGACATCGCGGAGCTATATAACTGGACCATCGTGGAGAATTCAACATCGGATACGAACAAATTATCAATTGACAACGAGATCAACCCGGATAATTTCGAGTACGCGTCGGATACTATTTGATGTTTTACTGTATACTCGTTGAGTTTTTTCTGAAAACACGATGATATCTTCCTAGTGATTGCGTTGGCGACTCCAGCAATTGTTGTCATCGCGGAGATAGCGATTGGAACAGCGATCGGGGCTATCGTGGTCACCGTGGATAAAATAACACCGGTACCGGCTACTATGCCCGACACCGAGTACACGACCGCGTCGATGGCGGTTATTTTTCTGCGGTATTTTTTTATTTTTGCACGGTATTGTTCGGAAAGCGTTTTCAAATTCGCGGAGAATTCTTTTGCGGTATCGAATCGATATTGATGTGACGTCGGTGATACCTCTGATTCAATTTCCTTGGTGGTCATTTTTATTTTAAAAGAGCTAGTGTTTTTAATTACTTAGATTCGCTACAAATTCCACATACCATGTAATGTTTGCCCCGGCTAGATTTCTATCAACGGCATAAATTGTAAACAGTTCAGTTGCGTTCTTGTCTATAATTGTTGATATTGTATTGTTAAACCCGGATGAACTCGACGATAATATATTAAACTGCATCATTGAAACCAGTGTCAGTCGATAAATGCCCTTAACAGTTGCGGTGATATTTACTGTATTCTGCGTAGGAGTCCAATCGAATGATCCATGCCGAATTGTGTATACTGTGTTGATGATGTTCTCATGAGGGGTTTTTATTTTTTCGAATTGCTCTGCTACTCTCGGTAGCCCGTCTTTAATCGCTTCAACATCAGTTCTGATTGTTCCTACTTCCTGCCAATGCGCGTCTATATTATTCTTGTTCGCTGCAACATTAGTTTTGATTGTTTCTATTTCCCGTGTATTCTCGGTCATACTTTTTTTGTTCGCTGCAACATCAAGTTTGATTGTTCCTATTTCATATATATGCACGTCTATACCTTTTTTGTTCGCTGCAACATCAGTTTTGATTAATCCTATTCCCCGCCAATACGCGTCTATATTTTTTTTGTTCGCTTCAATATCAGTTTTGATTGTTCCTATTTCCTGTTTATGCGTGTCCATATTATTTATGATTGTTGTAACATCAGTTTTGATTGTTTCTATTTTCCGTCCATGCGAGTCTACATTATTTATGATCGTTGCAACATTAGCGCCGATTATTTCTATTTCCCGTTCATGCGCGTCTACACTCTTTTTGTTTGTTGCAACATCAGTTTTGATTGTTTTTATTTCCTGTCCATACGCAGTGATATCATTTATAGTTATTGTAATCTCATCCGGCTTGGTATTTTTTTTACCAAAGAATTTATCAAAGTTGTCATCGATCCTGTTAACATTTTTTCGCAACGGGGGTAAATTGGCCGACATCTCCATAAGATCCGAAATAGCATTTTTTATTTTTACAAGATTTGGTTCGTCTGCCGTCGTGGATCCCCGAAAAAATCTTTCGACAATGTGTTTCACATCGTCGAAATGCGTTAGCGTCAACACGATCCGTTCTTCATATAATTTAATTTCACTACGTAAACCCTTTAACGAATTTGACATGGTTATATAATTGTCGCCAAGTGTACTTATTTTTCCATTTATCGTCAAGATGGATTCACCCGGTTTGATTCGTCCGTCGCTGGTATACAGCGCGATAGTGTCCTCGGCGGCATCACGCTGTCGTATTAAAACGTCATTCAGTGACACATTACCGGATTTCAATTTACCCTGGCGGTCTTGAAATACAACTATTTCGCCCGGGTCAACACTTGTTAGATTCAACATATCAGCGATTTCATCCTCAATTAGTTTTTTTATGTCGGCGGCGGCCGTTTCCGTGGATTCTTTCAGCGCCGAAACCGGTCGTCCCCAAATATCAATCATTATTATTGTAAATGTTATTCTCTAAAATCCGTTGAGCTTCTACGACCCCACTAGTGTATTCGTTTACAACCACATGAGGTGGTTTTCGCGATGATGAAATCGCCGCAAGTACGTTCAATACCTCACGGCCACATATCGGTGGGTCACTTAATCGCTGTGTTGGCAGCGTGGAATAAAAAACCCGGGCTGAACACGCCCGGGCTGAACACGCCCGGATATACCGCATGAACTCTTTCGGCGGGGCTAACCCGTATGAATCAAAATAGACGATCGCACGCGGATCAATCGCGTATGCAACCCAATGAGTTCCCGCTCCGGAGGACCCATCGAGGTTAATTATGCCGGTTTCAATATTCCTTGGTGCCGCCGGTAATTGATCCCTCATAAAAACACCTCTGAAGTTTTTTATCGCTAGCGCGTTTGCGGCGTCTATTAAATCAAAATTAGACATGGGAGTCATAGACTCAGGAGTCATTGACTCCCGAGTTAATAAACGGTTCCCGGTAGTCTTAGACCCTTTCCCGAGTACCATGAATACGGGGTTCCCGGTAGTCTTAGACCCTTTCCGGCCACGGGTCGTTTTTTTTTGTAGCCTTTCCCGGTTGCCTTCTTCAATGCCATCCCCGCCGCGGTACCAACGGCCCCCAACGCCGCCGCCTTAGCCACTGCTGGTGCGGCCGCGGCAATCAACGCTGGAATCGCAGCTAACAGCGGAAATATCCCACCGGTCTTTTCCATGTTTTTAATTGCTGCGGCGGAAAAATCTATTTGAACACCCTTTTTATTCTTCATCGCGTCATTGAAATGTTTTATTTGACGCGCCGTCAACGATATCTTATGATTACCGCCCGCCATCTGCGACGGCTTCAGCGTTATTGTGGTTCCGCATTGTTTAGCCGACTTTGATCGTAATTTCTTGACTTGACCATCAGTCAACTCTACACTGACGACACTATACGACATTTATTGTAAACGCGTTTTGTGCTTTCAATTACATGTTTTCCACTGGCGCATCAACGATTCTCATTCGTCCACCAACACCTTCTAGCAGCATTGATTTATCGCTGAGAATGACAGCAACCGCTCTGTAATTAACACCACCCGGGGCTATACGAGCTCTGAAGTGTATATCAACGACGGATTGTCTCGTTAAATCAAGATGTTCCAACGAAAAGTAATAAATCGGATACAGGTTTTTAAAATCAAGTTGTGATATTTGCAAACCAGTGTCGACGTTTTGATCACGACCCATATATGACAGCAATCGATGATACACACGTGCGATATGGTTGTTGTCGTAATTAAGCTGTATATCCTCGGATGGTTCCTGTTGTCCGTTTATTCTCAGCGAAACATCCCTGACTCCTAATTGATCAAATATCATATGGCTGCGTTCTTGACTGCCCAATCGTTCCCTATTCTGTAGCGCTATAAATATATGACGTGGGGCCGAAACGCCTTGTTTTGATGCCAAGTGCCATGTAAACGTATCGGCGACGTTATCCTCTTTAGCATCAGTTGTTACCGCTAGCCAACTCAACAACGATTTCCCTCCCTGTTCCATAAATGCTAACAATCGTGCTTCCGTGGTAACTGATGGAGTCAGCACCGGCATCCACAATGCCATTTTAGTTAAAATGACTTTACCGGCAGCGACGCCAGCAGCATGCCATATTGCATTGTTATCATCGCCCCTTCGCGTCAGCGCGATTGTATGCTTAGCCCCATAGACAACTTTTCTGACATTTCTGCAGAATCCAAATATGTGATGGAGTGGAATCGCGCATGAAAACTTTCGGCGTTGTCCTTGCAACATTCCTACTCGTGCTGCAAACCCTAGATTAAAATTATCATTAGTACTTTTTATAATATTGAAATTAGCGCCTGGTCTTGCTCTGCGGTCTGGGTTATTTGCTTCAGCCTGTGGGTCAGTTGCGGTATCTCTTTCCACCAGCACGTTGATGTACTGAAGATGGTCAGCGTTATTGGTGGTGTCCTTCGAAAACATCATAGATGGGCCCGCCGATCTTGTATAATCATCCGAGTATCTCGCCAACCCAATTATCGTTGTTGCAACATCAACCTCGCGTTCTATTGATTCAATTTCTCGCCCGTCAATAAGATATCTGGCGCTCTCAAATAACGCCATGATACCGTTGTTGACGAAGCCAACTCGAACACGATGGTCATCTGCGTATGGTGCATTATCGGCGGCATTTGTCACGAGTTCTCCCTCGATTTCGATAAACGCTTCACACGGCAAAAAATATTTACTGGTATCTTGGACTTGAAGTTCAATTCGCGATCGTAGGTCAGGTTGCGCTGCATGATAAGAATAATATTGATAATCACGGACAGAATCATCCCTGTGCACTGGGGCGTCCATATCAAACGCGGGATCAGCGGTACGCGCAAACATTTTATTATTTATCATGTTGATGTTTTCAATTGCGATTTTTTCGTCGTAAATTCTTTGAATTTAAACCACTTCCCGCTATTGCGTTCATGAGCGTGTTGGTTGCCGCATCGGCGGATGGCTGAGCCGCCAACGACTCTAATTTTTCTTCCACGGCGTTATTTATTACTTTACTGACATTTGCAGGCATCACTGTCGTTGATGGCATTACCGGTGGTTTCTGTTTTTTTCTCTTGGATTTCACCAATGACATTAGTTTGTCCCGCGCGGCTGAAAGCGCCTTTCCGGCAACATCTCCAATGGCACTAATACCCTTATCACGAATAACATCAATAGCCTTCATTCCTAATTGTTTGGCTAACGGCGCTACTTTTGGAGCCATTCTTGTAAATAACCCCGCAATGGTGCTACCGAGACCATCTCCATAGTACGCGCGGTAAACAGGCAATCGCGAGTTTACCACGTAGACGAGTACTGGTTTATCATGGTTGTAGTGTATGATCATCCTTATTAAAAACACCAGTTTTCCAATTAATCATCCACGAGTTCGTCTATGAGCGTTCGATATGCATTAATGTCCATAATATCGCCTGCAAATAACCGCTTGCAAATATCAGCGGCTTCATTGATTATTTCCGGAGAGTTATTTCCGGCTCGTTTTCCTCCAATTAGTACCTCTAGCCGTGATATATCACTGAGAACACTACCAGGACAGGTAACGCCGTAGGATTCTTTACCAACAGGGTATCCTTTTCCTTTTTTTGGTGTTATACTCTTAACTTCCTTGTGGAATTCATCGTAATCGGGATCACCACGATGTGGTAATGCTTCTTTATGTTTACTCGCTAAATACACTATTCTTGCCCAGTCCTTTAACGACTTTATATTTTTCTCGTAACCGCTATTGATATGCTTCTTATCTCGTATGCTCTTAGCAAAATTGTTGGCAGCAAAATTAATTAATTCTTCCCTGCTGCTGAAGCCTCTAATTTCATCTATTGTGCTCTTCTTGAGTACAATACGGGGTATATTCCCCTCTTTTTCTTCCGGTATTTCTTCTTCTGGTATTTCCTCTTCTGGTATTTCTTCTTCCGGTTCTTTCGCAGTAGCACCTAGTTCTTCTTCATCGGCCATTGTAACATAGGGTTCTTGTGGTTCGGTTATAGCGAGTGGTGGCGGCCTCCGTGTTGTAGCAGCCGCTATTTTTGCAGGAAGTGTTTCTAAAGACCTTTTTGTTTGTTCGGTCTGAGCCGCTATCTTTTCAAGCGCACCAAGAACGGGTACAGTTGCCGCCGTAACATCTTTGGTCGCTTTAGTTACCGGGGCAAAGAGTTGTTCGCTTCCAACAGTAAAATCGGTTTGTAGTTGCTGCCGCGTTTGAAGTTGTTCTCGGACCCTGTCTCGTAACGGTATGAACTTTTTAAGCGCTGCTAGCCGCTCTCTGGCTAGCCGAGTAGTAAGTGATTCGCCTACCATTATTGCAATTGCGAAGCAATTTCTAATTTCTCGCCGGAGTTTTCGTCTATAATCCTTCTAATGTTTTTGATCTTACTAGAAATCTCCCGGCGTCGTTCATAAACACGTCCGAGTTTTTTTCGTATTATTTCAACGGCAGTAAATAGTCCAATGAATGCATTTGCGTCATTGTGGTACAAGTTTTCATTGATCGTATGTTGTAATCGTTTTATAAAAAAGTACTCGCGGGCCAGGGTAAAACGCCCCCGTTTCGACTGTTCGTTAATAATCTCATAATCGGATAATATTTTTTCACTGTCGAGACCATCAGATAATTCAATTCCTTGATTTTTTAATTTTGAAATCTCGGCTAATATATTATTGATGTCTTCGATATTCATTATTCTTATAGAACATCTTGTTTTTAAATAAAAAAAAATGAAACCCCGTGTATCAATCCCGAGGTGTTTAATAATTCGTTTTCTTCCGGAATGGACAATTTATTGTCAGCGCCATGGGCGCCGGCGACTTCGTCAGCGCCATAGGCGCCGGTGACTTCGTATCTATATATGAAAATCGAATTCTATGCCCGGTCTTTTTTGAGATTGCTGTTTGATATACTCGTTCTGCTACTTTTCGTATTGAGGCGATACAAATGTCAAAGTATCTACTGGCTTCATTCATCGACTGAAATATTTTTTCCTCGTGAGTTGTTGTATCAAATGACTTTACGGGTTTTGCTTTCTTTGGGTATTTACCGGTTTGGCCTTTTTTGGTATTTTGACTCTGCGAGACAGCTTGCAAGTTTATAAGAGAATTATCAGTCTTATTATTATTAATATGATCAATCACAAGTCCATTTTCGATTAATCCGTTGAATACCTCAAATACCGCCCTATGAACATGGTACTTCTTCTTTCCGGCACCAAACATCAGATACCCCTGATTACTTACGGTACCAACCGGCTTCTTCAGTTTGCGGTTTCTAACAATGCCGTCGCGAGATGCCTCGTAATTGACGAGCAAGGGGTGAGGTCTGAACTCTTGGTCCATTTATATAATAATACTACTTGTCTAATTTATTATTTGGTTTAATTATGAATCTTTCAACGTAGTCTTGGGGGGTTTTGATGACGAAGTCAGCGGTGGGGTCAATGACGGCGTTTTTTATTCGTTTGTCATAATAGCGTTTTAGTTCCCTGTATCGCTTTCCGCCACAATTGATACACAACTGCGATTTTCCTCTTACACCGACGTGGCAAACCAAGCACGGGAGGGGGCCAAGAGAACCATTACGAACGCTTTGTAAATGGTACCCGCAGAATTCACCTCTACATGATTTATTGCACGGGGTTGTCGACCCAATCATCAACCATTTGCAGTGATTCATTATACTATATTCTTTCATTTAAATACTTGTTTTAATTATATGGATGAGTTCGAGAGATTGGCAGCAATTAAGCCCTGGAAAAATATTAAGTTCAATCTCGATAGAGTCCTCAAGGACACACCAAAAGCGTTAATAAACGATAAAACCCTGTTGAGTAAAATACGCGATTGTATCAATGAATTCAAACGTGATGGTGCATCTCATAGTTGGTCAACATTTCGAATTGATGGTGTTGTTGATGCTACCATGAACGACAACCGCGCAGCAATGATAATATCACAACTTGACGGTAAAAGGTATTTCTTCAGAGTAAAATTCATTGTCCGGGTGGAATCAGGCGATTGGATCATGCGTGATAAATTTGAACCAGTTCTCAGCGACATGAAAACAGTCATTGTCAGCCGCGACTCCAAGCCGGGGTTGTTAACCGGAATTGACAGACCATACTATGAACGAGCGTATCCTGAAACAGCAGTTGTTTATGGAATATACCCGTTAAATAAGAAACCTGATATCGGAAAACTGAAACCGATGAAACAGTCAACGGGGATAAATTGTGTAGCAGAACGAATAATAGAGCATTTTACAAATGCATGTCGAGGAAACAAATTGACTGATTTACGACGTAGCAAAATCAACCAGTGGGAACTAACCGTAAAAGAGCGTGGAGCAACCATCAGCGACATAGCGAGATTAGAAACGTCGTTGAGATTTCCAATAACCGTTACAACGATAACCGGTGAAGTATTATACGAATCGAAGTATAAATCGAAGGGAGCCCCAATCAAAATTATTGATCATAACGAACACGCATGGACGCCCGCGATCACAATATTTCCACGGGATAGAACAGTAAAGTATATACCCGAAGAATTCCTGGGAGAACAATTCTCCAGGGATGGTTTTCTCGCGGAGAGGAAACTATTTGATGCTATTGCCTACTTGTGTAAAAACGACCCTGTATCAGTGTGGTTACTTCGCAGCGCTGAAAACGATGCGGATACCTTTGATCAGTTTGTAAGACCAAACGGTGAATTATATCGCACTGAAGCGTTTCACAACAAGATGAAAAAAACCGCCATGGAATTTGAAGAGCATGATGAACAACTGCTAACAAATTGTTTTACGATTCCATCGGTTGTAGCTCATGTTGCAGCAAGGAAAAATGCGTGGAGACCAACGCGCAAGGAATTTTTACCAGATGTACAATCCAGTTGTTTGGAATACTATCACGGTGGACTATGGAACACTGAATACAACCGCGACGCTATGATTTCCGTTGATATGGTTGCCTGTTATCCAGCGAGTTTTCTCGGGTATGGATCCGCCGCTGAGTATTTCAAACGATTTGGACACCCCAGTCATGAAATGACTCGTGTTGCTATTAATGGACCACTGCCTGATTTTGATTTAACCGGATTCGCTCGCATAGTATCATTTGAATTCGCGGCAGGACTCCATCGCTGTTGCTATATTTGGATCGGTAGACACATGAATGAAAAGAAGTGGCTGCCAATAGCGCTGCTACGGTATATGATTGATTGTAGCATGCTAGTTTCGTTGATTGTCAGTGACGCGATTATATCATACCGGGCGCAGACTGAAGTCTGGTTACCAGAACCAGAGCGTCTAGATAGCATAATTGACGAATCCAGAAAACACATTGATGCCAACGAGGAATATATCATCGAATGGTCCAAAAAGATATTCAACCAACGAAACCGCGAGGCAAAAGATCTCGGTAGAAGAATAATTGGTAAGTTTACACAAGGTGGAAAAAACCACGACTACAAACGATATTGCTCACGGCTGATTATAGATGACGCAGAATATGATTTCGTAATCAAGGACGCAGTGGCAAAAAATAGATACGTGAACTGCAAAACAGCTTTCTTGTCCAATGGAACAAAGTTGGGTACAGTTGTTACCTACAGCGATGGAGACAGCCCGGCATATCCACATTTGAGGGCGTCTATGCTGGGTTACGCCGCTATCAATTTATTCTCGATGATAAATAGATTTCCCGACACCGCGGTTAGAGTTGCGATTGATTCATTTTACATAGACGTAAAGTATAAGGGAAACGTAGCCGAGTTTACTAGTCCGGACGAGAGTTGGGGTACATGGAGAATTAAAAATGAAATACGACGCGATTATTCCCCGTCAGCAGATGTCACCGTTGAGAACAACTACTTACGCGGTGATAAATTGTCAGAATGGTCTAATGCACCATCGTGTTCTGATCCAATTTGTAGACACAAGACGGTTTATTTAAGCGGCTGTGGCGGGTCAGGAAAGACGACTCGGGCAATTGAATTATTTCGAACGCGGGCAAGTATAATCGTGCTTACACCGACCCATAGACTAGCGCGAGAGATAAAACAACGAAATGTTGACGCCGTTACTTATCACAGCTTTTTTCGATACAGCGGCGGTGAGTGGACTCCTGATCGAATGGGTGAAAAATTTATTCCCGACATTATCATCTGGGATGAGATATGTACTGTTTCGTTAGATACTTTACAAATGTTTCTTGAGTGGTTGCTGCGCGCGAATACAGCGGTAATCATGTGTGGGGACCATGGCCAACCACCACCATTTGTCGGCGAGGGTCCACATGATTGGTTAAAGGGTTTTGTGGACTATTATGAAGAAACCGATACTGATTACCGAGCACTTGATGAACAACTGCGCGAGGTTAAAAAACTAATCAGATTACAGCCGGATAGAATTCAATGTGAAATAATCCGCGAGGTGATTCCGGAAACGCCGTTAAATGAATTCTGGGAAACATGGAGACCAAACGATTTAATTGTAGCGAGCAGAAAGATAGTCAGAGACACACTTCAGCGGAGGTTGTTTGCGTTGCATAAGGAAAAGTTTCCAACGCGCCCAGTGCCGTTGTGTTATAGACCCGCTGACACACGGCGGCAGAACATTGAAGTTGAAATCCCGGGCCCGACAGCGTCAGGGACAAAAAAACAAATTCTCGTGCTGAATGATATCGTGCTCGTTGATATCGGTGTCGTCGAGGACGCGCTACGTGCTGATAAATCCCCGTGGACGCTAGGATACGCAACAACAATACATTCCTCGCAGGGACTGACCATCACGGACACAATTGTTTGGATGGTTGATAATCGCATCGAATGGTCGAATCTAGTCTATCTTGCAGTGTCCCGAGTACGAAGGATAAATCAGCTTCGAAGAATTGTTATTGACGAAGCCAGTGACGAAGCCGGCGACAAAGTCACCATCGATGCAAGCGTCATTGATAGAAAACTCTCGGGTTACCGCCAACAGGATAAAAAAAAACAGCGGCGTTTTGATATTGATGCCGAATTAATAATTGCGTTACGACAACAACAGAATAATCACTGCGCGAGTTGTAATTGTGTAATGCGCTGGCGTTATTCGGATAAAGACGCTCGCCAATTTACCGTGGACAGAATCGATAACAGTCTCGGTCATGTCAAAAACAATGTGAGGTTGACCTGTCTTGAGTGTAATAGACGCAACGGCGCTAGTTAAGACCACGCGGGGGTAATTGAGTATCGTTAGGTATCACTTGTAGTTGCTCGCGTGTAAATCCGCGCTGAGGAGCAGTTGAATCCAGTCTATAGATCGGTGGTCTACCAGTTGATCGTGTTATCGTTGATATGTTATGTGTGGTAACACTCCAAATAGGATCGGTAGCCCTTTTTTTACCGCCTTCAAGCTCTCCTGGTTCATATAGATATCTAACAGTGACATCGCCAAGAATCGGCTTAGAAACGCTATTTATTTTTAATTTTCCGGGTATATACTCGTATTTAATCGCGTCGCTGGGCTTCATGTTGATTACTCGGGTAATCTCGTTATTTAACGCTGCAATTACACCTGGCAACCTTTTAACCCATTCACGAGATCGTTTTTCTTGGATGAATTCCTTCGCGTATTGATATCCAAATAACCGTTCAGCGAGAGTCCGATTGAATCGTTCAACAATTGCCTGATCACGATGTAGCGCAGTATGACCTCGTCGTATCGCGACGCTATGATGTTTCAGCGTTGATAAAACAGCACCGCGAAATTCACTACCAGGATCAACTTGTAATAGATTTGGCCAGCGCAGAGGACCTCTTCGATAAATCCGCTCAAACGCATCGGCTACTTCAGTTGCTGACTTTGTTTTCAACGGTTCCGCTTGTTTGTATCGACTCGCAACATCAACTACGGTTAGCGCGTATTTGTAACCGTTGTCATGCGGCAGAAATAGTATATCAGCCTGATGAACTTCATTAGGTACGCTGACATCAAAGCGCGAGAAGTTGATTTGTTTAGGCGGTGGTAGATAGATTTGCCATATAGCCTGTTTGGATAACCAATTAGCCGCAGTGGTCTTTGTTACCTTTGCAGCGCTTGCAAGCTTACCAATTGCGGCCTTCCCCTTCCAGTATCCTCTCGGAGAATAATAGATGGAATCCATGTTGTTATTATAAACGCTATCGTTTTCAATTACCAGCGCGAGAAGCTCCGCTTCCAATCATTAATTTACCTTTCATAGCCGATTTTACCAACCATGAGGCCAATTTTTCTTTGACGGATTTATCAGGAATAGCATTTAGCGCGTGAATTAATTTTACATCCGCGATATGACGCTGTTGCAGATCGCTACTTTTGTAAGCAACATCATGAGCATGACACGCCTTATCGATAGCGTTTATTGGATACTCACCGGGTTTGGGCTGATTTTGATCATCGAGTCTAATATCTAATCGTGTTCCGGGGCCACAGTAGTTATATCCTGGGAGGTGTTTTTCTCCTGGATACTTTGCCCACGGTGTTCCGGGGAGTTTTGCCAATTTGGCTGCGATGTCACCTCCTCGCTTTTTTTTAAAACATCTCCGGGTCTAATAGAAATAAATCTAAATTTCTTTGTACCGCATTGTACACACTTACCAGTAAGCGCCGATCTGTTATTTCTTGTCGTAACGGTTGTCATATCATTTGTGCCAGTACGCACTCTACACTTCACACAATATAGATCCATAATTTATGTATAGAGATATGAATATAATTGATTTTTCGGCGACTAAAACAAGAGAACCAGTTAAGCATGTTGCAGCGTTACCAAACTCGATCCGGATGATTATCATCGGACCATCTGGATCCGGCAAGACGCAATTGTTACTCAATTTAATAATGAGATGGATGAAGTGGGATAAGTTGTATTTGGTTGCTCCTAGCGTAGATGATCAACGATGCTACGAGGTGTTGAAAGATTTCAACGAGAATGCATCAGCGATCGCTAAAAAAAATGTCATCGAGTTTATTACAGATATCAATGATGCACCGGGTATTGATGATATTGATGGCGACGTTAACAATCTAGTCGTGTACGATGATGTTATGTTAGACAATCAAAAAAACCCAGCTAGGATATTTTCCAGAGGCAGGCATAAAAACACTGACGTGATATATGTCACTCAACGATACACTCAGATTCCAAAAGTAATTAGAGACAACTGTAATATTCTTGCTGTGTTCAACGGCGTTGATACACACACGCTACGAAATATTTGGCAGACATGGTGCGGCGGTGACATGGACTTTAATGGTTTTCGAAACTTTTTTAGTCATGCTCAGTCGACCCCACATGGATTTGTAACGATAAATTTACATGATCCTCGGACACGATATCGTATCGGACTTGACCAAATATTCGGTTAGTTGTAAATAATTTTCATTGTAAATAACCACTTAGCAGCAGAGGGGGCAATGACATCGACGCGGTCGTCGATGTGCTTACCGGACGCTGACGACGCTGGGGATCAGCGCGCAGAAGGTGTTAATTAAACCAAATGACGACGCGACGATCCCCCAACGACGTCGTCGTTTTTTTTTTACCAGGCGCTGACGACACTAGATCGTTGAGTGCAGAAAGTAATAATTAAGCAAAATAACGATTGGACAAAATGTCCGATTCGCCCCCTCTGCTGCTGGGGGTGGGGGGTGGAGGTGGTTTTAACCCAAATTCTCAACACGAGAGAGGTTTTATATGGCGGCCAGTATCTTTTATGGAGTAAATACTTCCGAAAACTCTGGGAAGAATAGCCGACCCACGAGAAGTTACTGATACTTTATTTTACATACCCATTTGTTAGCCGATCCTAGACCAAAACCCATGCAGACAGAGATCTCGTGTGGGTGATCTGTAAAGCCGAGCGAATTAGATCACTCGACTATCTCTCTCTCTCTCTCTCTCTCTCTCTCTCTCTCTATATATATATATATATATATATATATATATATATATATATATATATATATATAAGTAGGTATATAGATAAAAGTACTTCCAGGTATATATATATATATATATATATATATATATATATATATATATATATATATATATATATATATATATATATATATATATATATATATATATATATATGTACCTGGAAGTACTTTTATCTATATACCTACTTATCCATTGTTATACTCTCGACCATACATACATACATACATACATACATACATACATACATACATACATACATACATACATACATACATACATACATACATACATATATACATACATGCATACACACATACATACATGCACATACATACATACATACATACATACATACATACATACATACATACATGCAAAAAATGGGATGAGCGAGTTGAACAGAAAGTTTGAACATATAAATGCAAAAAAGTTTTTTTTTATAAAGAAATGGAATGCCGCAGCGAGTTTCGAACCCGTGGCCCTTGGTCTGGCAGGCGTGACCTAATCAAAGACAAATGTGGGTGTATATTCCGTACATTCCCTACTAACGAAACTACCGATGTACAGGTATAGTGACAAAGTGCCATGGTACGTACCAATGGAAACCAATACTGCGGTAAACCGGTATATTGGTGATACCGAGCACCTCTGTGAGACACAAATTTAATTTTCATTCAAAAGACCTTCTTCGTTTATCGTTTATTCTAACACTGAGCACAATCTTCAGGCTGTATCAACCATAACTTAGAAAACATCGCTATCGATACAGATTTCAGGCGTGACGGTAATTTTTCAAAACTAAATTATTATTATTGGTATTTTTGAGGTATCGTAACCATGACAATAACCCCTGTAAATATTTCATTGGTTTATCCAACATATGGAGTAAAATAGTCCATGGCGGCATGTAATTTTCTTCTTCAGGTAACATCAGGGGAAGAAATATATCTCCAGTGGTAAGATGAAGGAAAACGGAATACGAGAAGTATGAAATTTCTTTTTAAGATACTATAATTGTGTGTGTGTGTGTGTGTGTGTGAGAGAGAGAGAGAGAGAGAGAGAAAGGGTGTGTCTGTGTCTGTGTCTGTGTGTGTGTGTGTGTGAGAGAGAGAGAGGGATGAGAGAGTGAGAGGGGGGATTCCAGTGATCATGACTTCGTCAGCAGATTTTTGTTCTGAGTCTATTGAGAAACACGTATAACTTATGGTATCGTAATTGCATGGTTTATATCGTCAACTTAGTGTACCTGGACATACTTGCATATATCCTTCTGTCCGAAAATGGACTGTGTAGTTAATCACGTTTACACTGATATAATCATTGTCACAGCATTCGTTTGATTCACCACCATGTCATGCGTCAGATAAATTTCACGCTCAATGTCACGACAACAGCTCCATTATATCGATTGAACTCCCTTAAACGAGGTCGATGGGTACCTTCTAATATCAATCAATAAAAGGAAAATTCATATTCTGTTACCGGATCGGCATTCCTGCGTGTCTTTAATCATAGATACCAGATAATGCAACCCGACTATTCTTGCGACCAGTCTGGTGCTACCTTTCACCTACTCTGTATCTCCACGACGCTCTAATGAGGACGAAGATCTGAGAACCGGACAGCACCCAGTTATTATTACCTAATCTATTTGGCACTCTGGTATTAATTTCCGCGTTGGATGACAACCAAAATCACGTGAAAGCTGACATGGATGAATTTGTACATTGATAAAGCACTATCATAATTGCTGGGATCAAATACCTTGACTCACACCGCCGAGATAAGACTTAAATAAAGCAGAAACGGTATTACACCACGGACAGGAAGTCAATGCTTTTGCAAATATTCGCAGCTTTAGATACTTATATCTTTGCAGGGTATCATAAAATTAGACTGTGTTATCAACAGACATGGTCGCTATCTCGGGAGAGTTAAAAAAAAAAAAAAAGAGGATCATTGTTGCGATTATTTGAAGTTCTTGACTGCAAACTTTCGACTATTGCTCGTTTCAAATATTGGGTACATTTATTACTTTATATACCTAACCGCTCCGGTGGCCTAGTGGTTAGAGCGTCAGCCTCGGATGTGGGAGGTCGTGGGTTTGATCCCTTGCCAAGTAATACCAAAGACTTACAAAATGGTACTAACAGCTGCCTCCCTTTGGCGGTCAGCATTAGGAGGATAGCGTTAGGACTGGTCGTCCTGTGTGGGACATCATGCTACACGTCTGCGGCATGATGCCCCAGTGCTAGATATCACTATAAACTGTCACACTGCATACATCGTAGCGATATGACTAAAGAAAGTTTAAAGCTACGTTAAAAATCTAAATCACACACACACACACACACACACACACTTTATATACCAATGCGCAAGTAAATATGAGTATGATTCTATAGTAGATATCAGTATAATTTTATAGTCGATAGCAGTATGATTTTATAGTAGATCAGACCTATTGTGATTAAATTAGATATCAGTATGATTTGATAGTAGATATGTCATATTGTCATTAAATTAGATATCAGTATGATTTGATAGTAGATATGTCATATTGGCATTAAATTAGATATCAGTATGACTGTATAGTAGATAGGTCCTATTGGTATTAAATCAGTATGATTTTATAGTAGATACGGCCTATTGGCATTAAATTAGATATCAGTATGATTTAATAGTAGATAGGTCCCTATTGGCATTAAATTAGATATCAGTGTGATTTTTTAGTAGATATCAGTATGATTTTATAGCTGATCAGACCTATTATCATTAAATTAGATACCAGTCTAATTTTTTAGTAGATAGGTCCTATTGGCATTAAAGTAGATGTCAGTATGATTTTATGGTCGATCAGTCCTGCTGGCAGGTAGGTCATTTGGGGTGGGGGTGGCGGGGGATTCCCCCCCCCCCCCAACCAATTTGCATGCGCTGTAAAATTGCTGTAGCCTATATACGAAAATTACCAAGCCCGTCAAGTTTTGCACCCCGCCCCCATCATGTTTTGCTACCCCCCCCCCCCCCCCGAAAAAGTTGAAATGACGTCCCTGCCTGCTGGAATTAAAGGGTAAAGTTAATATTTCCACGCCAATTGAGTCAATTGATTTCTTTAAGAACTTGTTTTGTCTATAATTGAATTAAAATTTCAACCCCAGAAGGGTGGACTGGAAAACGTAAGTCGTATATCATTTCAACATGTAACGCCTAGCATTTTATTTTAAGTGTTATGTTCTCATTTAATGTGCAAATCTTTGGCAGAGGTCACAATCTCTAATGGCTATATCGATGCGATTTCTAAAATGAAAGACTGATAAAAGAAAAAAGAAGATAGATAAATTTAAAGGAAAGAAAAATGTGCTACTAAATCCTTAATTCAGTTGTTGCAAGCACGTCTTGATTCCAGAATAACGTAATGCAGGACTGTTTGGCGATTCTTTCACGATGAACTTCACATTCGAGAACGTGATATATTAGGTCTTCTGTTTGTTCGCCTAGCAACTTTGATGATGAAAGCCCCAAATGCGAATCCGATTCTAGGACTGATACTTTTTTTTTTTTTTAAAAAGATCTTGTTTTCGCGTCATACGCAAACAGAAATAAAAACATTTAAATCGTCTCTAAGCGTTGTGGGCCCAATATTGTTTGTCTTCGTTTTCGCTTGTTTCGCTTTTTGGTGGTTTCGTGCAATAGAAGGTTGTTCGCCAGACATAGCACCGTGTATGTGTTATGTCAAGTATTCAAATGAATAATACTTGAATCGTGTAAGATTCACTTGTTATTTATTAATTTATAATTTGTGTTCGTCTCTTGTGTTTGCTAATTCTCTTATGATAAGTGCAGACTTTTCATATCCGCAGGCTTGTACAGTTTATGAAAATACACGAGTGACCAAAGAGGTCTTGAAGTATTAATGAATTCATAGTTTAGTGTAGAATTACAAAGAAATGTCTGATTCCGTGTAATTTTTGCTATCCAGGATTTTAAACTGTCAGTATAATTTGTGTCCATTCAGTAAATAACGAACGAAAAGAACAGCAGTGCAATAACTATTCAAGCATGATTTCACTAGATGAAGAGTTGACTCAGATGGCTAAGAATATATTATGAATTCCCCCTCCCCGTATATATTGTGACAATTTTTGCTCTAAATTCACTTGCAGATAATCACTGAATTTACATTTTACTATTTGTAAATCCCGAGGTTTTTCTGGATTTTCCTACACCGGTTATACGGGACACCAGTATAGCCTATCTTGTACTGAAAAATGTCGTGGAACCCCATAAGAACTATGTGTAAATCGTGCTTCTATCTGAAACAGTAATATATAGATTATTTATTAAGAACACGTTTAAAAATAATAAGATAGTATTCTTCTCGATCAAAAAATTTGCATTAAAAAGAGAAATTTCTATGCGTTTTTCTGTTAGAGTCAATCAAAAGATTATGGTTAAATTTTGAAAAAGATAACACAAACAAAACATAAAGTGAATGTATGTCAGATGACTTGATCATAAACACTTAATATATTAATTATTTGAAGTCATTCGACTATGGCTATTGAACATTATAAAATGTATGATCTATTTTTTTAAAAATTGAATCGAGAAATTCCAACTCCAGTACTATTTATCCACTACTACCAGCTAGAACTCTCTTACTTTCTTGTTATTTTAAATCTTTACTAAAAATGGACGAAATTGATTAAAAATACAGATTGCAATAACCCACTTGTACAACACGGTTAGGTTCTAGAGTATCGTTTTATTTTTAATCAAGGGTTGATGTGTTAAAGAGATCCACTTCGTTCTCTATAACAGTCAATATAGTAGAAAAAACACTAAGGAAACGACCTACTTAAAAAAGGGGAACAGTAACTTTCTAACCTTTACTACATTACAAGGTAGTCAAATGCCCTATGCAGAGGCGAAAATAATGAAATTATTGAAGGTTTATTTATCAAATCTGGACCGGAACTAACCAAAATTGCAAACTGGATGTTTGACGGAGTTGAATATTTAGCATTGCATGTAGATGTACATAACCTGCCAGAGAAAGCTTATACATAAATTTACGTCAATGAACAACCAAAAATGGCGCATTCAAGGGAAGAATAAATACAGCGTTTGTTACTTTTGTACTGTAGTATTTATGCTAAACGCATCAGGTGATCATGAAGATAGATCAACAAATTACAATTATAACCTATACTTTTTTGAAAGCTATGATCGGAAAAGGTAGAGGCTATTACAAACTTAGAAATGAGCTTAATATATCCATATTTGTGTATGAAATATTGAAAATGGGAAACATCAGACAGACCTGTGCAAGAAGAAACAGTGAATCTGCGTGGGATCTGCTAGAAAATAGAAATTACAAAACATATATATGTTAGTGCACTTATGTTGAGACAGGAAACATTTACAGTATAATGAAGAACAAAATCATGTTATACGAGACTAGAAATTGTCCAAAGGCTAACATATGTGGAGCATCACAAATGAATAGAACTGTTGCTAGACTTGATCATGATAATTCAAACCCCGTATACTTTCAGAATCTTCTGAGTCATGGTCATAACGTGTTTCAGTCACAACAGATAAAGACAAAAATAACGCTTGTAATGATGTCAAAAAAATGCGCAAACATAATTTATAACTCAAAATGTGCAAGGATAACTTATTTAATTACAAGAACGGTCACCAGGAGAACCATTCGCTTAACTCATACAGTCGCGAAATGTATACCATCAAAATGAACAAAGTTGCTCGGTTTAAGAACAATGGCAAACATATTATGGTTAACAACGATAATAAGTTACGGATACGTAGATACTAAGCCTTCAAAACACGTTGTTTCTGGCACGTGTCATTATCTAAAACGATCATCAGTTCTCATTCGAAGTTTGTTTCTTTTGTCCTGTTTCAGAGTTTCTACAATTCGTCTTTTTCTTTTTCATACGGAATAATACGTTTTTCTTGCAGCACATATTTCATTGCTTCTTTTCTGACAAACGAAGACTACAAAACCCTAACGTTCTCTTACAGATATTACATCACGAAGCGATAGGTATATACAGTCACGCAAACTGATATTTAAAAATCTCTCTCGGCAGCTAGTATGGTTCGGTTACATGCTTTCTGCACAGTCATCAATCATAGATAATACATCAATCAGTAGCTGTATGTATTTAATACGTCTTCTTGATCTATCGCGATCATCTTTTCATCAGCGAGTAGCCACTTTCTATTCTAAGTCTTGTTGATCATGAAAGATGGAAAGGGAATTACGATGTACTCAAAAAGAGTTGTATTCAGTCTCTAAAAAATCTAGCGCAAACTTAGTATTTCCACCATTTGTCATTCCACATACGAACTTGTTATGAGCCTCTTTCAGGTGCATTTAGTGCGCTGAAAGTACATATTACCTTTGATATGATCGTTAGGTAAAAGCTACACTACTTATTGATTCCTAAAACAAATCAGATTTTCGTTAAGTGTTTTAAATATTTATGTTAGCATCATATACAAAGTTAATTGGCATTTTGTTAGCATCTACGTTGCTTTAAGCTGGTATGGAAGTGAATAGATTGTTGCATATCAGTTAACATATGACATGAAGATACAATCAATTATCTGATGCACTTCTTCGTTGAAAGTTCATATACAGTGATTTTCTCTGTAAACGCAGCTGTGCTTTGATTCTTCATCAAAATCAAACACTGATAGCTTCTGGAAAGTCATTTAAAGCGGCCACAAGGTCTATCAGATTCAGCCGAGGCAACTACAGTTCTGTGGTTACTGAATTTTAGCAATTGTAGCAATGGTTACTAGAAGTGTTATTACTTATATTTCAGCACTCTCTGCGTTGCTTCGAGTCTTGGTTCGACTAACGTTGGTATGTGAATATGCTTGTCAGTAGCTTCCTGTGAGTCGGCGGTTCTTTCAGGGGTCTTCCCCGTCTTTTCCTCCACTAAAAATACTCGTCGAAATATATGGCCTACCATGTGCTAGAAATGGGGTTAAACCTCAAAAATTACATTCACGTCATCATTGTCGCCATTAGCAACATTCCCTTTTTACTTCATGAATGCATGTCCCAACGTTGTAAATACATGCAATTTGTTAAAGTCTTTTAGTAGTTTTTTGTCATGTAAGTTGTAAATGATTTTGTTTTCGGGCTCATTGGAAATATTGTATTGTCGAACAAGAAAATCTATTATCAACAATGATGTTAATAGCTTACTATTTTCTGTTGTTGTCATTTGTACTGGAAAATAGATTTCGTTCTCAAAGAAACTTTCTGCTTTGATGCAGATTTCCATTTTTATGCTCAAATTTGAATATATGTAAAGTTGTTCGTTTCCGGTCTAGAACCTATTTGTCTTTAAATTATTTCTTGCGCAAAAAATCTGATTTCGATATGTATGTGTTTAAATTAGCTATAGTCTCCGGTGTTTTATTATTTGGTCCTTCTACTTGGCTCTATTTCTTTATTTCCTTATCTTGTTTTTTTTAAATTATAAAATGTTTCCTTATATCATCTATATTCGTCAACGATAAAAAAACTCCTCGTGATTGGTTGCCTTATCACTAAAAACCTCGAATACGAAGTCATTAATGCTGTACTTGCTGATAGCAGATGTATGTATATATATATATATATATATATATATATATATATATATATATATATATATATATATATATATATATATATATATATATATATATATATATATATGCGTTAATACATTATTGTAAATAACTGTTTTCTTACTAACGTTGCATCCACACCTACCGGTATTGTCAGAAGAAACAAGCATGAGCGTAACCACTTTTAATAAACCCAACCCAGCTGCCTCCACCCATTTGAAAACTCTCATATTTTTTGCTTTCTAAGGCCTTTATAACGTTTGACCTCTAGTTCATTTTTAAGTTCGTTAATTTATTCCAACCTGACATTAGACCATTATCGAAAACAATCTACGTATGCTGTTGGTTTCCCATAGCCCAAAGGGACAAGCTTTGTCGTTAACCGGCGGGCTAGGATTGGATATAAAGATAGAACACTTGGTATTTATAGATGTACATCATATACAATAAGGTCTAAGATTTATATGTGTGTGTGTGTGTGAGAGAGAGAGAGAGAGAGAGAGCTGAGACCTTATAGCAAGTAGTAACTGATCTTATTGTTTGCAGCCGTGAATGTATAGTTTAATGCTGCATGGTTAACACGGTTAATAATACCAATTAAAAAGAAATAGTTTTGTCGACATCGGTCTCTAGGTCAAATCTATGCTGCTTATCTACAAAAAAGCTGTGACTTTGCGAACGCTATTTATGACAATAACGAAAAGCATCTATTGAATTCGCTTGTAAAGTGCATACACCATTGTACGTTTCAGGACTTCTACGTTTAATCGTGTGCTTTGTTTGACAACAAGTGGATATTGCTTTGCACTGGTGTCGAAAGTACAATGTTGATGACTTTCTAAAGAAATAACTTTATTTTCTGATCAAATAAATAAGATATCCAAAACAACTACGCCACTATATATAATGTATTTTGTAGGAATTTAAAAAAAGCTGTATCCTTTCCATCCATCATGTTATGCTATATTTGGATACATTTTTGACTTTTCAGATTGCTTTTTTATGTTTTTGCTTTGTTGTTTTCTACACTTTCAGTTTCCTTATTTTAATTAATTTCTGTTAATATCTCAAGAGTTAATGACGAAATTCAGCTTTGCGTGTGTATTTTGGTTTAAGTGAATGAACCTTTTCGGGTTCTTTGTTAATCTTTTTGTTTTCTTTACCTTCCGTGTTGCTTTGCTTGTTTTTTTCCTTTTTGGCAAGAAAATATGGAAAATTAAAGCAACATTCATTTGAATTTAAACAAAGGTCACTTTTAAGCTGCGTTGCATATTTACTTTGAATAATACCAATTAATTTAGAAATTTATTTGGGAAAATTAAATTAATGGATATGAGTGGTTATTCAAAATGCGAGAAAGTGCAGGACAACTGCATTTAAAACCACCGTTATTGCAAATATTGTCATAAAACATGCAACGAAAAGGGTTTGAAGAATACGGGCACAAGAAAGTGCATAAAGTGTAGAGATAAAAACTAAGCTCGTGTGAACGAACAAAGGAACTAAAATTTTAAACTAATTCGCCTAATAAGAAGTAGACTTTTACAAGCATTAAGACAAACTTTTACCCAAATTTACCTTTGTAGATACACTGTGCTCCATTAACTGACATCCATCAATCTGTGTTCATTATTTGGCTTGTCTGATCCCGAACAACAGAGAAAAAAGTTTTCTCACCAGATATATGACTGTCTGTGAAAATACAAATATGATTCAATATCTTCTGACCATAATATGGAAACATTCGAAAACACTTCCATTTTTAAGAAGGACAATCGCGTCATTGAAACATTTTAAACAGCATTGCATAGTATATTTCCCCTGTTATACTTTGCTTGTAAGACTGTAGTAGCAACCCTCGGAACAATAGTAGTTCAGGGCACAACTGCATGAAGAAGAAAGCAACAACGTAGTGAACATTGTCTTACAGTTTCTGTTTCCTTACATTTTGTTGGCCTATTTCAACATGACATTTGGGAGAGGTTTGTCATTGAAACAGCACAATGTAATCAAACTTGCACTCAGTCAAGAGCAATATAATCCAACTTGAATGATAAAAATCCAGTGAAGCATCTACTTCTATTTGAAGAGATAATAATATCTGAGTTATTTCTGGAAAACATGCTGTTGATGAATATGCTAATTTAGTGGTGTTGCAGTACAAATCACAAGAACTGACAATTACTAAAAAAGAAGAAATATTTGCAGTGTTTCCATCCATTTCTTTCAACGTGTGTTCTTCAATTTGTGAAAAAGATGATGATATTGACGTTTTTGTCTTCGATCAGTCATTGTCTCCTATATGACTCTTGTCCATTTAACAGATGTAGAATCCTCACAATCTGAATAACCTAAAATGAACGAGAGTAGTGAACATTATAGAATTAAAGAACTGGAACATCCTTTCTGTAAGGATGATGATGTGGATACACAAATTCTAATGTAAGCTCTAAATCTTGCCATTAGTTATGTTGATTAATGATGTGGCCGTTTTGACTATCAAGACCAAGGGAGTTTTCGGACTGAATATCAAAATATTGACGAACACCTACATAAACTAGGTAAACATTCCTTAAATTTATTCTTAAAATGCATGTGATGAATGTTTAGTGAAATATATTGTAAAAACAAATAGAGATGAAAATGATGATCGAAGTAGCGATCAGGCACAATTATGTATGAAAATATTACCAAAAGGAATAGTTCAGAACTTTTTTCACCTAGTTCACTTGGGGAAACAGCACGCAGAATGTAATTTTATGAACATTTAAACATTGCGGATTGTACAAACTGACTTCAAAACAAAAAAAATAATTCTGCCATAAAATGAATAAACAGTACCAGATACTGCTGGCTATGTTTTGTACCTGCTCTCCAAATATGCAAAGTATGTACGACCTTATAAATTGCTTCAGCCTTGATCGACCCTCATCTGTAATCTTGCAGATAAAAGTAAGTTAATTCAGTAAGTTCGTCTTTGCTATACACTTCGTTTCATCAGCTGTCCATGTTCTCCAGTATTTACTGATACCTTTTCCGCCCTTACGTATAAGTTTATAAGCAGATAGTACAACATCAGACTTAAGCTTTTCAAAATCACGGCGTACAGATTTGTTTTATTATGGTCTATAGTCTATTAAGCATTCATTTCCTCACTTGAGGAATGTCCTGCAATGTTGTGATGGAATTAAAAATTGTTGGAGATCCAAATTCTATGTTTCATATCTTTGCATTGTTATTTCATATAAATGCACGAAGATCATAAGGTGAATGCATTTATATTCAGACAGCGGTTTTCGCACCTGGAAATAAATGTTCAATTTGTATAATGATTTCACTAACTCTGGTACATTGTTCTCTATTTTTCTCCACGTGAAAAATCCGGCTAAAGGACATCACATTCCTATCTCTCTAATTGCATTATAACATGAGCTAACCAATGTATTGTGCTAATGTGAATCGCAGGACAAAGGACTTAGGTCATAATTTTCAACTTCGTATATGTCATCTGGTTTGTCTATATAAATAACTTATTTAGTACAGAAGTTCGCTATATCCCCCTCTTCAAGTCTTCTAGTTTTTTAACGACTAGATCACTAAAATTACTACCTGATTTTAAATATTTTCTAAGTAAGTGGTGATGGTGACCCTTTTCAACGATTGCTCTTACATCAAAATTGTGACGGTTTCACCCATTTTACATCTTCGTGTGTAAACATGTGAGTTGTCAAGTTACCAAATATGAGTATCCATCATTTTCATCTATCTCTTTTCTTCGGTGCTTAACTCAATTGGAGTACTGTGAATATTGATCTATGATGACCCTTATCGTACTCCTCTATTAAATATGATAAAACGTTAAAACATTTTCTGCGTTCATTTTGAGTTAAAATACTTTCCTTCCAGATTCTAATCTTTAGAGCTCCACTAAACACGTTCTCTGGATATGTTTTTGACGGAGTATGTTGGAAAGTATTCACGTTTCCTTTTCAGCAAATATTTAACTTTTTGTAGCAAATCTCTTTATTTTATATCAAACTTTTATGTATTTTTTTAAATATATTTCACGCATTCTTTCTTTGAACATTTCCATTGAGCATTGTGTATTTCATCCCCCTTTCTAGTTTTTCCTTATCAGCTCAAGCGTATTTTGAGAAAATATCAAAATGTATTTACATCCGTCGTTGAAATTCATATATACATGCCTGACAGCTATGTCAGCCTGCCATTGATCATTCACGTGATTGACATAATGTATTTTGCGAGTAATTATTTTCTTACTTGCTGTGTAATGTGTGCGTACATTTGTTCAGATAACCTTTTTTCTAATTTAACATATTTTAATCTCCTTTATTCCATGGAACTTAACTGATTTTTATTTTTTTGCAACTAGACCTTCGTGAGCGTGGGAAAGATATCTTAAATAATATTCATTGTCATTCATTTGAGATGAAACAAAATCATCAAGATAGTCTTTACGTGTCATCAACAAGCCAAATGGGCAAACACAATTTTTATGTTCAAGAGTTTGCCATGTTTCTTCATTTCTTGGAAATGTTTGATTGATTTCAGATTCGTGTTAATTTTTGCCATTCATGTGATTTATTCCAATAATTTTGTTTCATATGCTTAGTCTGAATGATTTTTTAAAACCTGTGTTCTTCATAATTTTATGTCTATTTGTGTTAAATCTTTGTATATTGGCATTGGAAAGCTCACGACCGATAACCAAGCTGTACTGTAAATTTAAAATCGAATACAATTATTCTTTTTTTTTATGGGTCGCTGTTGTAGCCATCGTTCTTCCAGGGCCGATACTATTTACTTCAATGCTATCGTTATTAAATATAAAATGTGAATATGCATCTTTTCTAAAATATTATAAAGAATAGTTTTATGTCCGACATCAAGAAATAATTTTTTTTAATTATTTTCTTGCAGTTTCTGTAAAACAACCGTATGTGATCATATTTGTATCCCTGCCAGATTCGTAAAGAAATAGTCATTATCCGTTAATACCGACATCGTTGCTTTCATATTAAGATAACTGTTGAATTCGATACAATATAGCTTCTTTGTGGCGTTACTAATGGTGTAAAAAAAAATATTAAAATAAGTATTGTGTACCTGTCTTCTTAGTCCACTTGGTCCCATAATGTTTTATTTTTATTTTCAGGAGAGATAGACAAAAATATGAGTGGTCTGATAATTTTTAGTCATTTTGAATATATATCCCTAGTCTGATGACCAGTCAAATACTTTGCTTTTGTTTTCGTTTAGATATGTAAAAAAAATGTCCAAAAATATGTCAATCACTGCCAGTTGTGTGTGTGTGTGAGAGAGAGAGAGAGAGAGATCTACCCCACTACTTTCTGTTTCGATGAATATAGTACGTTAGCGTCTACTACTTGGTAAAGAACAAATGAAGATAGAGTAGACCTACTTTTTGTTAGAGGCCGGTAGCAGTAACTTGCTTGCCACAGAACCATTTAGCTGAGAATATTGTGACAAATAGCTGAGACATTGTAAGAAAATGCACAAGAGACAACAATACAATGTATTTGACTTTAGATCAGACAGTTGCAGGTTAAAACACTTTACCAACCACAATATAGCCAAGACAATGTGATTAGAGCAATGTCTCGTCTTCCATTAGGCTAGCTCATGAAAAGCCGGACAATTTAAAACAGAGAAATGTAATATACGTTGATATTTCGATCTCTTTAACTAGTTAAGTCTACTCCCACCTCTAATTTAAACAATCGAAGAGGTAGAACCGCTTTCAAAATGAGGAAATTTCGTTCTGAAATAATGGCGGCGATTTAAGAGTAACTTAACACTTTTTAACTTTGCTATCCAGTACACAGTAAAAAAAAAACTGGCCTTGTTTTTCTGTTGCATACTATATAAATTTACGGCTAATTAGATGGATGGGTGACCTGATGATAAGAAACAAGCCCTCGGACAGTGAATGATTACATCCAAAGATAACAGAATTCTCACAAATCATTGATGATGATGCTATGTTTTTTTTTCTTCTTCAAACAAATCAGAATGATAGTGAAAACGTCCTTTCAGTGCCTATAGACAGTAAGTAATTTTGGTTGTTTTTACATACCGTATTAAACAGTTTACCCTAAAACCCCATACGAGAACATTATATACCAAGATCTGTCATTACTTCAAGCACAGGCAGTTAAGGACCTATGCTGTTCGGTTACGCGCCTGTTGTGCACCAACGTATGCGGTAACATTAAATATCACAAATTTACAACTGTAATTAAATCGGGAAACCTAGAGCCGAATCTATTCGTAGTAGTAATCATTGATAAAAGAATCAACCAGAGAATGTTCTAATCACCTTTTACTTTCTCGCGTGTCAATTGAAACTGGATGGCAAAATTCACGCACGTGTACAAAGTGTTTTCGTACCGACCTTAGACAAAGCATTCCATGCTAGTCTGTATTTATTGCTTCGTGTTAACTGAATTTCCTGACTCAGGTCTTAATAAGCAATTCATGAAAACAAACATGTCTAAATCACGAAATCAAGGGTTAAAGTGTTCAATTATTTACAATATAACATTCTTGGGGCTTCAAGTCGAGAAGAAAGTTAGCACTTGGATCATAGTTGTTAAATTTAGTCCAGGACGTTTAATGTAATGGGTATTTCTGTAATGGGTAATTTGTTTTAAACACTTGGAGGGAGTCTGAAATAAAATACACCTACATTTTGCACATACATGTGATTTAGTCTCGATATGACATGGTACCTAGACATAATATAATGTAATTACATATCAGCAAACAATTCACCAACCTGACAAGCAAGAAAGCGATTTTTAAATTTGGATAAATAAATAACCAGTCTACTCAGTCCGTAAGTAACTACATAAATAAGTATTTAAACTTACTATGTTTCTCCTGCTATCCGTGTGATGCTTGCTATATAATCTATCCAATTTTAAGACAAAAATAAGCAAAATAAATAAAAGCGTTAAATACGTTCTCTTCAGCAAAAGTGACACCTGTCTCGCTATCTAATAAGGTGCGAGAGAGAGAGAGAGAGAGAGAGAGAGAGATTGGATCATTAGCAGAATAAAGAAGTAGATAACTGAAATCAATACTAATAAGTCGCTAGGGAGAAGATGTGTTAGTTGTCTGTGGACTCGAAAGTTTGCCTTGTTGATTCATGTCAAATAATCATAAGAAGTCTGCAAAAATGCTTCATGACCAATGCAATAGAGAAAACTCTCCGAGACCCGTATGTAACATGCATAAGAAGGTAGCCGTAAAAACAGATATTTACGTTCAAAAGGCTGGCATTTCTTTTAGGCGAGCACTGACTAATATGTAATAAAACAAACAACTACAAAACTTGAACTTAGTAATTTTAGTCACGAGTAACAAATTAAGTAGGCAAGTAGGTAGACATGTTGTTAGGTAGGTAGGTATATGCATATAGGTAAGTTGATAGGTAAGTATGCTAGTAACTAGGTGGAATGGTTTGTAATTGGGAAGGCAGCCTTGTAGGAATTTGAAGATGTTATAGACTTGAATGACGGAAACACAGGAGTAATCAAGAAAATACAAAAGCAGAGACACTTGTCTTTGAAATTGTAGCCGTCAAGGTACAGCAATTGACGTTAATTACTAATTAGTCTGGCCTATACGGACCTAATTGTCACGGAATCTGCCCTAGATGGCAGGTATGATTTGGTCTTTTTCTTGTTATAATTTAGGAACATGAGAAAAGAATAATGTCAAAAGGGGGAATAGAAGAAGAAAAAGAAGGATGAAGGGGTAAAAACACATAGAGATGAAAGGAAGAAAGAATCTAGCAAACCAACTAGCACGTTGTGTCTAACAAGTAATTAGGTGTGTAAAATCATGTAAAAAGTAGGATGGAAAAGAAATAAAAGAGTGAAACGAAATCTATGAAATCAGTTGGAGATCTTTTATCTTTTCGTTTGGCGAACGCAAATATTCAAGTTATATTAATGCAAGCTTTAAAAAAAAATTTCGCTTGCGCTACAAATGAAAGATGAATTTGAATACATAAGGTAACACACTGATTTAATTTGATAACGACCCATTAAAGTGTCGTAAAATGAGTTCGAAAAACATTAAAATGCCGTGGGCATTATGCCTTTGCCATATATGGCGTCATTTGTGACATCATGAAGTTTTGTTGTACAATTGTTGTCCTCAGTTTTGGTTAATATGAGGCTTATAAAACCAGTAAAGCGGAGGTCAAAGTGACTGGGGTCACTGTTTCTTGGTGCTTCATAACCAACGAAAGAAAGGTCAATGATTGTTTTAGTACATGATTTCGAGCAAATTTGTAAAATTAATTTATATTTAGCGAAAATGCCATTTCTGCTGAAAGAAACTATTAAAATATGATTTAATGTCACGATGGTGCGGTATCGTGAATTATCACTGATCGCACTACGTCGTGATGGCGTATGCAAAAGAGTTCATCACGGGAATCGTGCAATAATACATGTGCTACATACAGAAGAATATTGATGTGGACGTATTTAACAAATTAAATAACATAGCAGTCATGTGTTAAACCAGTATTTTACCTGTCCAATGTTTCGTAATAATGACTGGTACGCAGTAACGAACTATTTACAAAGGGTGCACATTATTTAGACGAAATACTTATGTATGTCCGACAGGGCTAACTTACTTTCGTCTTCAGCTCTCTCTCTCTCTCTCTCTCACACACACACACACACGGATACAAACAGCCACTATGAATGACGCACGTCCAGTAAACAAAGCAAGAACCCACCCTCTTTAGCGATGAGAGAGAAAAAAGAAAATGCTCAATCAACCGTTATGATGTTCCATTAGAAATAGGCCATGATAAAGTGGAAAAAAATTATAAATGGATATCAGGAAAAAAAAGATAGGATAACAGAAAGAAACATATTTTTTTATGTACACCTGTATACGTTTTAAACCTTTTCGATTTTGGATAAATTTAGTAACCATGTACTGAAGGAACGTGTCATGCTTTATAGGTAAAGTTATAACTGAAGGGAGGATAGTTCATCATTTATTTTCGCAATAGACGTATTCACGGTGCATAGCGAAGCGTAACGAATCTATTCCCGTTCACTGGTATTTAATATTTAATTTTGTAGTCATTAAATGAACTGAATAACGTAAGTTATCAGTTTGAATCGGTACATAAGTAAGATATCAAACTCTACAAATGTGCAATCATGAAAAATCACATTACCTGAGCCCCGCGGGGAGACACATCAAGTTTTGTAAAGTCCAATTGAAATGCTTTTTTTAATACACTGTAATAACTCGAAAATATGATTTGGAAATGAATGGCGCTTCTTCCGAATGCATTAAATATAACTCTCTGCAAATTGATTCATTGACTTATTGAGTTAGTTAGTTAGTTAGTTATTTAGTTAGTTAAACATATTAAATGTATCAGCTGAAATGTGATTTTTTTGTTGTTGCATAAACTACAGTATTGATAAACGTTTCTGCGAGTTCCTTAACGAGTCAATGGGAATGACATACTGTGGAAATATAGTAACTTAACATTGTGAGACAGAAGTGTATGAAAAATAACAAAACTAGTCCTGAATATAAGGAGTGTACATGTGGAAAATATAAACAAATTATTCACTTTTGTAAGACTAGAACTTGTGCAACTTATTGTTGGTTGCCTGTTCTTCTGGTTAGAGATCGTGAGAGAGGAAGACATAGTATATTATATCACTGTGGCCCTATTCTGGAATGTACATTTATATCATTGTGGCCCTAGTATGGAATGTACATTTATATCATTGTGGCTCTATTCTAGAATGTATATTATATCATTGTAGTCATAGTCTGGAATGTATATTATATCATTGTGTCCCTAGTTTGGAATGTATATTATTATATCATTGTGACCCTAGTCTGGAATGTATATTATAGCATTGTGGTCCTAGTCTGGAATGTATTGTTAAACGCACACGGGTATTTACTTGACCGAGCGGTTGTCAAACCCTGGCGCGATTCTCACTAGAAGTCATAAGTTTACCCCGACTTTCCAAAGACTTCCATACAACTTCATTTATAAATTAGAAAGCCCGACGTGTCCATTCTATGCCTAAATTTTCCTCTAATTAATGCAAGACCACAGATAAAACAAACTGCCAAATATCTATCAACCGCACATCTGCATGTTTTATCTTCATCATGTTTCCGTACCGCCAACCGTTCACGCCTTAGAAAATATATGAGTATCCCCTAATAATGGAAACTATTTTAACTCCGCCGCCTTAAGCCAGTCAATGTATGCTTTCCAGGCACATTTCGCCAATATAACTGCACCATATTCACCCACATGGCGACATAAACGGTATCTGCCAAGTCCCTTCTTATTTATTCCCTTGTGTAATTTACCAGTTTAATACCGTAAATAATGCCCTTGCAGTCACACTACCAATGTACACCACGTTTGCTCCTAATAACTGGCTCATTATTTCGGGCTAGGAATATTTCCATGGCGCCGAATTCCAATAATCACACAATTAATCACACAAATCTAAGAATTCCTTAAAACGGGGCGTTATAACCACGTGCACATACTCTAAATTTATTACGGTATATTATAGCAGTTTGGCCCCATATATTACTGTGGCCCTAGTCTGGAATATATATTATATCGTTGTGGCCCTAGTCTGGAATGCATATTATATCACTGTGGCCCTAGTTTGGAATGTATATTATAGCACTGTGTCCCTAACCTGGAATGTATATTATAGCAGTGTGGCTCTGTATTATATCACTTTGACCCTAGTTTCTGATGTATAGTATAGCACTGTTGCCCTAGTTTGGAATGTATATTATATCACTGTGGCCCTAGTCTGGAATGTATATTATATCCCTGTGTTCCTAGTCTGGAATGTATATTATAGCAGTGTGGCTCTGTATTATATCACTTTGACCCTAGTTTCTGATTATAGTATAGCACTGTTGCCCTAGTCTTGAATGTATATTATATCACTGTGGCCCTAGTCTTGAATGTATTTTATAGCAATGTGGCCCTAGTCTTGAATGTATATTATAGCAATGTGGCCCTAGTCTTGAATGTATATTATAGCATTGTGGCTCTAGTCTTGAATGTATATTATAGCAATGTCCCCATAGTCTGGAATGTATATTATATCACTGTGGCCCTAGTCTGTAATGTATATTATAGCAATGTAACCCTAGTCTGGAATGTATATTATAGCACTGTGGCCCTAGTCTGGAATGTATATTATATCCCTGTGTTCCTAGTCTGGAATGTATATTATAGCAGTGTGGCTCTGTATTATATCACTTTGACCCTAGTTTCTGATTATAGTATAGCACTGTTGCCCTAGTCTTGAATGTATATTATATCACTGTGGCCCTAGTCTTGAATGTATTTTATAGCAATGTGGCCCTAGTCTTGAATGTATATTATAGCAATGTGGCCCTAGTCTTGAATGTATATTATAGCATTGTGGCTCTAGTCTTGAATGTATATTATAGCAATGTCCCCATAGTCTGGAATGTATATTATATCACTGTGGCCCTAGTCTGTAATGTATATTATAGCAATGTAACCCTAGTCTGGAATGTATATTATAGCACTGTGGCCCTAGTCTGGAATGTATATTATAGCATTGATGCCCTAGTCTGGAATATATATTATATCACTGTGGCCCTAGTCTGGAATGTATATTATATCACTGTGGCCCTAGTCTGGAATGTATATTTTAGCATTGTGGCCCTGGTCTGGAATGTATATTATAGCATTGTAGTCCTAGTCTGGAATGTATATCATTGTAGACCTAGTCGTGAATGTATATTATATCATTGTGGCCCTAGTCTGGAATGTATATCATTGTGGCCCTAGTCTGGAATGTTTATTATAGCACTGTGGCCCTAGTTTGAAATGTATATCATTGTGGCCCTAGTCTGGTATATGTCTGTTCTCTTGTAGTTCGGTGTCTTAACTCTAGCAATTCTAGAACTTGATGCGATAGTCATTATTTCGGTGTGTTAGCTGTGTCAGTTCTTGAACATGATCCGATGTATATTTTATTTCAATGTGTTAACTGTATCAGTTCTAGTACTTGATCCTAGATTCATTTTATTTCTGTATGTTAACTATCAGTTTGAGCGTTAACTGTAACTATTCGTGAACTTTAATGAGAAGAGTCATTTTATTTCGGTGTGTTAACTGTGTCAGTTTCTAGCACGTGATGCAAGAGTACTTTTGTCTATTTCATTCTTGAAATACACCTGTAGCTGTTGAAAACTTGTTCCAAATCAGATTAATTACATTGGCACCTCCGCTTGTCAAAATTCGATCCCGAACCATGGCATTTGTGAAAGCCAGCGAACATCTATCTATAGTTTTTCCCGGATGCTTCAGATTTTGCCACTCGAATCGCCTTCAGATCGCATTAGCTTTGACTACTATGAACGCTGTATTTCACCGTTAACGGTTTGAGTGTTCAGTCTTGTTTTTTGTATATCATCAGAACCATATCCGGTAGAATTCTGAATTCTTAAAATTTATATCCAGCTACAACCCGCACAGGACAGATATTAACATGAGATGTTCGCATTCGACCGATCACGGGTCGCGCAGAGTCAATTCGAAGGATGACTTATTGCGCCAAGCCGTCTTCCACTGAGTCGACGGTAGGAGCTGTAACTAAAAGTAGTTACGACTCGGTCGAATGCCGGTACCGTCGTCAGTCAAATACAGTACAATACGTAATACCATCGATCGAATGAAAAATAGCTTGTATAGTTTCGGTCGCACGCGAAAATGGTCAATTGGAATGCACCAAGTGTACGGTATTCAAGCGATCTAAATACTTAGGATTGCGAACTTACGAAGTTTCCTATACCCGTTTAAGATTCCTCCATTTATCTGAGAATCTGATGAACTGTCACCATTCCGTTTCAATAGAAAGTAAATAGTTTTAAATCGATAAAAAGCATTTATAATTTCTAGTGTTGGATACTTTTGTTAGGTCGGAAAAATGGCCGAGTTTGATAAGGCATGAGGATACATTGAGGCTGTAAGGCGCAGACGCATTAATACACTATATCAAGCGAGTTCTTTCCTCCAAAACGGAACAAATGCGAATACGGTTTTGTATTTTATAACGTAACCAAAATCGTTCACGCTTCCTAAACATTTTAGCCATACAGTATGAGTAACATCCAGAACACGTTTTGGATTTTGCAAAAAGTTAGATAATGCTCATCTAGTAATATGGACGCGTGGGTGTCAAATGGCGATATAGTTCTATTTTATCGTACGATGGAAATACGGGTTGAACGCAGGGCCAGCCATGTTAAAATTAAATGGCTATGTAATACGCGATAAAATCTCAGTTAAAACGTATGTCGTTTTTATTTGCTTCTTTCATGTACAATGAATTTATCAAAACTTGCTAGATATCAAATTAACATAATGTTGACATACTGTTAACTTAAAGAGAGAATTAATGAACCTGTTCAAAATATATTTTTTTTTGTGCGTGGTTGTCCAGCGGTAACATATTTCATGTTTGCAACGAAAGGTTTAACAAAATCATTTGTTTACCTTTATTTATATTTCATTTTTTTTTCTTTTGCTCCCCTCGAAATGTATGTATTTTTGCGATTAAACTGGTACAGAGTAATGCTTGGAGGAAAACGGTGACCTTTTACAATAACCGCTGAAAAAGAAGAAAAAAATCCCTGTACATTTTGGATGAAAGTTTATTTTGTCAAAATTACAGCTGACCAGGGAATAAATAGAAATTTATGTTTTTAGATTTGTATTACAGGAAAACTTGTATAAAGGATATATAATGAATTATATGCATTGGCGTGCCTAAGCCTCTAAACCTATTGTATTTGGTTTGCGGGATGAAACACGCTACAAATTATGGGCGGTTATCAATAAAAGTCAAATTATTCAAGTGAAAGAAAAGTTTTATTTTGTGGATATCGGAATCATATTGGGCATACCAATTTTCCCCCGAGTTTATATAAAAAGAAAATCTGATTTCTTTGTATTATTGAACCTCACACGAAAGCTCTATAAAGAAAACGTTGTGCAAATCTTCAAAGGAACTAAATTGGTATTCATGATTCATAACTTGGTTGAATAAAGATATACAATACGTAACATGGTGTTTTGACTCCACGGCATTCCCTCTTCGGCAGGACAGGAATGGGAAACTCCAGTATATCACGACATCATAGATGGATGCATGTAACATTTGCTTGCTCCTTTTTCAGCTTATTTTTAGAATTCTCGGACATTTATTGTTCATGATGAAGGCCACGTGGGCATTTTGGCATGAAATTTTAAGAAAAGTGAATTGTGCTACAACGTACTTTTTTTTAAAAAAAGGCACCAATTTAATTTGTACACATATGCTGGGATCCAAAAGTGAATTAAATAAAACATTTGTGGATAATGGGATGGCACACAGGTGGAATAAGTCCATTTTTTGTAACAGCGACCAATAAGAAGAAGTGAGACTTAGATATATTTCATAATTCGTAAAGCTTTAAGCAACACGCTGAATTACGAGCAAAGAGAACGTGAAGCACAAACACTGGGATTCAGCATCGCAGAGAGAAGAAACCCCGGGGTAGTGTCAACAAAATATTTGGTTGAATTTGTAAACAGATGAGTTTGTTTGTTAAAGATGTCATCAAATTCAAGTCTTGAATAAAAAATTTTAAGGCTGGTAAAAATGATGTCTGAAAATATAATAATAATAATAATAATAATAATAATTTTACAATTTTTTTGTTGTAGAGTATGTGAGTAAATTTAAACGCGTGCATATTAGACAAGAAAATACAAGGCACAGAGCACGTCTGTAGGAGTATGGGGAGGCACATAATGACCCACTAGATGAGCTCACGGGAAAAAATTCGACTTTAAGAATAAGAAAAGCAGCTTGCTATCTGACAAAAAAAGTATTTGTCCGCCCCCTTTTTTATTGTCCATCATGAAAATAGGTGAACAAACTGACACATCATCGTGTTCCTTGTAGACGCAAAACGTATTTCAGAAAATAGTCAGTAATATTTTATTGTTGTCCATTTCTTAATTTCAGAAAAGACGGTAATAGAAAAGGAAATGTTAGCCATACAGTCGGAAGTGATTTGTTGGTGACTGTCAGATGACTGTCCATCAATCTTCCTCTATTTTATAGCCGGTAGAAAAAGAAATGTGAATCCGTTGGGCAGAGGATCGCATTTCGTAACAGTCTTACTCATGGAGACTTGACGCCACGGCAGGGAGTTATAAATTTTAATTCCCACAAGATGACAAAGAATTTCAACTGTAAGGTGTAACACGTGTCAGAAGGTTTGAAAATAGATTGCTCTTCTCCAGTAGCTCATTTATTTTCAGATTTCTACCGATATTGTTGCTTAGCCAAATGTTTTGGTCGCATTATATATATATATATATATATATATATATATATATATATAGAGAGAGAGAGAGAGAGAGAGAGAGAGAGATTTTCATTTGAAGGTTCCGTAGTAGCAAAATCAAATTTCTTGCATTTCGACGAGACACGGATCTTACTGCAGTTGTTACCCTCTACAACCTGTTGTTTTAGGGACATAGCAGTATTAAGACCAACAAGTAGATCTCCGATTTTGTCTTCTTCTGACATTTGGTCAGCGGAACAATTAGAATTAGGTTTAGGGTTAGAGCTATCAGAAAGGTCAGTAAAAAGCGATCCACTTGTTGGTCAAATCAGTTGGACTTCCCATAAAGCTTCTGGAAGTTATTGGTATGTGGTCAGGGAGGGTTAAGAGCAACTACACAAACCAAACACAACTTTCTTCTTGTAGGGTAAAAGCATCTCAATGCCTAGGTAATATGTTGTTGACAACTGATGAATATGCACCGCCCATGCTGGGTAAATTCCTGGTAAATTCCTTCCATGGGCGAGGGCCACCAATCACATTACCACATTCAAAAAGCTGAAAGTGTAAAGCTTCATTCGGAACATCGTTGCTAATGACAACTCTCCGTAACATAAAATATATATTTTTTTTCTGAGAAGCCACTAAAACAACAAGGCTACTAAAAGAGAAAAAAGACATTTTAGTTATCATTGTTTATATAGGTTTCAATGTAGTTGAAGTGGCAAAGATGAGCTAACAACGTCGAGTAGGTTTGTAAGTTATCATTAGGTTCAAGTGTTCTTCCCCCCCCCCCCCCCCAAGAAAAGAAACTATATGATCACCTGAATATACACTAACCTCGACATTGTGTTATAGTTGGATAATTTACTTGATGACCACAATGTCATGGACAATGACCCTTGGACGAATAAGCAAAGCTTGTTTCCGGAAAAAGCTAAATACCAGATCTGAGAATGCACACTTTTGCAAATGAAGGTACCTAGGATAGAATCATTGCTCCGGACGAGAATGAACGAGCAAATAATACACGGGACGAGTGTGTGTGTGTGTGTGTGTGTTGAAAAACATATTTCATGCAGGAATTTAACATAAAAAATACCCTGGCGATAGAAACCAGACATAGGCAGCTGTCAACAATTTTCTTATCTTCCTGGCTACACTATGTTTAGCTGATGCTGAAAGAAGGTAATTAGTGTCAACGTTTGCCTGTATGCACGTGATGTTGGTAAATTGCAACGGGCAAGTCAAAAGTAATTTCATGTGTTCGTGTCAGGGAGGAGATGATTGGATATAATAATAATATAGATGATGATAATCACGAATACGACGATGATAATTAACAGTTTCATAGACAGGATTATAATTATTGACCTACCTACCTACATGCGTGCATACATACATACATACTTCTCGTGGGTCTGTGGTTCTTTCCGGGGTTTTCCCGGGTTCTTCCTCCACCATTAATACTGGCCGCCATGTATAGCCTATCGTGTGCGCTGAAAACTGGCGTTAAACCATACAACAAGATACATACATACATATTTATATAGTTTAGCTTTAACGCTAAATATGTTATCCTCTTTAAAAAAATACACTATTATAAATTACTACTATACTGATGATGAGGAGAAAGAGGACTTCATAAAAAACGAACAGCAATCAATTTAACCATCGCGATTATTTACCTTCCTCCGTCTACATGTGTGTAAAGTAAATCGTTTTAATGGTAACTGACAAATAATGAAAAAATTCTTGCTCTTTAGAGAAAATAATGTATATGTTTCGTTCAAAACACTGCTGTAGCTACACCAACGTTAGTTAAAAAAATTCAGTAATTTTTTTTATGAGGTAATACTGAATTGTTTTTCTTGTGATATTAATTACAATATGTAATTATCACATTACAGTTAGAATAAAATCCCCAAAACACATCCCTCAAAACCCATAAATAAATATGGAAACATAAATACAGTTATGTGTTATTTACTGCAAGTAACAAATTCTACAGTGTTGCAGACAAAAAAGGATAGACATTCATTCTTGCAGCTTAGGTTTCTGTGCTTCTTCTTTGTCTTTAAAAATAAATTGTTACATTGGTGGCATCGTTTATGCAATGCATATCAATCGAAAATTGAACTTGATTGAAATTGATTAGTCTTATCAAATTAATAACATTACCCCCCCAAAAAAAATTACAAAAACAAAAACACCCATTACCCCCCCCCCCCAACTCGTATGATACTTTTTTCACGCTGTATTAAGATAAATCCAGAAGCATGGGTTGGATGTCAGCAGCCTAGGGGCGAAAGTGGAGAGATTTACATGTAAATCTTCTGCAGTTGGTTTGATTTGTACAATTACTGACACGCGATTAATGTTGACCACCTTTATATTATACCATTAACTTAGTGATAATGGAGCTTTAATCACTATCTTGTCGGCCATCGAACGATTAACATGTAACCGAAACCCAGTCAAATACTTGACCGTTATATAAACATTGGGACAATGCTGTTATCATCGACGTGTTCCGTCAAACAATAGGACGTTCTCAGTACTCGAGTGCTCGAGTTAAACCTCTTTTCCTAATTGCGTATCCATTTCCCTCCCGCTAACAGTTTTATATGAATAAACGCCTCTTTAGTCTTTTGCATTCAAACATTTAACTAATGTATTTTAACAGCACATCGTTATGTTCAATTTTCGAATTCGTTCCGTTTAACCATGGGAGATTTAAATGTTTACGGTAGCAGAGTGCAGATTGGGTCATGCCAATTATGCCTGAGTGAATTTATTATCCCCTGGGGGAAGAATGGAATAGCCCATATTGTTGTAGATCTCGCGTAGACCTCCGATTGGAAGGAAAGACAACGTGTCTGATTAAAAAAACTGGAGCAGCAAAACACTAACCTTTCATAATCATGAAATCATTCGAAGGAGGATGTCAGGATTTACCAACATGATTTTTCTTTCACTCTGTGCCATCGCGTTACCGTACCTAACACTTGCAGAAGGTAGGTCGGTCTTAGTTCTTTCACTCGCGTTTTGTGTTGACTTGATCTAGGTCGCCATTCAAGTACATACATTTTGTGCTATGGCGGGCCATGTAGTGTTTTATCATTATGTTAAAGCTTTGTTTGGAATATTGATTTATGGTTTGTGTTCATTCTGTTGTTCTTTACACTTCATTCCATAAATGTTTCCGAATTTTTGGCAGATTTTGTAAGATAAAGCCTTTGCTATGGAACCCGTCTGTAATGTAGACCAGTGCGCCTGTTGTAACTAAAGTTTCATTCTTCTCTTGCAAGGTTTATAAGATTTAATACACATTAATATGCATGTATGCATTTTTAGACAGGTCTTGTTTAATAGAGTCAGCAAACAGTCTAGAAAGTAGCTTTTGTCATGCTGTCAAAAAATGAACGATACAACAGCAAGATATCAGAGTTCTTTAGCATGCAGAAATAACGTTATGCAACACGACTGGGAAGCTGAAATTGGATTATCAAACACACAGTAAAGATGAGTATACCTTGGAAGTAGTTTATTAAATTAGCAGCAGGTTTACATTATACATTATATACTTTTGACATTTTTCTAAAATGATTATTTTTGGATAACTAATGAGTTTTTAAACTTATTTTGAAGATACATTAGGATAATACCGATCTAAAGATGACAAGAAGAAAACTTTGTACGTTTACATTGAATATACTCATAAACAACTTAAAATAATTTGGATGCATGTTTGTTTTTACTTTTTCACTTTAATCAATTTTTTTTTATTTCAGCCAAACATGCAGATGTCAAATAAAAAAAGAATGAAACTACATTTGTATCATTGTATCATGCCTAGGTATTTTCAAAATAACGAATTAAATGGTTTTAAGAGTTCAAAACAATAAAAATGTAAAACTGTATGTATTTAGTAGGCATTGCCATTTATTCTGTTTGTCACTGGAACATAAGTCTGATTTGTAGGTTTAAGTTTGGTGTGAGTTATATAATATTCAAATATGCCATGTGCAGTAGAAATGATTACTAATGTCACCAGAATACTTGAGTGGAGATTGCCTTCGAAAACAAAATTTGTTGATGAATTTCATGCTGCCAGTATCTCTGTACCTGAATTGTTTGATTTCATTTACAGTTTGTATGACTTTTTTTCTATTTAAAAAATGATCAATGAATTGTACTACTCTTTTTGTTTGGAAATTGACAAGTCACACAAAAAGTAATCAAAATACAAAAAAGGACAGGATTGCACAGGTTCTGCTGCAGTGAATCTCAGCTGGGTAGGAACTGAACAGTAGAGGATGAGAAAATGTGAAGCTTTAAGATAAATTGTTGAGCATAAGGGATAGCATTGATTACTTTTAATAGTACTTGTATGTAGATTTGGTCACGCACATGGAACTCTCATCATCTGCTTCTGCATAGGTCAGCCATTGAAATGCACTTTTTGGTGGTTTTCCAAAGCTTGTCACAGATGGATAGAATAGGCACAGCCTTTAAAAATTGCAGAAGAAATGCATAAAATCAAATGTGATCACTAAAAGCCCTGACAGCACACTTTTAAGCAGGTAAAGGAATTTCAGTTTTGGTTGACAGTTTGATTTGTTGAAGAATATGGCAAATACAGAAATTTGTTCATGAAGTGGCCATTATCTAGATGTGGATAATTTTTACACAAGATGGGGAAGAAAAAAATGGTACCACATTTCATTTTTAATTTAACACTTATTGTCAGCGAACAATTTTTAAAATGATAGTGTAATACAATTTATACCCATAATGCCATGTCCAAAAGGTACCCATAATGACTTGTAAAGATGGTACTGATTTCTACAGTAGTTTCAGTTGCATTGCCTTTGCAACCAATATGAGTCCAAACCAAAACTGAAATTCACCCTTGCTCACAATAATTGAGCATTCATATTGTCATGGCTGTTTTATCTTTTTATTTGATGATGTATTATTTTAGCAAGTACAAAGGTATACCTACTGAACTCTTTTGAGACAGACTTTGTACAATCTCTTGTTATTGCCTGCTTTAAATTCACACATTGAGGGCCTTTACCATAATTTTCTTTGGATGATAGTTTATGTTATTAAAGTGTCAGTTATTTCTGCATTTATGGTTGTTTGTCTGACATTATTTTAATGCCAACTGTAATTTTTATGCATCCATGTCCAAATTGTTCTGGATTTGTATCATCCATCAGCTGACTGCTGATATTAAATGCATAGGTCATATATAGACTGATGACAGGTTATGTCAGAAACTAAAATTGTTTTTATAGGCTGTGAACAGGACTTGTCACATGATGACTGTTAATGTAGAAGGGTCAGTTTCACAATGAGATTATGCTGTGAATTAAATTTCATGTGCTTTTCTTGGCACAAAACATAGTTATAATTAGAAAGTGCTGATGTAATTTTCAGGTTGCTGCATTTATAATTCTTAAGGTTGCCAGATGGCCACTTTATAACATTTTTTACTTACAAACATAAATTTATAGTCTCGGGTATGACCATTTCTCTAGAAACTTGGATCACTGTGAAGGTGAATCAGTACTGTATATGTAGATATTATTTAATAATTGTACAAATTCCCCATCCTAGTTTATTAACCCTGCCCCTTAATGTGAGAGTGCACAAAACTTCCACACAGTTGATTGGCCATGAGTATAACAAAATCTGTAACATTTACTTATATTAAGAGTCAGTTAATACAAGTGCTTAACTTCTTGTCTTCTAGCTCAGATGTCATAATCAGGCACTTTCAAAGTGACTTTTTGCAATTATGTAATGAAATGCTTGAATTGATTATATAGTTATTAAAAGTGTATTTCCAATTCAACCTTGCTAGCTTGAACAATTACACAAGATGTAGTATTTGGTATTAGATGATGCCTCACTTCCTACATGCTGTGCCATTGTCACAACACACAACCACTGTACTGATCATGACAATAAACAGTTTATCTTTATTAAATAAAAGTTATTTATCACACACATGCATCGATTCTAATATACTGTAATGGGTCTTGTATAAACTATCCCCCCCCCCCTTAAAAAAAAACAACCTCCTAACCATTAAAAAATAACAAAGGGGTAAAAATCCATTTTGTGTGAAAATCCTGGTTAAATCACTAAATCCTTTGATCATAATTTTTGACCATCGCTAATGCATGCATTTTAAATATATGCATATAATTTAAATTTATATTTAGTAAAGTGATTATTATTATTATTTTTGTGCATGTGGGTATAAAACATTTTGTTTCCTTGTTGGAAGTAAAGCACTTTAGTACTGTTATACTTTTAGTTTTTTAGATTTGCCTGCATTATTGAATTTTACGAATTAGTGTATCAAATAACTGGATTCAAGCTGCCAATGCAGGATATATTTTAATTCTCAATAAACTTTTCTGATATCAAATAGAATTTGATACATGGCATATTGTTTATACCAGGAACATTTGAGCACATGTGTACAGCATACAATATCTCTGTTCTTGTACAATTAAGTATTGTCTAATTAAGGTAGTTGTTAACTAAAGCATCCCCATCAAGGTTGATAATAAGTCTAAATTTCCAGCAAATATATTTGACCATAAATAAGCTTTAAATACTTTCCTTTTATTCTCGTGACATTATGGGAAGTTCTTCATCAATGAACTAAAACAAGCACACAGAATCGTGGTGAACTTGATAGTAATTAAAAGGCAATAAAAAAGGTGCTCAGCCATGTGCTGATTTGATACGTTTTAATGAGCTGATTTTGTACTGCATATTTTGTTCTGTTTAATTCTGCATGCCAGTATAATCTTTTATGGAGTAACGTGAAGTTGGGTGTATTTTTTGTAAGAGCTTGAAGTTAACTTTGTTCAGTTTTAGGAACATTTTGGAAGTTATTATCTGATATAATCATCATGCTGTTTGCTAATTTTTCAGACTTTTAACTAGCAGAATGTAAGCTTGGCTGTGTTAATTTTTAGCCCTGTTGTATTAGCATGTAATTGAAAATGGACTTATGTCGCTATGACAGTAAATGTTTCTAGATATCAATTGTTGTTCCTTCTGAGACATTTGTATGTTTCTTATTATATTCCATTTTGGTCTCTGCAGACCTAGAAAACCCTTTCAGGAAAAAGGTGAAATTAGATGATAACGATGATATTTAGAAACTCTAGTAAATATCAATATCTTGTCCTTAATGTCAATTTTTGAATTTAATTATTTATATATCAATTTTACACTCTATATTATAATGAAAATTTGCAGTCAGTCCAATGATATATACATGTATCTTGTGGAAATGATAAGTTGAATAATAACAGTCTTAAGATGTTTAAAGGGAGATAAAATTATGACTAATTTATATTGCTGTGAGCATATATAATTTAATATTTATTTAATAATATGAATTTTAAAAAATATGTTATGGAGTCATTTCCCCATATGTGTGTCCTTCTAGAATGTCTTGTTGAATAAATTTCATTTTTGATACATATAACTGCCCCCTTCTGCCTTTTAATTAAAAAAATACATTGTGACTGCAGTAATTTAAATATTTTATTCCTTTTTTTCGAAGACAGAAACAAGTGCATTTTACAAAGTTAAAATTTATACTAGTGGCCAAAAATCGTTTGCACAGGAGATTAATGAAAGCTCAATCTTTTTTCCCTCTCCATTATTTAGAAGATTCCACTTTTCTCCCATAATGAAGGGGTGGGGTGGCAGTGAGAGATCCCTCCCTTCAAACTAGACTATAATTATACCCAGTGAGATTAAAATTGATATTTCTGACATAATGGAGATCGGATGGACATGTATACAAGGTCATGTTTTATTGACTCATTCTTGAAGCAAATTACAGCCTTCACATTGATAAAAGTGAAGCCCAGCATTCCCTACATTACATTTTTACTGATAATTCTCCCTCTAATACCAGATGGAAAACTTTATCTGATTGGCTACAAAAAAGAAGTCGACCAAAAATATGAGAGGTACCATATAAACTTGCTTGGAAAGTTGAGTCAAACTGCAAAGATCAAAGATCATAATATGCCTGCAGATTAGGGTCTGTGTTGTTTGTTTCTGCTGATTTCGCCTAGCAAACTGGACAGACTCAGGTATGCCAGCACATTTTTTGCTGGCAGATCTGGGTCTGTACAGTTGGACTTGGCTTAAATCTAAGTGTATACAGTAAGCAGAACATGAACCTTTATTATTGTTTGTGAGATCTACTTTAAATAAGTAGATGTTGATTTTAAGCAGAATAAACCCTGATTATTGTCAACATTTCTGATAAGAATACAATAGGTCTGATTGGAATAATACCAATTAAAATATTTTTAAAAATGGGCTTCAGTTTTGTATGTGCTGATTTCATACTAGACTATATAAAAGAATTGTAATTAGATTGGTAACCTACATGGGGAATTACGGTTCAGCAGTCAAAAACACTTCAAGATGCATGTTTAGTGGGCAACTTTTACTGACCCTAACCCCATAAGACCATGGCTCTCCTCTTATGAGTAAAGCTAGCAGACATCACAAAAGACATCCCTTAAACTATATTTATAATTTCTCAGTAATGATTTATCTTAAGAAATTGATTTATTAACTTGTGATTGATTATTACATTTCTGATCACACTTACACTACTGTTTAATCTTTGTAAGAAAATATAAAGATGAAAGTAGAATATTTTAATTGTTGAAGCCATGTAAATATTGTCAGACTATTTGTATAAAATCTATTTCCTACAAAACTTCATCAAGTTACTGTTGCTAATTAGAACCAAATATTTTCTCCAACCATCATTTTTAAGTCTTTTGTTTTGAGGAGGATAAGATAGGTAATTGTGTGACATGTATTGACAAATTATAAATGTTCTGCACCATTGATTACTGTCTGCATGCTAACCATATAGTGTTTACTGAGTTAGATATAATGTGTGAATAATTTATTACCCTGTGGCTTGAATTGACAGGTGTCAAAAATGATTAATACTGCAAAACCTTGAAAAATATTTGATTTATAGAAAATAGAACATCTTTATTATAGAGACATTAAGTGGCTCTTAGAGTTTTCTGTAGGAATTTTATACTGCAAGTCCAGGGTATATGTTTTTGAAAAACTGAAACTTAGTGAAGAGCCAATGTTCAACAGGCTATGTCTTAACAGTGAGTAACAGTATCATCATTAGCATTTTTGTCACATAGCTGGTATACTTTCATTGTGGAACTTACTAAAATATTCTCCCAGACCACAGGAACAGTAACATGGAAATTTTGCATATCACTTAGTCAAATTTATTAATTAAATTCTGTTTAACATGGCTACGGTTTACTGACCATAACAATGATACTTACTATCATCTGATGCAAAATAAAACATAACTTGTCCAGAAGCTGGATACCAACATATTTGTTGAAGACCAGTCTGAATCATGTGGAGAATAAGAACCAGGATAGGGGCCATCTATTTAGTACATACGTACGGAGGGGTTAACCCAAATATGTATACATGCGTATGGGGGATCTACTGATAATGTACATACACATAGGAAACGGTGTGTGTGTGTGTGTGTGTGTGAAACCTCAGTAATAATTTGTCTAATATATAACCTGTTCAACTGTTGTTTGAATTTTAGCGATCACTAGACAAACCTTTGAAAGTTACACACCTTATTTCTTTGATGCAGCAAAACATTCAACGTCAGTGGACTATATGTTTTATTAAACACGTTAATATTAATCCTTTTATGGTTTCTGCATGGATTTAATGAAGGCCATTCTATAGAATGGGGGGGGGGTGCATCAAGCATACATACACAGGTGCGGTGTGTAAAAAAAGTATGCATGTGTATGGGTGGGGGTGGGGGTGGAGGGGTCAAGCTTTGCCATATTTTTGTGTACATACTAAATGGATGGCCCCATGCTCCTCTGTTGACTTGTCATCAATGGCAGTATCAAAATTAGAGCCTGCCACCAATGGTGAGGCTCTGGTAGCCAGAGTGTAACTGACCATTAAATTTGGTCTGGGGAAAGAGGAGTTCAGCAATGGATTGATGGAACTTAATCAGAATGCATCCACATCAGCAGATTGCAGTGTACATTTAACAGCATAACCTGCATTTTTTCAGTATTCCATTTGAGTTGTATAGCTCAACTTATTTTTAACATCACTCTTGTTTAATAGTATCATATTCCTTTTTGTGAAGTTTCATTGGCTGTGTTTGGTTTTTATCCTGTGGTGTCTTTGAGGCATCAAAATATATTTATATGTTCACTTGGGAACTGGAAGTAGCATATGTCATTAGACATTTCATGGACTTAGAAGAGGTTTTTACTTGAGTTGCAAGTGTCTATTGAATGCATAGAGAAACAATCCCCATTATTTGTCACTTGTTTTCTATTATTTGCATTTTTTTTGTTGCTGACATGTACAGTTTATTATTTTTATTATATGCCTACACATTAACATATCACTAACTATGAATCTGATTGGTCCAGTGAAGCACATTAAATCTGTTGCACTGTGTTCTTAGTATTGATTTGCTGCAACTGGAGGGGGGATATTGCTTGCTCTGGTTTCTAGAATCACTTTAATTTAGAACAGGATTACTATTAACAAAAATGACAGCTGTCTTTTCAATTAGTATCTGATCGGACATTGTGCAGAAATGAGTGACTATTACAAAGATGTACAGTAGTGGTTATGTATGTCAGACTATCACCCATTTACCATACATAGTAATTTCTAAACGACAAAATTAATCTAGAACACATGTAAAGCTGGTAAATGTTAGCCTTGGTAACTTAAAATGGGGGTGAAATGAAAAAATATATCATGCTATAAAAAATAAACATACAGAGCAGTGGCAGCCTATTGTTATGCAGACAGTCTCATGCAATGACAGCCTGTTCTTATGCAGACAATCTCATGCAATGACAGCCTGTTGTTATGCAGACAGTCTCATGCAGTGATAGCTTAATGTTATGCAGTCTCCTTTACATTGCTGCTACCACTCAGTGTGGATCTTGCACCCCACCCTAGGCCATGCATGGTTTAAAGTAAGCCTATGGGAGGAAATAACCTTACCTCATTTAAGAAGTGAATGTCAACAGATACTGGTCTCCTAATTGGAAAAATCAAATAATGCAAATATCTTGCAATAAAATCATTCAGTCTGTGAATAGCTAGAACCATATCAATGCAGATCCATACTAGCAGTTATCCTCCATTCTCAATGTGAGTCGAGGAATTTGTATGTGATGATCCCCCACCTGTTATGGTGTTTTGTTTATCGTTATCTTGGAGATGATTGATAATGGTGTTATTGCCCAGATCAAGTATATAATAAAATAAAAAATGAAATAATAACAGGGATCTGAGCAAAGATAATAGAGTAGAACAACACGAGCCCCTGTATGTAAAATATAACAGTTTTATTAGTTGCATAAACAAAATAAAATTGAACATGACATTTAAATTATACACTTTCTCTTTGAAATATAATTATAAAATTTATGTGAAATGCAATCAGCCATTGTGTTATGCTGATAAAATAAATTTCTTCATAGAATCAAGTGACTGATTGAACTCAAATTGCCAGTATGTCAGTATAACCTGGCTGCATTTGGTCTTTCTAGCTCACTGTTGATGACAGGTCAGCATTACTCTCTTTATCTCTCTCTCTAATCTCTTTGGGTCATCAATCATAACTTGGTTGCAGTCTGCACCCGTCACCACTGTGTAGAACAGGTATATATGGATCAGTTTTTCCTTCAAATAAATAAAATGTGACCTAAATGTGTCAGATTGGTCTTTTTCTGGCATCTAACAATATTCCCACTCATGTCAGATATCATCTTAACATAATTCAACAGAACTAAGCTATTGTGGTCAGTTTGCAATCTGATACTGACGTACAATTGTATTATTTTGAAATTGATGTATTTTTCATAGCTGCTACTTGCATTCCTAACAGAAACCATGACTAACTAGACCTCCTAAATATCTATTTCATCCCATTATGGGCTGTAAACTACTAGTTGAATGGTGTTGGTCCACATGTGACATTTTTCTTGGTTTAGAGAATTCACAACTTAATTACACAAATGAATTAATGGACTTTATGTCATGTCTTAACTAGATTACTTGCTATTCACTGACATAATAGACTCAACATGGACATAGTAAAATCAATTCTTAGCATACATGATACACATCATTTAAGACCTAAATTAATTCTCACAGTTTGTATCAGAATCATGTATGAAATTCCTACAATACATGATTTCTGTTATTTACAAACCCCTAAATCTGACCAAATTCGTATAAGAGATATATTATATGACAATACATGAATTGTATACAATTCAAGACAAGGGATGCATGATTAACTGAACTTGAGGAAAATGGAAGTATGAATTTAAAGTGAATAAATTCAGCAAATAATTAAAAATTAATTTTAATGAACATATTGTATGTGATTGAGACAAGGCTTTGTGTTCTTCAGACATGCTCCATTTTTTATGAAGCAGAATCTTTCTTTGTCCCACAACATCCCAAAACTCATCCATTGGACAAGTTTAATGAGAAAAGTACTTTTTACTGAGCAAAGCCAGCTTCCCTTTCCACAAAAAAACTTCACCAAAATTTTGCAAGGTAATTATTTAAAACCTTGATCCCCCCCTCCGTGTCTTGCTTAGCCAATCAAGATTAATATGCTATAACTGCCAAGAATTTAACACGCCTATTGAAGTCAGAATAATTATCTCTTGTCCGCTTTATTGATAACTTTTCCTGGATAATATCATTTCATGACAAATTTTAAATGGCCCCCCCAAACAGAGCATAGATTACTATATTTATTCTGTATATTGGGACACTGTCTTTGTTGGGACACCATAAATTAAATTTGAAAGTAATTTGTTTGTGCAGGGTTTTTATGGGACACAGCGTTTTATCGAGTCATAGGTTGTGGGACGCCTGTTACATCATTCAAAAATTATATATCAGAAAATGCACTCATCATTATTTACATGACATCACAATATAATACACATAATATTCACACCAAGAAAATAATGTTGATAAATGAAGATATATTACAAGTTCTTGCCTTAAAAAATATATGCCTGGTATCCATTTCTCTCTGTAGTGATGATATCCTACCCCTAACTGATGATATTCTACAGTATACCTTTTTTATTAATGAATTGGAAAGGAATGGTATGCGATGTAAATATGAGTGATCTGCTGTACAAAATGTACATCATGCAAATTAAGACTGGCATATCACATTTTGTGTTTCAGTTGCAATATGAGATTGACATAAAACATTTTCATATTTTAAGAGGGCTCAGCTCTTTTTATTTTCAGTCTTGTTTGTACAGGTTTAAGCTTCACATTATCTGGAAACAGCAAGAGAAATGAATTACTATAATCGCTTTTAAGTTGAGTCTATTTCCCTATTACTTAGACTTAAATCTGCTGTCGCATGTTGCACTGACATCTGGCTCAGTGCAGTTTGCTAGGAATAATCAGTACAATAGAAAACATAGATCCTGATCTGCCAGTGCATTATACAATGGCATGTCTGGGTCTGACTTGACTTACAAGTACATATGGTATGTTGATATTGCAGAGGTGATTGCAAAAAACTAGAGGCTCTTCAAAATCTAGTGTCACATGAAAAGTGTGCAAAATAGAATGATGTAAGATGAGTTGGCATAAAAAGTACATTTTGGACATTTCAGACAACATTCAGCTTTCAATCTATCATGCATGTCATAGTCTTATGCTGATCTTAACATGGCTAGGTGAAATCTCAAATGGTCCACTTGCAATTAAAAAACATTATGAGGCAAATCTGTTGGGGGCCCCGAGTGGCCGAGTGGTCTAAATCGCTCATCATTCCGGATCACTGCCATCTCACCTCTGTCTGTGTGGGTTTGAGTCCAAGGCTCGGCTAGCGTCGGAAAGCCTGCCAGTAGCTTCTTGTGGGTCGGTGGTTCTTCCCTGGGTTTTCCAGGGTTCTTCCTCCACCATTTATACAGGCCACCATGTATAGCCTATCTTGTGCTGAGAAATGGTGTTAAACCCTAGAAAAACAACAACAACAACAGCAAATCTGTTGTATTAAATGCCTATCATTAGTCATGTATTGCACTGTTGCACCTTGGTTGAGCTTTGGAGGGGGAAGCAGTTTATCTAACTTTCAAGTTAGTTTTTCTTCAGCAGATGAAATAATTAGTTTTTATCAGCAGCAGAAAGTTGTCAAGAAGCAACATTATTTGTCAGTTGAAAAATCATCCTTGTATATGACACACATTTCCATTTAAGAAGATAATGTGTACACTTCCTAACCTGCCTTCAGAAAAGTTCACAAAGCCACAGTAACTTGGACAACTCCGATGGTCTAGTGGTTATGCGGGTTTGAAGACCAGCTGAGTCATACAAAAGACTTATTTAAATAATGGTACTAACAGCTGCCTCGCTAGATGCTCAGCATTAAGAGGTTAGTATTAGGATAGGACTGGTCAGCCTGGTGTCAGGATAATGTGACTGGGTGGGAAGTCATGCTACATGTCTGTGGCATGATGCCCAGTGATAGACATTAACTCGAAACTGCCACACTACAGACATTGTAGCGATATGACTGAAAAATTGTTAAAGCTACATTTTAAAAAATCCAAATCACACACACACACACACACACACACACACACACAGTAACTTGGCAGTTAGCATGCTAGACTTTTGACTTAGAGGGTGTGGGTTCAAATCATGCTGTAGAGCCACTTAGGTTGGCTACTTTAGTGTGTCTCTTGGCAAGGCATTCTACTCCAATAGCCTTGGCACTAAATGACAGTAACAAATGTTTGGTTACAATACTCTTGATAGATGATGCAACATTGTACATGTGATTCTACTGGTGGTAGGACAAAATACTGTTTTAAAGGATGTTTACAGCATATGCCATTTTATAGTTGAAATCTGATGCTTTTGAGGAAGAAAGTGCAAACAGTGTAATCCCAGATTTGGCAGATCAGGTTCCTTGTTTATTTGCTTAGTCTCAATAAACTGCATAGGCCCAGATCTTATTTCTGTGTTATGCAATGGCAGATCAGGTCAGTGCAGTTTGCAGTTGGAAGTAAATTATAAGCAAGTATATATGGTAGTAATGAAGGTTGTCTATGGATATAAGATTAGAATGAAGGAATAACTAAATGTACTTTATTCATGTTTTTATCATGATCAATTCTTGACATATTTTCTGTTTTCAGCTGCTGCTTGTTGTAGTAATATTAGGACAAACTCAGAGTGTCGGGATGTTTGCCTGCAGGTAAGAACATATAATGAATTTTATTATGAGTTTTAGTTAATTTAATTATCCAGCAATTAAGAGCAACACATCCGTTTCAAAGCTTGTGTAACAATTATGATAGAAATAATTATTTTCCATGACAGAGGGTATATATTGGATAAATGGAAACCGTATACAAAATTGAACATTTGAAAATGACTGTACAGAACAATGCAATGATAAAATTTACACAAGTTTTTAGTCTTTTTTTAACAACATATTTCACTTGAAAGGAGTTGGTCCCTATAACATTTACCTATTTTTTCTTCTTGTGTCAGTGTTCTGGTTGTGGATGGTTTGATATGCCTTTTTTATTACACCATACTTTTCAAAAAAGTGATATAGTCCTTTTGAAGAGCTTCAAAATCTAAAGCTTATATGGTCTTCAAAATCTGTGGATTATTATTATTATTATAGTGGATTTTATTATTCGGGGAATTTACAGGTACTAGACAATTTGGGCACCATTCATTTTATGATAAGGAGCCACAGTGGCTAATTGGTTAACGTGTTTGACTCCTGACCAGATTGGTGTGGGTTCAGTTCCCACTATTGGATCAGCCATGATGGACTAGTATGGTATGGTCTTAAGGTACGGCAGTTTACTCTACTTTTCTTGACATAATATAACGTTCATAGTATTGTTGTGCTGCCCATCCCCCCCACCCATGGTTTATGAAAAGCACTGTAAATGCAAACTTTATATTTATACTATTGGTCTGAATTAAAAAAAGTTAAAATTTTGTCCATAATGCTAGTGTGAAGCTATCTCCATTCATGTGTAAATTGTGTTGCCCCATAGATGGTGTTTCAGAAGTAAATAGCCAACTTACAATACTTGTAGTATGAAATGTTTTGCAAGACTCCAGAGATGTAATACTTATTTATGACATCAATTTCTGTAACATTTATTGCTATAAAAAATATTGAAATACATTGGTCTTAGGAGATATGAAGAATCATTATATCCAATTTTCTTTGATTTGTTTATCCATTAAACCGCCAAATAAACAGCATAATGAAATAAAATCCATTAGTCACAAGGTTGAGTTTACAGATTATTTACTTGTTGACAATCAATAAAGATGTCACAGACTATGCTTAATTCAAAGTTGTCTAGATCTAGTTAAACATCATATCTTTTTTCAATCAGAAGAGGTGTAGCTCACTAGGCTTGTTTGGTCATTATGTTTTCCCAGTTGCTTGAACATATAGCTCAAAAGCATAAGACAAACAGTGTGTGAAAGCACATCTACTGGTCTTATCGAAAACCCTATAATTGAACTATTGCTCCAGGGTCTGTACAGTAGTCGTTACACCAGTATGTCACATGTTTTTTGACAGTATTGTGATGTGTCAGCACATCATACCTTAGAACAAAAGATGTGAAGCCTAGGCTCAAGTTAAAAAACAAAAACAACTCGTGACAACTAACTTTTTCATCATCCTTCAAGGCTTTTTTAGGGACCTGACCAATAAAACTTCACTACCTTACATTTCTGGAAATGCCATCAATTAAGTATTATGCTTTCTTTTTGTAGCAAGTCTGTTTCTTATCAGTTAATAATTATTTTTTGAAACATGAAACAGTTGAGTGGTATAAAATAAAGTTGTTGGGTTGAATTCTGTTGTGTAGTGTTGTGTATGATTTTTTTAACTTGTGTATAAATAATTAGTTTTTGTGGAAACCAGTGAACTTGTTATAGCTCCATAGAATGTTTCTATATTAAATATTACCAGTATATGGCTGCCATGTTAAATTTGGGAATAGATGTCTGAAGAAGCCATTAGAATTTGATGATTCCAGCTCCCCCCCCTCTCTCTCTCTCTCTCTCTCTCTCTCTCTCTCTCTCTCTCTCTCTATATATATATATATATATATATATATATATATATAAAATCATTAACTGTCACCTTACACGTGTAGATAGTTTTAGTAATGGATCTGTACTTTTGCTAAATTTTATTAAATCTTGTCTTGAAATAATTCAGAGACGGGATTTTGCAGTACTTAAATTAAGTTTGCAGTGGAGCATGCTAACAAGGGTATGATTTGTACTGCTTATCTACCAGATCAGATTGGGTTATTGCTCCAAGACTCTTCCCATTGTTTAGTAATGATCAGGTGCATTCTAGTGAAATACTCAAGTGATAATAAAACGATTTTCAGGTTGAGAGAGCTTGCCTATACCCTATAATAAAACACCCGTCAATATTCTTAATGGGTTTCCAAACCTTCAAACACAGTAATTTTAGCGTCAGTCATGTGCAAAGGAATAATAGGTATGAAGTGAAATTCATATGACTTGCAAGTGTCAGTGAACATTCACTGTATCAGATTAAATGCTTATGTTCAGTAGTTTCTTACCAGTGTCAGATTTTCGTTTGTAAATTTAAATTGCTGTATGAGATCTGAGGTTGGCTTTTTGCTGAAAAACGTAGAGTGGATCAAAAAGTGGTTTAGTTTTTAAGGACTTGACATTGAGAGTAGGGCCCTGCATTGATAGTAGGGCCCAGCATTGATGTGGTCCAGCATTGATAGTAGGGTCCTGCATTGATAGTAGGGTCCTGCATTGATGTGGTCCAGCATTGATAGTAGGGTCCTGCATTGATATGGTCCAGCATTGATAGTAGGGCCCTGCAGTGATATGGTCCAGCATTGATAGTAGGGCCCTGCATTGATATGGTCCAGTATTGATAGTAGGGCCTTGCATTGATATGGCATGCATTGATGGTATGGAGGTGCATTGATAGTAGGGCCCTGCATTGATATGGTCCAGCATTGATAGTAGGGCCCAGCAATGATAGTAGGGTGCTGCATTGATATGGTCTGTATTGATAGAAGGGTCCTAGATTGATTATAGGGCCCTGCATTGATAGTAGGGCCTTGCATTGATGGTAGGGCCTGCATTGATAGTAGAGCCCTGCATTGATATGGTCCCGCATTAATAGTAGGGCCCTGCATTGATAGTTGGCCCCAGCATTGATAGTAGGTTGATGCCTTGATGTGGCCCTGCATAGATATGATCCAGCATTGATTGTATGAGCCTGAATTGATGGTAGGGTGGTGCATTGATAGGAGGGTGCTGCATTGATATGGTCTGCATTGTCATTAGGGCACTACATTGATGGTAGGGCACTGCATTGATGGTAGGGCCCAGATGGTAGGGTGCAGATTGCTTAATGACCAGTAATAAATAGACTCATTACTTGACTCTTAAATTTTAGAAGAATAATTGACATTTTATTTAAGGTGCATACATGACTACTTTGACATATATTGTGATTATATACATTAGCTAGTTCTTGACTCAGTGAGCATAGTAAAGTTCGCTCTTAAATCACCTATAGGTAACAATTATCATAAAAAGTCTTTTTCAAGGTCACTCAAATTATTTCATTTAGTAAAGTCTTGGACAACGACCTACTTTCTGATGCTGCTTTTACCATTCTTTAGAAGTGGCATCTTAATACATTAACCCTTGGAGGTTTTTGCCATTTTTGCCAAAAATCAAGTAGGAAACAAATTTTGAAAGCTGTTTCTGAATAGATCTTTTAATAACATCCTGCCTAGTTATGTTAGAAACATCATTTTTCATTGGCTATTTGACTCGCGCATGAGCAGAAGGGTAAAAGTTGGAGTTCTTAATTTGTTTTGCTATACGGAGCCATTATTTTCTATAATACCACCCACTTTATTGTATCATGCATGACCATGACACTACAGAGCTTGGCAGTAGGCTACTACCTCCTGCCCTGTAAAGTCGTCGCTAGGGGTTAATGTGTTAAGACAGGTTTGGCTGTCTTGTCCTTCATTATTACTGGACAGGGGTGAAAAATGTATTGTTGCCCCCCTCCCCCCAAAAGAAGAGTTCCTGGCAGGGGTCAGTCTAGGATTCAGCCTGATGGAGTCATTAGCTTATCAAAGGGGCCACTAAGAATTTGACAGGGGCCACAGCTCTTTTCACAACTCTGCTAATGGTTTCATGAAGTCAGTATACTATATGCCAGAATTATACTTCAGATATTTATTATTCATCTAATACTAGGGTATAGTATTTGTTTTAGACAGTGGGAATGAATAAAAAAATTCATTTATATTCCAAAATGAACTTGTTTTATATTTTTAAGATAACTCATATTTATCACAGACAGCTTTCAGATGAGGAAATCTGAGCCTATTTTCAGCAGCATAATTGTGGGATATTACATGGTTAGGCGTGTTCTATACATGTACATGTAGATGTGCATCAATGTCTTAAAACATTTTCCACCTGACCAACAGGTGGGGTTTTGGGGTGGAGTTGAAACTCTTGCTAGTGATGCTTCATGTTTCGGATGATTTTTCTTGGGTAGTTAGGAATGGGGCCTGGGCCCTTTTTTCAGGAGTATGTTGCTGAAATTGGGAAGACTAGTTGATTGATTTTAAAATTTCTTACTATGTGATTCATGTCAAGCTACGTAGTTAACCGAATCCTGTTTTTGGCTCCTCATCACCTCTTAAAAGACCTAATGCTTCATCTATGTATTTCCAAATTTTTTTTATGCGTTGTTCAGGATTGATTTGTTGCTTGGCAGCATTGTGCATCAGAGGTTAGTGTTTATTTACAGCTGGTTATTTTCAAGATTTCATCAGGGCTAACTTCTGATAATACAACCTTTGAGACATTTTCACCTGAAACAGACCTTGTTTGGTGATTAGCCCACTCCACTTTTTGTGTAATTTCCTTACATCCAACCACTCAGCTTGGGCTTTTCAAGGGAAAAATAAATAACACTTTCTTTTGAAACTTATAGCTTTTGTCCCTGTAATAGAATCCGCCCTGATAATTTTATTTTTAAAAGGTTGAGGGTGGGCTTCTTATCTTACATACCGTATATGCTTATGTTTAAATCAAGGTCTTTGCAAGATGCAGTTGGATCTAACTTGTTAGTGAGTATATATTATAGGTATCTTTGATACATATTTGCCAAAATGGTTATCATCAGTCATGAGATTATCATTGGATACATGCGGTATAATATTTAACTTACAATAAAATCGTCACAGAGGGTTAATCGATCATGAATAATGCAAAAATGCCAGTAAAACCCTAGAGAAAATATTCCAATGAGAATTTCTTTGAAGACCTCTCCAGAGTTTCATATCCCCAGCTCATGATTTGAAAATATGGTCACATTTTTCATTGTTTGGAGACTTTTGGCTCTGAACTTCCATTATCAAATTTGTACAGTGAGCTTTTTCGTTTTCAGCTAGTGATGAATATTTTTTAGAGAATCGTTTTAAGATAAATGTCTGTACAAACCCAAAGGCATTAGAGTAGTTAATTGGTGGGAGGGCCAGCTATCTGGCCTTTAGGTGTAGCACTGTCAGAATGCAGCTGAGAAACTATGGAGGATTCACCTGTCAGATCATAGAGAGTGTACCATATAGACTTACAAGGTCAGGGGATTCTTTAGGAGACACATTATGTTTACAAAAAGAAAAAGAAATTGTTAGAATGAAATTCAGTGCAGACCTAATTTACAGACTGTAATAAATAACATAGAGAATAGATTCATTAAATACAAGACATAAGTGCTTAAGGTAACTGGCCGAGGTGGTGGTGTTGGTGGGGTAAATGGTACATGCAATTGTAACCTTGTTTTTAATGTCTTATTTGCTTCACATTTATGTCAGATATTGTTGGGTTTTATTCTGATTTGTTACAGAGCTTTTGTCAGCATTTAGTGAAATTTAGGGCAGTAATAATAATAAAACTATCAGCTTTTAAAGATTTGGTTCAGTTACTGAGCAGGAAGTACATACAACATGTGTAACAGCAGGTATGGTATACCTTGATGATTATGTCTGAAATGACAGTGGCTGAAAGTAGGACTTTTATTGGATGAATTTTATTGTCCGTCACTACCACCCTCACTGTATTTTATTGCCTTACATGTCCTGATGTTGTTGTTTGGGTTTAACACCATTTTTTGATAGGCTGTACATGGAGACCAGTACATTTTGTAGGGGAAGAAAACTGGAAAACCCAGGTAAGAACCACCGACCACAGGAAACTGCAGGCAAGCTTTCTCACATACCCAAATTGACCGATCCAGAGACTCGAACACAAATGGACAGAGGCGAAATTGCAGTGATGAGTAAAGGCATGTGCCTTAGACAACTCTGCTACCTGGGGTGTCATTTGTCCAGATGTAAATACTCTAATGAAGACATCATTTAAAAAAAAAAATATGTCATTCAAAACATAGGAGGGCTGCAAAAGTCAAGGAATTTCATTTTTGCCTGAAACAAAGATTCTTCGGGAAAATTTATAATTTAAATTTTTCTTTGTACTCTTTAATTTTCACACAAGTGACACAATAATTTACTTGCTGTAAAAATTGAACCTGTTGATTCTCCAGACTGGATATTTTTCTTTTTCTCAGTCTTGTGTATTGAGGAAGATACAATAGGTAATTTTGTTCCCAGATTTCAATATTGTCATGCACACAGACAGCACTCCCACACACACACATACACTTTTACTTAGTTGCACCTTGAGTAGGTGATTTTTTTTCTCTCCAATATCCCCCAACTCTTGAACCTTGTGGTCATTCTTTTTGTAGGAAAAAAGACAAAGACATGTTCTACCTTTCTTTTAGCATATCCATTTGCATTTGTATTGGTCCTAGTAAATTAAGGTCAAGATTGCTGAAGACAATAAAAATCGTTTTAAAATGACATATCTGTCAATAAGAATATTCCAGGGTAGCAATGTAGTTGCAATGTAAAATCTATTGTGACCACTATTGTGACATATTTGAGGTTGAAGGCACATATATGGAGATGACGACTAATCTAGAAGTTCAAATACCAGGAATAAAAAAAGGAAATACATTCTACAGACAACTTAATTTGTCATTAATTGTTCAAAAAATAAGTGATCCAAAACAGAAGGGAGCATATTGCAGCTATTTCAGGCACACCAGATATTCAGATATGTAGTTGTTTTGAGGAGTCACATAAAAACTTGACTAAACATTTTGTACAGAATGTAAGTCTTTAAGGAAAGATGATAGTACAATGCAGTTTACAAGGTTAAGGCAGAAATACAATCAAAGCAAATCAGATGTTCTCGTTATTTTAGCTCCACTAGTACATTAAGTGCTGTCTGCTGTTTTTCTTTGTCCCTCTGAAATATTTTTTATGGTTCCCCTAAATTTGAAGGGTGGGGACACCGTTTCCTTTGCCTTTGGGATCCTTGGGGCAGCACTTGTTTATAATGTTCATTTCCATGGCAGAGAAAATGCATGCAAAAATAGAAATATACTGGGCACTCATTTCTTTGCTTTTTTATGATTTTTGCATGTGTTCATGACTTTATTATTTCTTATCCTGAGAAATAAAAGTCAGTTCAATAAATTTTTGCTTTTGTGAAATTAAAGTTGGAAATTTGTAAAGTTAAGTCACTTTTATTATTTGATTGCTTGTATTTTGTTAACATTATTGTTAAGAGTGAGTTCACGTCCTGTCAGACCTTAGATACCTTTTGGTATCTGATACTTTTCCCTATCCAGTGATGATCTTGGCCATAAATCACTTGTTTGTATCCAACATAAGGTAATTTGCATTTGATTTCTACCTCCACTTGGTACAACATATGACAATACATACAAAGTTCGCATTGATTCAGAACATTAAAACTGACCTCTTAGTTTCTTGCATACAAATAGTGGGCCTTGCCATCATTATGTATTCTATCAGCTAAGATTGCATGATTTGTTGAAGGAATCTGCATGCAGATGTTACAGTACCGACACTTCACCCAGTTTAAGGCTGTATATAGAGATAATGAATGAAAGGGGGTGGGAGGTGAAGGGACCCATTCATGCCTCCATTTAGCTCAAGGTAGATTATTTGAAACACCTGGATTAACAGAGAGTTAGTGGTTTTATGTTGCAGGTAGCAGTACTACCACCGTTCAGTTACTGTGAATGGTTGAATAGAAAGTTATCATTTGTTTGTCCCTTCTAATACAAATTAGAACTTGGTTATTGGCTTGAAGAAAAAAGTGTACAATATTTATATGTGTAAAGAAATTACTAGTGGTGTTATCAGTAATCAAAACAGCTGAAAAATCAAAGTAATATGTAATTGCCCATTGATTATGATTTTTCATAATGAAATAAAAATGAGAATAGTTACCTTTTTACAATTTTTTATACTTTTTTGCCATTATCTTTTAGGAAAAGTAGATGAGTAAAATTTGTCAGTATCGACCAAACATGCATGTAAGAAAAGGTCAGCTTGGCGATTGTACACACATGACCTTTGAATGCATGTTCACTTTCAAACTTGGTTATGGAACAGATACCTTACATTAAATGCCATTATTATTATTATTATTATTATTATTGTTGTTGTTGCTGTTATTATAATTTTTATTATTATTGTTATTATTTCCTTGTTTCTTCAGCCAGTTAACACTGAAGAACTTATTGCATAACTTTGTCTGGGCTGTTTGTATATTGCAGTTGGAGTCAAAGTTGCACTTTCAACACATTGGCTCTGTAATGCTGAGTAAATTGGGCTACCCAGTAAGTGTGTTTCAAAAGCACACACTTAGACATCTGATTTGTTTAAATCTGGACAGGTATAAAATGACCCTTTGATTATTAATCCAATCATGCCAATCATCTTTAGATTGCCAATAATCAATGGATTATTAATCCAAGGGCCCATATTGGATTATGAATCTGATGCTGTACCAACTGCACAATTGTGGCTCCAAAATATGGGAATAACAGCCTGCTTCCAGTTAATGAATGCTTAACTAATCATATTTGGGAAAAGTGATTCCCTTGAAATTTTCTAATTAATCAATGACAAACTGATTAAAAATGATTACAAATTGAATACTTCTGATAAGGGCAAAACAGCTATATTGCTTTTGCTGCATGAGATAAGACTGAAGAAATGTGTCAATAGTCTCATCATTGATAGACCGTGGGGTATTTTCCTGCATGATTATTGCTTGCAAGGCAAAGGGTGCACTGTACATTTTTGGCTAGCAAACCTAAGAACATTGCACTGTCTTAGACCCTGTATCTAACATTAGGCCAGGTATTGATAGAGAGACCAGGAAACTTGGACTATACAAATATGTGAAAAGAAATTACAGAAGTTTACTTCTAAACATATCATTTCTTGTCAACATCAAGTAGCACACAGAAAAGTCCCTTTTAAGTTTAAACTACCTTTTCTATAACATATCATTTCTTGTCAACATCAAGTAGCACACAGAAAAGTCCCTTTTGAGTTTAAACTACCTTTTCTATCTGAATCTCTGTGACCTAGGCCTTGGAAGGCTCTTTGACTATCACATCTTTTTGGATGGACTTTGGCACATCACCAGAGACCCAGAACTTTGGATGGATTCTCAGACATAAATGCACAATGCCTTTAATCCTTCCCAACATAATGTGAAAATGAGTTAAAGACGCATAATATCAAGAATCAAAGCTCTTTCCTTAAAGTTGACTGACCAATCCATATTTTGCATGTCCATTTAATATCCTTATGTTAAAGAAACCAGGCATGGGCAGATTATCTCTTTTTTTACCATCAAAATGGAGCCAAATAGAAAGCTACAGTACAAAATGTGCAATTAACAAATGCTGAAATTATGGGGAAGATAACATTTTCAACCGAATTTGTTTGATTAATTAATGATTAAATTTTGAACAATGATTAACTAATTAACTGCTTAATCATAACCATGTCCTGCTTCCAGTTAATATGGCTTTTCATTTGCGTAGTGCAACCCATTATTGTCAGTAGCATGGCAAACATAGAAAATATCTCTATCAAATTGAATTTTATTTGTTTGATCGCAAAGAATGAACCAGTCATTGATCTTTCAATTTCATTTGATTCTCAACACTACCGGTTATGAGAGGATAGATTCAGACCTGCTGTGAAAGTGTTACCAAAGCAGATCAGGAATATAAACCCTTTGCTTGAATTGTACATATATTTGTCACATGACTGCAGTATTATTTGTGGCAGTAGTCATAATATAATAACATCACACTGATGTTTTAACATCATGCAGGGGCCCCAAGTGGTCTAAAGTGCTCTCCATTACGGATCACTGCCATCTCACCTCTGCCTGGGTGGGTTTGAGTCTTGGATTCAGCCAATGTGTCTATGTGAGAAAGCTTGCCAGTAGCTTCTTATGGGCCGGCGGTTCTTTCCAGGGTTTTCATGGGTTCTTCCTCCACCATTAATACTGGCTGCCATGTATAGCCTATTGTGTGCTGAAAAATGGCATTAAACCCTACAACAACAACAACAATAACAATATCATGCAGTGGGAAGGTGCAATGACCAAGGTGTGCATATATTTCAAAGTCATGTTACTACAGTAGTCTACAATTTGGCTGAATAAATTAGCAATTTTGGGGTCATGTGATAAATAAAATCTTTCATTTATGCTCATTTCAGATGAAATTTATGAAACACAAAGGCTCAGAGAAGAGTGAAATAAATTTTATTTGAAATGATCAATTGTGTAATATCTTGTTTATTGTTAGAATAAACAGCATGAGTCCAGTGTTCATTTCAGGCTGCAACATTGTGTCAACAACTGGAAATTTTCTTCATTGATATAAGAAGGTTGCCCCTTTAGGTCTGTATGGTACATTAAGAAGACCACAAAAGATAAAGACAAAAGGTTAACGTTGATTTTAGACTGACAGAATCAAGTGGACTTGCTAAATAGTGTGCATCCCTACCAAAGATGGTATAGGTTGGTCAGTTTTATTTGCTGGGAGAATTATTATTCTGATATTGCTTAGGGATAGGAAACTCAGGGAAGAAAGGATGAAGTCTTTAGCAAAAACTTTACTGCAGAGGGATGGTGAATTAGCAGGAGAAATACAATTCCTGGCATGGAAAGGACAATGTCAGTGGAATCTAATAATGAAATGTGTTTGAATTTTTTATCAACAGGAAACCAGTAGAGGATATTTGTAACCAGTTTTTTTCCTTCTAAATGATCCCACTTTATGATCTGGTAGTGGTCATTTTGCCGCACATTTGTCTTTTTCTGGAATTGACATTAATGCCAATGATGGTTGGCATGAAACGTATAAAAATGGAATGGTAACATTTTCTCTTCAGGTTAGGTTGTTCAGGTTTATAAAGAGATAAATTATAGATATTTTTTAAGAGACAATCCTTTGAAATGTTGCTTAGGGATGCATAATATTTTCATGTGATAATTAAACTTTTACAAGTGACCTTTAAAAAATGAAAATAAAATTACCATTGAATAAATGTAATCATTTTTATATAAAATAAACAGATTTTACTACTGAATAAATGTGATCATTTTTTTTGATGTGGGAACCATAGTAGTTCATCTTTTAGGACATCAGATTTATAATCCAAAGGTTCCAGGTTCTGGCTGCCTCTGTACGTTCTTGGGAAAGACAGTTAGATGACTTTTTCATGACATGATGTAGCCAGTAATGTATTAAAATTACCATTAGAATCCAGCCACCACAACTAATTTTTTATGCTGATTTAGAGTACATACCAAACTTCACCAAAATTTATTGTTGTAAATTTACCTGTCAGATCAAATTGCAAGTTGCATAGGCTCAGAGCTGCCATAATATAGCACATCAGCTGACCTGGGTCTGTGTACATTGTTGGGAGTAATTGGTTTAAAATACAAATTATGATGATCAGTAAAAAAAGATTACAATCATAAATGACAATGTGACAATAAAACAAGCAAAGAATATGACAATGTGACATAAAAGTGCCACCAATCTGAGATGCTCTGACTGCCACACATGTAAATTATTCATCAGATAAGAGTACACCCTGAAAACCAGTCGTCTGTAAAAATATTTCAGATGCTTCTTGTTGACTTAACATGCGAGCCAGTCTGCTTAATAAAGATCATTCATAATTCCTTTTATGTCTTGGAGACAAATATATTGGATAGATAAAATTACCTGTTGTAGACTTTGCATCAAAGAACTTTTTGCTCAAATAATATGTCTGATAGCAGGTTCCAAGAACATAGTTTCCTTGAATAAATTAATGAAGTATTTTAGGCAGAAAAAAATTAAATACATGAAGCTACATCAAAATGTTTGCCTACAAATCTTTAAAACCATTTTATTGGGTTTGCTCTTGTGTTTTCTGGTTCAAACAAAAGTAGGTTATTTAGAACCAAGGCACTCAAAGAAAAGTGCCTTGATTAAGGACATCCTATCCTTTGGTACTGCTGATCTGAGACTGATCTCATGGTATGACTTGAACCTGCACCCTTTTGGGATGCTAGCCATTGTGCCACTGCAAATATAAAGCCATAATTTTTCTTATATCATCATTCCATACATTTTTATATATTTTATTCCTGTACCTTTTGGTATACAGAACATTGATAACTTTTTGCCATCACTAAAATAAAAATTAACATAATGAGTATGAAAAATTACAGGTCAGATTTTTAAAAAATATTTTATAGAGACAGTATCAGAGCATGATTGCTCTGGTCTGTTTTCTTAAAGCATTTAATCATGGTGAAAACTTTATTGTGGCATTGGTAAAACGGTGATTATGGAGTTAAAATGGAAAATAATGGGGTCCTACAAATTTCCAGATATGGTGGTATTCCTGTGGACTGTTAAGAAAACAACTGGGGCCCCGAGTGGCCGAGTGGTCTAAAGCGCTCACCGTTACAGATCACTGCCATCTCACCTCTGTCTGCGTCGGTTCGAGTCTCGGATTCGGCTAATGTGGTTATGTGAGAAAGCTTGCCAGTAGCTTCTTGTGGGTCGGTGGTTCTTTCCGGGGTTTTTCCGAGTTCTTCCTCCACCATTAATACTGGCCACCATGTATAGCCTATCTTGTGCTGAAAAGTGGCATTAAACCCTACAACAACAACAACAATAAGAAAACAACCTGGTAATAACCTTAAATTCAGTATTATGGATAAAGACACTCTGATGTTAAAATGACCTATTGTGTTTAAGATAGTCATTTACAGTTACAAGGCCAAGTCAGCTTATGGTATGGTTATCTATTGAGCTATATTTCTGGTCAACAAATTTAAAAAAAATTAAACTTGGAGTATAGAGTTGCATTATCTTAATGATTGATTTAATGAGCAAGATATATATATATATATATATATATATATATATATATATATATATATATATATATATATATATATATGAATTGGTCTTCGGATTGGCTGTGATTGCTGTCATTCTGGTTACATTTCTTGTATGATTTTGATCAAATGTGGAATTTAAGCTCACATCATCAAAGTCTGGGAAAACTATAATGGGTGAAATCTACTCCGATTTGTGACATCTGTTCTGTTTTTTTTTTTTGTGTGTGGCTATGTACTGACTTTATTTTTGATAAGATTTTGATCAAAATTGGTAAATGGGATTATGAATTTTTGTGCAGGGCAGGTGACTTGGAACAGTTACTTGTCCAGCATTAGTCTTACTTATACTATACTGTACATAATGTTGAATGTGCCTAAAATGCAACATCATGCAATATTGACTTTACACTTCCTCAGCCACTAAGTGTTTAATAAAATAGGTAAAACTGACTACATAGATTGCATAGGATTGCATTCTTTCAATATTACATGCATTAGTATACTTCATAAAATGGTCATTTTCAAAGTCATGTAAGGTAGGTGAGCAAGAACAGGCCTGGTTTAGGCTCTTGCTACAGTTTTGAATGTAGTTTTGAAAACGTAGATCAAGTTGTGATACATTGTAGTTCACTGGGTTACCTGATTTCATTGTAGCCCAGACCCAGCATTCTGATAGCCCCTGGGTTCCTGGGGATAATATTTGAAGAATTGACACCTTACACCATTACAAGCATTGTTGCATGTTACATGTTGAAGGGCATGGTTAGAACTCACTTGGAGTAAAAGCCTCCATTTAGAAGGAATTTCAACAATTGCATGCAGAAATAACGCATATTTTTGGTATGTTACATACATGTTTGTGTAAATTGTGTCAACTGTAAGTTGAGACCATATTGTATTTTAGTGCTTAAATAATTTTTTTATATAAAACTGAATTAACGTCTTACTGAGCACAGCATATTCTTACTCTGATTGACTTGTGACTTTGTGCAAAGGGATGTCACTTGTCTACCTTGAGATATGTTGATTGGTCTCTTGGTTCATTTGTTGGGTAGGCAGGATATTGAGGTGAAACATTGTCTCCTTGCTGACCTGTCCTGTGTCATACACCAGTTCAGATAAGGTCATAGACACAGTATGGTTGGCATGTGGATAGTTTGTCCCCATAGGTTGTAAAGACCCTGAAATTAATACCCTGCACCTTAAGTACATGGATTGACTTGGGTAGAACAACAGTGTATATGATACCTCAAACACCTGTTGATCACAATTAATTCCCATGTTGGGGTGATACATAAAATTTCTGTCAATGCCAAATAAAATAATTTTATGGATAGAAACATAAATGGTGCCATTGTGTACAAAGTATTATGTCACAGAGACTTCTGTTACACAAGTTCTTTTTTTTAAAGAAAGAGAAATGAAAGTAAGTCAAATTTGCTTTTTAGCAAGCACCTGCATACATAAGCTCCTTTGTATTGTCAGGATTCCATAAACTCCTGTAAAGCATCATCTTTAATTTTGCATTAAATCTCTTCTATATTCAGAAAATTACTTCCTTTTATTTCAGCTGGAAATTAAATTTCCCGACCTAAATTTTCAGTTCTAAAATAAAACCTAGACTTGCAGCAGTTGTGAATAAGATACACATTGACTTTGAAAAGCTGCTGGAAAGACGTGTAGTTTGTATTGAAATTAAAATTCTAACAAAATTAACCATTTCAATAACTAACCCTTGAAAACTGTATTCACATCTATTCAATTTTTGTTGTTGTTCAGCTTTAAATATATTTGTCCAGATTCTAGTTTTAATTAACAGGCACTTGATTTTGTCAGTTAAAAAGGGAAAGCAATTGATGACACTCTCTCCTTCCCCAAATCATCATGATGGATAAACCTTTAATACCAAAACTTGGACCTGAATGGGGCTTAGTGTAAATGATTCTGAGTGGGTTAGAATTACATTAGAGCCTCTCATGAATGACCCCCCTTCTGCTAAAATATTATGGTCTTTCCAGACAGGTGGTCTCCTATTACAGGGAATAGTACTCTGTAATCAATCATTGCTTTCGTTTTATACGAACTTTGCCATGATTGGTGGTCACTAATTGTAGTGGTCTTTCAAGACAGGAATTTGTACTGAGACAAAAATGTTTCATGGGTGATGAATTAGGCAACATTTATTTATTATATACAAAACTATTCCAGCTGTGAAAGTTAGATGTGCTTCATTTGGAAAGGTGATTGGGTTTGTGTCTTTCCTGTTTTTGCATCAGGACAGCCTTTCCTCATACAGGCGATACTTATTTTATGCAGATTCAATGTACACACTTTCATTTTAATGCCATTTATAATGAAGAAATAACATGCAATTTGTGCAACTGTGCTTGCCTATATGCCATTGCTGGCGCCATGTGCTGTGACTTGCTGACATCTCACACACACACACACACACATATATATATATATATATATATATATATATATATATATATATATATATATATATATGTGTGTGTGTGTGTGTTTGAAACTTACACATAAATAATCATTTCTTGAAAAATTAAGTTGCCAAGGAACTTCCTTAATTTACAAGTATCCTATGGGGAAATTATTGAGATGTATGCCATAGCCTTGGAATGTCTCTATTGCATGAATCGACTGTCACCTGTAATTGTATGTGTACCTTACATATTCAGCATTACAAGTAACTTTAATGGTTTGGGACATGTGCACCCCACAGATGGTTAGAATTTAGGGCACATGGATATACACCTCTTCCTCGATAACTCGCACACAACAGGGTCCACAAACGTTGACCGATTTATAAGCAAGGCACGAGTTACTGAGGGACCTAAAAATAATTGAGAAAAACAATCGCTTTGACATCTAGAAAACCGCGTGTGTGTGTGGGGGGGTAGTGGCATTAGGGAACTGGGCTGTTTATTGACTGAATCCTCATTTTATAATCATGTCGTTTCAACAACCATGAAAAAATCTGTGTATTAAATCAATGCTTTTTGTTTTCTTGATGAGTGTGGTTCCTGTAGTGGTGTTTAGTAGTATCATGCCAAATCGTGAGTCAACAGAGCAGGGAACTAGACTAACTGTTGATACACCACCAAACAAGATTTTTTTCTTCTTCAAAAACCCACAACATTTATTTCATGAGACAATTGTCTACATCAAAACTCAATTTTTGTATTGTTCATTTAATACAATTTTGATGTCGTGATTTCATTGGAAGTAATAATTAAACTTCTTTATCATCCTTGAGGATATCTCTAAGTGCCAGTTCAAGAATTCTCTGAAACTCGCTTGCCCACAAGGGTGTGTATCTATAGTTCATGTTACATACACATTAACATTCATAAGTGTTCAATTGATCAAATGAACTGTGTTCACCTGCCATATGACCAGGGCCACTAGATTTTAAATTTGTAGGATTTTCGTGCCTTTTAACTTTTCTTTTATTCCACCTTCTTTATTTGATTCAAAAGACATAATTAATGTGGTAATACTAAGGAGGCCAGCGTTTAATTCAGTGCAACAATACAACAAATACTTCCGGAAGTTATTTATCAAAACAGGATAGGCACTTAATTTAAGGTTCTCAGAGAAGTGCTTGCAGACATAGCTGTTACGGTCGATTGACGCATTTTACGTTTAATTACAAGAGGACACATGGCATTTATGATAATTGCACTTAAAAGAAACTAAAAGATAGAACTAGAACACAAATTTCATTTGATAAAAAAAATATTTAATTTGTATTATTTAGTAAGTAATATTTTCTTTGATCAAAATTTCCTTACGTATTGTTAATTGCGGTATACTAGGAATGTTGCTTGGAAAAAAAATGTAAAAAATTGTATGACCTATTTTTTAATTTGATATTTTAAAGTGTTGATTAAAATTTCCAGGTCTTATCAACTGTTTTCGATGGTAAAACGAGCAATACATCAAAGTTTCCATTACCAGTTTTGATCACAGTTTTCTTTAAGTTCAACAAATAAGGATACATTTTTAGGGTATTTTCTGGTTTAAAAAATGGGCGACACGCCTGAGCCCACGTTATAAGCAGGTTTGGGAGTTATCAGGACGTGAGTTATCGAAGGAATAGTGTTTACAGTGGTTTGAAAATCAAATCTGTGGTAAATAATGTATATGTACCAGTCATCACATAATGTGTAAATCATGATAGAACCTACTCATTGATAGGGAATTAAGGTACATAATGCTGTATGCTGTTTGCTTTCATCATCAATTCCTTATCATGACGACCCTAATCTTGATAATACAGCATTCCTTCACAATTATGACCTTTGTTTTAATGCTATTTTTGTTAGAATGCAGTTACAGCCATAGCTCCCGTTTCATTATTCTGTAGTGGTAACATATATTGTGATTTGATAATGATGTGCTCAGAATCCAATAAGCATTGATATTACATCACAGCAGTATTGTGGTCAACAAAACAATTGATAGATAGTCTTGTTTGCTTTAAAGGCAAGCAGCTTGTTGATCATGATCATAAATGTGTATGTGTATCTTCACTGAACTTGAATGTGTATGAAAATATTCTTTATGTTTACTCCAAAACTAATATGTACAGAACTTGCTTATTATGTGTGCCCTTTGATTTTTGTGCATAAATGCATCTAGTCATCTTTACTCTCTGTAGTATGCAGACATGCTAACATTTATGGTAATGAAAGTGAGACTTGGCCGTTTAAATTGGGAGACTGGATTTATAAAGTGGGATCATCTCACACGCTTGCCCCCAAACATTTATATCTATTGATGAAATCAATTTTTTAAAGCTTTTCTTTTTCAGAAAAAAATAAACTTATTGTTTAAACAATCATCTGACCACTCCTGTGGCCTAAGTAGTTAGAGTATCCACCTCAGAGTTTGTGTGGCCTAAGTAGTTAGAGTATCCACCTCAGAGTTTGTGTGGCCTAAGTAGTTAGAGTATCCACCTCAGAGTTTGTGTGGCCTAAGTAGTTAGAGTATCCACCTCAGAGTTTGTGTGGCCTAAGTAGTTAGAGTATCCACCTTAGAGCTTATGTGGCCTGAGTAGTTAGAGTATCCACCTCAGAGTTTGTGTGGCCTAAGTAGTTAGAGTATCCACCTCAGAGTTTGTGTGGCCTAAGTAGTTAGAGTATCCACCTTAGAGCTTGTGTGGCCTAAGTAGAGTATCCACCTCAGAGTTTGTGTGGCCTAAGTAGAGTATCCACCTCAGAGTTTGTGTGTTCAAACCCCGGCTAAGTCATACCAAAAACTTCTAAAAATGGTACTTGCAGCTGCCTTGCATTGCGCTCAGCAATAAGAGGTTAGGGATAGGACTGGTCAGCCTGGTGTCCGGATAATGTGGCTGAGTGGGACATGATGCCAGATGTCTGCTGCTTGATACATTGTACCTAAGCACATGACATAAACTGCCACACTGCACACATCTTAGCAATATGACCAAAATTGTTAAAGCTATGTTAAAAATCTGAATCACACATACATACTCACACAAATATAATCATCTCTCACAGAACTAATACGGTGAGCTTAACCATTGACCTGGCTATTTTATCATCAGTTATATGAATGGAATTCTTGTAGTTAGAATTGCAAACTATACAAATTGCATATTGGTCACATATTTTGTTTTTTATTATTTTCAGTGATAATAACTTGAGTAAAAAAATGAGCCACTTGGTACCGATTATTATGTACAAGTTTTCTATAGTACAGGTCACGTGGGTCATGTATGCGCATTTATTATCTTTAACTGGTCATAATTTTAACATTTCCATTGTGGTCAGAATAATTCAGTTTTCTCTAGACTGCCTTTATTAATAACTATTCTGGAAAACATCATTTTATGATACCTATTTCAGATGGCCCAAGATGTCCCAAACATTTTTCTGGCATGTCTCAACTCTGTTGTCATTTTTGCTATTTGACTTCGGATTAACATTAGCCTCTTTATCTGTCTGACCATTATCAAATGGACTGTAACTACAACTCACTTATGCTCCCCAAACAAGAGATGATGCTCATCACAAGCTACCACTTAGTTATTGTGTACCTAGCCGAAAAGTCTATGTACTGTGAATTATATATAAAATTTTGCACCATTGCAGAGGCCTGTAACTAAATTTATGAATTTATCATATAAATGGTTTTAAAATGTCAAGCATTGTTGATTTTAGTGGATTTAATTAGAAAAAGTTGTTAATTTATTGGTGACATTCTTCTCAATAATACATGTAAAGTTTACAGTTTCGTTGTTAATTTTCATATCGATCCAGTTGGGCTTATTTAATTTTCCAAAATGTTACTCTGACTTGCTGATGACAAGTCACCCCTTCATGTTGATCTGACTTGCTAAATACACCCTGACTTGGACACTTTGACCATTGCCCCAAAAAAAATTGCATGTTGGTTGTGCCAGCATCAACCTACAACAAAGCAGTTCAAGCTTGTACACATTTAATACAACTTTACTTTGATCAGGTACCTGGATAACTGATCATTAAGAGTGACGTGTGTCTAGTAGATTTTTACTAAAATTTTCACAGATCTACCATTTGAAGAAAATTATTAACATAATTTTTTCCTTCAGGCATTTTTTCAGCATCTTTACAAGTACTTTTCTTAAAAATGTCAAAATGACATATTTTAATAGGTCTTTATGAGGGATGTCCTGTTACTTTCTGTCAATTTGGATCAACTCGAAAGACATGAAAGAAAATAAGATATTTCAGTTTGCTTATATAAAATTTGCCCTGTGGCTTCCTTTAGACTCGGAACAACTTAAAAATATAAAAGAGCCCCAAGATATTTCTATACAACGATTGCCCTTTTACTTTCTGTTGACTAGGAACCTCTAAAAAGAATTTATCTCTGATATGTTGTTTTAGTCAGGAGAATTTCACTCCTGCTTGAGACTGTTGGGTTTTCTACACACGATTGGGCCTGTTTGAGTATGTGAATGCCAGAATGCTGTTATTATCGCAAACTTTTAACAGGTTTAATTTCTTGTTTTGAAAAGTATGGAAATCTTGGCTGCTTTTTATTTCCTTATTTTTGACATTTTCTGTCTCTCTCTGCAAAACTTTATTTCCATGTAAAGTGCTGGGTGTAAGTTCACCAGATATGTTACACTGGTAAACGTTGTGAGTGGGTAACGTGATTATGTTCTCTAACCTGATGGCTCTGGTAGGTACAATGACATATTTAATTTTTTTAAAAATGTTTTTAATCCAAACTTTATGGATGTATTTCTGGTGGTAGGATACAATAAATGTAACAAGTTTTGAGTTATGACCCCTGAGTCATGGTCTTTAAGGGATCAGGGGGTGGGGAGAAAAATAATTTGAAGTTTGTAAATTTTTCATGGTAATGCATGTAATTAGCTGAAGTATGTAAACATTCTTTGATTTTTTAGTGAGTGCAAGTTTAGGAGATTTCTGCAGTCAAGGGCCATAATTTAAGGTTCTATTGACTGGGGTAAATTGCCTTTACAATAAAAGAGGGTGTTGGGTTACACAAAATTGTATTTTGCAGTTATAGGAGTTGTATACTTGTCTTTAATGGAGACTGTGAACAAAGGCCGGACATAAATAAATGGCTTTTCCTAGAGATAAAACAGGCTTTGGTGTGAAAGTTGAGCAAACCACTGAGGGGAGGGTAGATTTGATGATAGTTAAGTTATTGATGATGTTGTAATGAATAAACAGACCTGTAGACATCTTCACAGTTAAGGGTGTTCATTGGTATTTCAACTCCTCCCACAAAAAAACAAAGTTTGTAACTTGACGCCAGCTGTAGCAGTGTGTAATCTTGCCTAGCTACACAGTTATTTATTTAGATTTAAAATACTTGAATGCTCAGTAATATCTATAGAACATTTTTGACCTGATCCCCCTCCTCCATGAAAAATATTTCCTACGACTCAGTATATTTTTGAATTTTGGTACAGTGAAGGATATTGATGGAGAAATTGAAAACTTTGTATTAGAGGACCAATGCAGTCTGTTTACATGTGGTGTGTAGAGAATTTAAGTTATAGGCAAATATTTCATGTTCCTAATGACCCCAATCTAATTTGTGTCAGTTCTTAAGCATGGACCTTAGGCATGGATACCTAAACCGATTTCATCCCGACTAATCGGTTTTGTGTGATTATAAAGTGACTTGCTTTGGGTGTATTAATTGAAATTTGGTCTGGACCTATACAGGTATTTAAGTAATTATCCAAAAGACCTGATCTTCCCAGATGTTTTGACTTTGTTTAGTATAATGACAAGTTGTTATTATAAACTGACCAAAACGTTTGGTTGCCAATTTGGTAATGATATGAAACTCTCTTTCACTTTCATTGATTTAGAATGGACCTACCTGACAATCAGTTTACAGCTAGTTGCCATCTTAAACATCAAAGGTGAGCACATGAAAGGTGACCCTTTAATCAGTAAACTCCCTTTCCATGGAAGTTTAAACAAGACAAATTATTGCTCCATTTGTCCTCAATCCCATTCGATAAGATAGCACCTTTTCCATTGTACGGTTTAATGTTTTGAAAAGGGTGATGGTAAACAGTGACAGAGATTTCCTATGTTACCATGATGTTTTAGAGAGATATTAATTTTTCTTTAAGAAATTGATACACCAAAGAGTGATATTTTATCATCTTGGATAAACAGTATTGCAGGGTTTAATTTAAGGAGTGAACCCCCAAGTGCAAGTGACACTGTAAATTACAGTGATTTGATATTTACCTGTGCAGTCAGATGTAGAGCTGGGTACCACACAATTTTTTGTACCACAGTATTTCATGGTATTTCTGAACATACTATGATACCTACCATGGTATGCCACAGTTGTTAATTTGGGACCAAATGTTTTTTTGTTCTGAGACATGCGCCTGACACTATTTTAAAGAAAAATTGCAGTCTGTCAATAACTGGAAAAAATATCTTGCTCTGATTGATAGTAAATTAACACTAAAATATATGTTATATTATTTGAAGAATCTATTTTTATCTTGAGACAAAAGAAAATAAAATAAGTAAAATATCTCTGCTCAGAAGAAATGTGCAGCCCTCCCCCATATGTATAATAGAGGAATTTGCTGTGTACATGTTATATGTTGTATAAGTTGTCATTAAAAACTGTAACTAAAGTGAGTTGATTATGCTTATACTGTAGCTGACACCCTTTACATGACATTGTGGTGACATTGGAGAACTTGGTGATAAAAATTGATATGTTGACACTAAAGACATCTATACTAATCATACTGTTAATATAATGGGCTGAAATCATGGCATGATTTGCAGTCTTGTAAAGGAATACATTGTATTAACACATTAACATTTGCTAGAAAATACCTTAACCAAAACAAAAAGAAGTGTGATCTTGCTTTTTAATCAGAAATATTTCCAGAAATTTGGATTTGAACAGAGTACCTTCCACAACATTCCTTTTGGCAACCACTTTGGCACATGTGACATGTGTCAAACATGTGATGAAAGGATCATGAATATAATTATATATGTAATATTCAAAACTAATTTTGGAAAAGCACAACTGTTGAATTATTTTGTCATGTGAAACAAAAACATACTGTTAATAGTCTTTAATTTGTAACAAGATCACTCATGAATTTCTGTATAATCGTTCCTGAAAGAAATTACCAGTACAGTGAAAAACATATAGCGGTAACAGGTATACTGGTAATACTGTGTACCTCTGGACATAAGTACCGGTACAGTGAAAACATATAGCGGTAAACAGGTATACTGGTAATACTGTGTACCTCTGGACATAAGTACCGGTACAGTGAAAACAGCGGTAAACAGGTATACTGGTAATACTGTGTACCTCTGGACATAAGTACCGGTACAGTGAAAACATATAGCGGTAAACAGGTATACTGGTAATACTGTGTACCTCTGGACATAAGTACCGGTACAGTGAAAACATATAGCGGCAAACAGGTATACTGGTAATACTGTGTATCTCTGGACATAAGTACCGGTACAGTGAAAAACATAGCAGTAAACAGGTATACTGGTAATACTGTGTACCTCTGGACATAAGTACCGGTACAGTGGAAAACATATAGTGGTAAACAGGTATACTGGTAATACTGTGTACCTCTGGACATAAGTACTGGTACAGTGAAAAACATATAGCGGTAAACAGGTATACTGGTAATACTGTGTACCTCTGGACATAAGTACCGGTACAGTGAAAAACATATAGCGGTAAACAGGTATACTGGTAATACTGTGTACCTCTGGACATAAGTACCGGTACAGTGAAAACATATAGCGGTAAACAGGTATACTGGTAATACTGTGTATCTCTGGACATAAGTACATGAAATTGCAAAATGTGACTCGAGATTTATTTGACCTAAACAGTACCGTACTAAATAAGTTGCCAAACTTCTGAACATTGATAAACTGAAATTTCTTGTTGATTTGTTTATTTATATTTTAAATCATTGTTTTGTTTATTACTGTACAATGAAAGTAGAGCACTCCCTCTTGCAGATTTCCTCATTTGCAAAATGAAAACTCCATCATAATGATCTGGAATCTTCTTGCCATTACTGCATACATATACAAAGTTTGGTCAGAAGATATTTGATAATGTCATTACAACTGAAATTTGTATAAATTTTACCTTTGACTTTCTTTGAATGATCCCAGGGGTGGCAGCCAACTGTGGCACTCTTCTTGCAAATGGTTGCCTTAGGGCAACAGAACTACCAAGATTCTTGAATTTCTTCTGCCCACTGTGTTTAGGAGTAGCTGTGGTAATAGATGGAATGAATTTTTGTGTGTGCAGGGGAAGATATGAATTTTCCTGGTTTTGCAATGTAAATTCATGTTGGGGAGTTCAAGGAGCAGTGGGATTAAAATCTAGATCTCCAACTTGCCATAGATCTGACACATTGATATGAGGTCTTGTTACATTGACCTTTCAATTCACCAATCAAGTTGCACCTTTCTCATTAAAAACATCATTTGGAATAGAACATTTTTTATGATAACTCTTTCTAAGATGAAATATATTTTATCTGATAGGTTACCAAAAGTTATTGGACCAGAAAATTCAAAGGTCACTAGAAGATGAACGTTTGTTGGTGCCTGTCAAATCTACTTATTAGACGTATATGTTGGTGCCTGTCAGATCCACAAGTATATGTTGCTTTTAATCTGATTGGGGGATGGAGATTTTTGATTCATTCGAAGGATATTTATTTGTATGGTCTTTAAACCTGTGATTTGCAGTCCACTGTAAGAAAACTTAAAGAACAAGAAATAATTATCATTTTTATGGATTGATGTATATAAATTAGAAGTTACTATAATACTTACAGACAGTAAGGTGTTAATAATGTACTCTGCATGGGAATGACAGTAATAATGTATATTCTGCTATGTGCTTCATTCACAATGTTGAAATGCTAATATAGATTCAGTTATAAAGTCGAATAAGCATGGTTGTGTGTATTGGGTAGCATGTCACTCAGGATGCTGCCCATTTTCCATCTGATACAGACTGCATTATTGTTATAGAGTGAGTCAGCAACCTCCATGAGCCATGTGAAAAAATAAAAGATCAATATTGGTAAAACAATAGGACAAATGAAAGCTTTCTAATCAGATTTCCCTGCAGCATATTTACATCACTGATCATTCTATCAGTGTCCTCCATAGGACATAAATTGATTGGTTACTGTTCTTTTTTTTCCAGTTTCCCAGTGGCACAAGTCATGTGGAGCAGATGTCGGTCCTTGCACAGGCTGCCAATCATTGCCCTCCAGACTTGGTATGTCATCCTCCTCGTTTTTTGTGAATTATATATATTTTTTTGTTACTATTGATGTCACCTGCTGACAGATGTGGTTATTTTCATGATCATTATTAGATGCAGCACCATTATCTTGGCTGCCTCATCATAAATCATATTTACCAGTATTTGTTTTATGCACATTTGAAATGACAATACTAGATCATTCTGAGAACATTCATTCCAACAGAACCGTGAAATAAAACATACCCTGAACTAGCCATGGTCACTACAGTATGCACTTAATGTCCTGTTTGTTTGACACCCCCCACTGATTTTACAAACAAAAAGCATTAAGGATATAAAAAGTAAGTCCCAGCTTACACTCATCTTTTTCGCATTTCAAACAAAACAGTTTTCAGGGTAAATAATGAGCGAGCTTGCTGTCCTTCTTTGGTTCCTGGAAAGGTCCCTTTTCAGGGATACGAAGAAAGTAAAACTTGCCACCTACATCCAATATTTGCAAGGTCCAACTTTCATATTTCTGAAAAAATCGCACAAAATAAAAAGAGCAAGTGGTACAACACTTTTGTACATGGCTTCAGAAGGATGTTATGCCCTGAGTTAAAGAACATCATAATAATGCTGCCTAAATATTTTACAGCCCAATCATGTCCTTATGACATTAAAAGGAAGACAACTATATAATAAAAAAAACCTAGAAATCCCCAAAATTTAAAAATAACAAATACATGTATATATCTGTATTTTTTCTGTATTTTTAAAGCATAAAATATGTGTTCCCCGACTAATATGAATATCCGTTTTCTATTTCACAACGATTCTTTGTTTTAGCATTTTGTAAACAATATCTGGCATACAGAGGGATTTCCTGATCCTTTGCCAGTTGATTCCATGGCTCCAAAAAATGAAATAAAAAAAAAAATAGCTTGAAAATATTGCTTTGATTGGTCTATCCATGTGCTGACAAGAAAGTGTATTGGAATGTGTGCAGTTTATTAACATGCATACCAATATGGGTTTGGAGGCTGATTTATATCCAACTTATAATATTTATGTACTCTGGGATTAGTCCTAGGGTGATAGGTTTTGGGTGGGACAAAACTCGAGGCATAGGGAGATGTGTTTACAAACACTTTAGCTTTAGTGCTGTTTGGAGAAAGGTTTGCATTAAACATTAACAACGCAAATATCAAACTGTCATTTGTGGCTATTGGTGATGAGTATTGGCAGCTGAAATAGTATTGGGATATCAAAGAATGTATTGCAGTATATTGCCACCAAGTGTACCATTTTAAAACCTGTATGTCAGCAACTGTTGACTTAATTTGCTGAGCCTGTAAGTTTTATTGTTATAATATGTTCTGCCAGCCATGTTTGACTGTTATCCTTTGCAGGATTTAATGTATTGTCACAGATTGTGAAATTACGTTGAGTAATGGTTCCATTTGGGATTTTTAATGTTTTGGGGTTTCTCCATTCCCATTTTGTCCAATTTCCCCATCCCCTCTCTCATCCACATTTATTTCCATCAAATTGTTTTTGTTTGTTTCTTTGTTTTATTTGGGAGAGGGGGAAGTACCCAGCCTGACATGGCCAGCTCTTATTTTTAAAACTGACAGAGCCTGGTATTTTTGGGTAGTGCAAATACTGCTGGATCCAGATGATACAGTTTATGATATGCCGCCTCCAGTATGATATATATATTTTCATTACACACATCGTTAGAAGATCTCTCATTGGTTTGGTGGGTGTAGGACTCATTTTGGTCACAATACCTTTGTTTTGCACTGCATGAATGCTTTAAAAATATTTGATTACTGATTTCATAGCTTTGCTTAAATTTGGAAGGCATTACAATGTTATCTTCAATACCAAAGAAATAGAGCAATTTCCTTGTGCAAGGAATATCGTATCTAGAACAAGCCTGAGTATTGGATCAGATAACTAACAATTAAATCCTTTACATTGTACTTCCTGCTGACATGAAGCCATCTAGTTCAGTTTGTGATGAACTGTGATCCTGTGACAGAGCTCAGAAAAGGGGTACTACTTGATGAAGCAAAACTGGCATTTGGAATAATGAATTTTAAAAAAAAATTTTTTATTTTTTAGACTTATCCTTGTACATAATATTGTTTTGCCCATGAAACCATCTCATGATGTTGACATGTTAGGTAGACACAGGACATGCAACTCCACTTGTCATGACTAGTGACAATTTCATCTGCATGTCAATAACAAGGAAATAATCCCATTATTGCCATATACAGCTCATCTGATAAGGCAAATGTAGTGTTTTCCCAGTTGATGGCTAAATCATAGTTACCATTCAGTACCACACAATTTCACACACATTAAAGACAGGATCAGCAAAGAAAGTGTTTATTTTTGCAGTAATGTTAACACAATCATCCCCACACCTTTTGTTTGGGGGTGGGTAGGGAGGGGGGATGGTGAAGAAACAAATTGAAAGAGGTTTAATCCTGCCCAACTGACTGTTAATGCATGCATAAATTTATTCATGAAATTAAGTGATCAGAACTCTGGGATTTGTTGTGAGTCAGTGGTTGGACAATATTTATGAAGTTTGCTATTTCATCATCAGGGTAACATCTTTCAGATTTTGGAACTATCAGCTTTTATTATCATGCAGTGTCTCTGGTACTACTCGGGTCATTGTCCTACTTGCACGAACACCACAGGCTTTGCTGGTGATAAAACTTGAAAATTGCATCACATCCATTTTTGTGTCACTTTTCAATACTAAAGTTACTTAAATATAATAATTGAGCTTCTCTATTCCACACATCCCTTCAATCTTGTAATTTCAGGGATACAGCTTTATTTACATTATGCATTAAAATATGATGTGATTTCAGGGTAGACCAGTTCAAGGGCATATACATTTTATGGACAATCCATTTAAAAATCCATATCTCTTTTATTGATTCCATATGTCAAGTTAATAACTGCAGTAATCATACTGAAAAGGCAGGTGCTTGCTCACAGTATGCAGAGTACACAGCTGTATTGATAATACATTTTCATTAAAGACAATGGAATATGTTTATGATAAACACAGATTTAATTAATGCATGGATTTTTCAAATGCTTATTTTAAAATCAGATTATATGAATAAAATATGTGCCTGTTATCATGTTAAAGGCACATGTAGTGTTATTCCTGTTATCCATTCTTCCATATCTCCATCTGACAATCTAGGTTTTGTTTACCACATGTTTGGCTGCATGGCCAAACATTTATGTCCAAGGATACCTTTTACAGAATGAAACATTTTTCCTATAAAGTAGGTCAGTTTGAACTGTATTTTATGCTATAGTGGCCTGTGGTTACGTTTTGCATTTATGTCTGCGTTTCATGCACTGTTTGCATGTAATGTGTATGTGTAGCATTTTGAGTCTGTCAGTGGTCACGGAGATCTGTATTTCATGTTTCATTGATTTCAGTTTAGCTTTGTGGTTGAGTCATTTTTCCCCTGAAAAGAAAAGCAGTAGCTTTTTAGGATGTTTACATTTTGTTAATATTCACAGTCATTCATTATTAACTTGACTTTACTGTAGTCATGAGATGCTGTAATGGATTTACAGTGCCACATCTATTCCTATTTGTCAAAAATAGTCAAAAGTTTTTTGACACATCAAGTTGTTGTTGTTGTAGGTTTTAATAACATTTTTCATCACAAAATAGGCTATACATGGCAGCCAGTATAAATGGTGGAGGATGAACCCAGGGAAAACCCAGGAAAGAACCACTGACCCACAAGAAGCTACTGGCAAGCTTTCTCACATACCCACATTGGCCGAATCAGAGACTCGAACCCATGCAGACAGAGGTGAGATGGCAGTGATCTGTAATGGGATTAAATTATTTCATACCATTTTTTCCCCCCAATCATCCAGAGAGTATGCTTACAATTCATCCTCTGAAGTTCATGGCTCGTATAATGTAAATTTTATACACCAATGGATTGGGCAGAAATTGGTAGGATGCTGGAAGGATGCAGGAAGAGTCTGGTCACCGTAGAACAGCCTTGTTTTGCTGTCATCTGCTTCATAATTGGCAATCAAAATATTTTCCTAAAACAATTATGACATTTTGTAATGCAGAAAACTATTTTAAAAAAACCTTGTAAAATGTTAAAAACAATGTAGCAGTTTAATTTGTGTAATTTTTTCTGGATCCCTCTTCCACACTGTAGCGGTTGCTATTGGTGGTGGTGCTATTATGAGGTTGTACCTTCTTACAAGGTGTCCACTTTATTTGGCTATCATTATCTAGAGTGTGATCGCCCTCGGTATAGTTGTTGCCCGGATCGAGTAAATATTAAAATAAAGTGTGAAATTATAGATGGAATAAATAGAGATCTGAGCAGATATAATGGAACAGAATGACATGAGCCCCTGTACATGGAAAAATGAAAATTTATTCAATTACATAAACAACTGGGATAATACATTACATTAGGAAGATAACACTTCTTTTGGAATAAATCTTTCACCAAATTCTGAACACAAATATATTGATATAAATAACTGATCTGTTTTAAATGATAGAATTAGTTTGAGTGAACGATCAAGTCATTGCCTTGTACAACTTCATAACCTGCTTATTCCAGTCCACTAAAACTTCACTATGGTGGTTGTTCTAGGCCCTTTCGCCTTTTCCCTTTTTGACTTCCCTACTGTCTTGCCTCTTTTCAGCCCTTAGACTTTGTGTGGGTAGGTGGATACGTAAGTATATAGATACTTGGATACATCAGTGTATACATCTGTGAATACATTCGTGGACCTATTTCTCTTTACAAAATAAACAAGCAACCTAAATATCTGTCAGTTGTCCTGCTGGGAACAGGTCATTACTCCCCTCTCATTAATAATGTTAGATATCATTCTATAGGTATTCAGACAGATCTAAGGCTATCTGGTCAAGCTAAACATGGTAGATCATAAACAAACCTAGTTTCACAAGACTAATGTATTTCCTAATGGCTATTTCATTACTGATTCCCTAACATTACACGAGACATAACGGTTCCATTCTTGTCTCAGTTACACAAATGAATGAATGAAATTCATTATATGGCTTAACTACATTATTTTCAGTGAATACACACATTCAAGTCTTTACCATACGTGAAATCACCTAAGATTGGTGAATTCACACAGATTCTCATAACTCATATCAACTAAAGTAATGCATGAAATTCTTAGATTCCTATAACAATCAAGATTACAAATTAAAACAATTCATCAAACTTATATAAAGATCATTGTACAAATTAGATACATGAACTCAACACAGTTACACTCATATCAAGAGAATTGATCTGCGGATTTAAACAACTAAATTTATGCAAATATAAACAATTCAAGCAAATCATTATATTGGTATCAATGAACTGCATGAAATTGGTGCAGATACCTTGTGCTTTCAAGCTTTGTTCGCTTCTACCACCAAAATTGTGTCCACTGACTTTCCAGACATCCTTTTCCTTTGACCAATGTTTTACGAGAGAATTTCTTCCAGATTTTCTCTCGGAGTCCCTTATATCTACACTCTTGCAGGAAAATTGCAGACTGGCTATACTTTCTCGATGAGGGCAATTTAACCCCAAGGATTTTTCATGTGGGAATCACACCCCTTATTTAGCGTAACCAATCAGGATTAAATATATTAACCACCTTTTATAACCAGGTGCCAATATTGCGGTCAGCATGACTTGTAGAATTCCAAACAACAGGTCTAGAAAAACTCAGCTTCTGACAGTTCCGATATAAAATCGAAGGTAACTGTCCCTTTTCTAGTTGTCTAACGGCTAAGTAAACGAAGGCTTAATTAAGAATCACTTCCTCTCCTGATGCAGACATTAGAAATCACTGCACTATAGCAATTTAACAAGCAGCTTTCCCCATAAATCTAATTGTTCTCTGGCCCAAATTAATTTGCTTGTTATAGATCGACAGAAATTTGCATCCTTACAAAAAAAATTGCACAAATAGTACATTATCCAAAAAAGGGCCCCAAGTGGCTGAATGGTCTGCAGCACTTACTGTTATGGATCACTGCCGTCTCACCTCTGTCTGTGTGGGTTGGAGTCATGGGCTTGGCCAGTGGGTGTGTGAGATAGCTTGCAGGTAGCATCTCATGGGTTAAATGGCTTTTCATGGGGTTTTCCCAGGTTCTTCCTCTGCCAGTTATACTGGCTGCCATGTATAGCCAATTTTGTGCTGAAAAATGGCATTAAACTCCATAACAACTTGTCGAAAATTAGCAGGAAAGTTAGAGCATGCATGCCTATGCAAGAAGAAACCATGGGACACTTTTTATGAGCATCCTTGACCATTAGAGGAGCAATTCATTGCATAATGTTTGCATTAATGGAGAATGAATGGTGTGGAATTGTTAAAGCATATACAAGAGGAATTTTCTTTGGCCACTTTTGAGGCTTTTCATATTGCTGTAGGGGCCCTGAGTGGCCGAGTGGTCTAAAGTGCTGACCGTTACAGATCACTACCATCTCACCTCTGTCTGCGTGGGTTCGAGTCTAGGGTTCGGCCAATGTGGGTATGTGAGAAAACTTGCCAGTAGCTTCATGTGGGTCGGTGGTTCTTTTCCGGGTTTTCCCAGGTTCTTCCTCCACCATTAATACTGGCCACCATGTATAGCCTATCTTGTGCTGAAAAATGGTGTTAAACCTCACAACAACAACAACATATTGCTATATTTAGATGCAACACCATATACCATTTTGTGATGCAATTTGAAACCATATATATGTTATATAATGGTCTTTGGTGGTACATGTACTTGTTCATCATACAGTTACAATAAAGTTAAATACAGTGGCCTTAACTCATTAAGACCCAGTGCCACCTTTAGGCACAATGAGGTTGTACCCTGCTTCAGTGCTATTTAGTGTCAAGGTCATTTAAAATACACCAAAGTGTGTGGTATTACAGACAAGTAGACAGATTTAGCTCTACAATAATACCATATAATCTGGACTTTTTACTTGTATTACAAAATGCAGAGGGAAAAAATAATTTTTGAGACCTGTTATTTTGCACCAAAAATTGGCCAATTGTTGGAGCTGGATTTTGTGTCTGCATTTTAGACTTTTTTGGCCTGAGATACAAGACAGACCGGACTGAACTGCACATGGAGGGGCAGACCTCTGCAAAAAGTAGGATAACTTTGAGAACTGGGATAAAAAGTGGTCAGGACATGAAAATGATGGGGCCAATAAGGAAAAAAAAGAACAAAAAGAAAAAGAACTACTCTTGCACATTGGTGAGCAAAATAGCCAATAAAAATGATGTTTCTAATGCAACTTGGAATCCAGCTAAACAAAAATCTCTTGGAAGCAGATGTATTTGGATGTATTCAGAATTAACCTCCAAATACATTTCCTACCCCTATTTCAGGTGAAAATGAATGAGGCTGAATGAGTTCAATTTGTTTGATGATTTAGAGTAGATTGGACTGTAAGAAAAGGAACTTGGACTGCTTCCAAGTAATGGTACTTTTAATACCACCTTTTCAAATAGGAGCAAACCTAATTCACATGGCACATTACTTTGAATCATGATGTACATACATTAACTGTCATGATATTCAGTCACATTAAAGGCATCAGAATTTATGATGGCATGTTCTGGACTATTTTGCTGCAAAGTGTAATATTCAGTGAACTTGAAAAGTGTGATATATTCACATTTGTATTAAAATAATGTGAACATGTGACACAAATGCCGAAGATGAAGTTATATATATGTTAGTCCATTAGTGGATGCTCAAGTAGCCATGGTTACTCATTTTCTTAGATGGTTACTGACCTTTAAGATGTAGTCTTCTTTGCTTAATTCGTATACCTTTATTATCCTTTTGAACATAAGAAACATATTTTGTGATTTCCAACACCAATTCAGATTTTGGACAAAACTTCTGGAAATTTTATAATTGGAAACTACATGTAGCACAGTGGCAAACAAACAAAAAATAAATAGACAATCTGGATCCAATCTCACACAAATTCCAGGCTTCATCAAAAACATTGTGTTTGAGCATAATATAAGGGACCCTGGTTTGTTCATTCCTATCTATGTAAGTACCTTGGATTATTGGAGTTTAATCATATGTGTGCAGAATCATATATGAATTATAAAGAAAAAAGTTGAATATTGCACAATTTTATGAAAATCTCATTAATGACAAGTACATGAGGATTGTAGAAGAGTTTTGCAGCCTGCATGTGTCAGGTAATTCATTACTAATGTTAAAAGGCTCCCCATGGCTCTTCAGCATCAGATTGGAGAGGTTGCAGAGACTGTTAAAACATTCCATTGTCAGTTATATTGTGATTTATGAAGATTTCTGACTATTTCCTCAGCTGTGTCATTGGCATTTTAAACCATCTTGTCTAGGAAGATTGAAAACATGCATGGGTTCTGTCTCCATTGCTGCACATTGTAGACATTCATCATGGGAAAAACATTTAAATGTGTGTAAGATTTGGATGGGATTGGTTTAAACCATAATATCGATGAAATGTCTGGAAAATTAATTTTTTAAATATTTTCTCAATCTTGTACTTAAACTAATTTTTTTAGAGAAGTTACCGTTTATTATGTTGATGTATTATACCATTCAGGTAGATTTGGTTGTGAAAATATAGAAATCTTAAGATTTTAACAAAAGTCACATCAGCAGTAGTCTTTTATATATATATATATATATATATATATATATATATATATATATATATATATATATATATATATATATATCCACTATAACAGTGTTTATAATGTTTTGATGTTCTTTACATCTGTTTTTCAATTACCAGTCTTGTTTCTGCACAATAAATCTAATTATCTACCATCTACTGTTGACAGAAAATGAGGATAGCTTACACTTTGGGTAAGCTATAATCCTGTCCATTTTGGTGGGAGGGGGCAAAGTAAACGTCACAGACTAAAAGAACAAAAATGGCTTCCCCTTGTAACCTTGAGTTCTATGCTATGTACATATGCCAGACTTTCTGGAGTTATTGCACTTGGGTAAGAAAAAATTCTATTGATTCAAAAGAACACTGATTAATAGAAAAACTAACATCGGCACAGTAACTTGTTCTTCACCTTATATAGCTACCAAACAATGCACTTCATGTAAGTAATACCTCTATCAGTTTTGGGGTCTAAATGTTAAAGGTTAAGGTAATTGTGATTGAAAGAACAAAATGTGGTTTCTTCACAATAACTAGAGTTCTCTATAATCAATAATAACCAAACATTATGGATGGCTTGCATTTTAGGTAATGCAAATTACTATTGATCTCAGGCTAGAAAGTTTAAAGGTCTAGTTCACTGGCTGAAAGCAGATAAATGGTATCTGCACAAGAATTCATATTCTCAACTATTAATTTTTTGTTTGTTTTTTCACTTGGGGTACAAGAGGATATTGGAATTAAAATGTCAAAGGTCAAGGCCAGTTTTACTAAAAGAAGAAAAATAATATTTGCATTCAACTTTTAGTTATCAATCATGTACCTTCATGAAGGTTAGCATAAGTATAAATGGCGTACATTGACAATGGTTTTTAGTCCTATGACTATAAATGGCATACATTGACAATAGTTTTCTGACTTCTGTAACTATAAATGGCATACATTGGCAATGGTGTTGAGTCTTGTAACTATAAATGGCGTACATTGGCAATGGTGTTGAGTCCTATAACTATAAATGGCGTACATTGGCAATGGTGTTGAGTCCTATAACTATAAATGGCATACATTGGCAATGGTGTTGAGTCCTATAACTATAAATGGCATACATTGACAATAGTTTTGTGCCCTGTAACTATAAGTCTCAATAAACATTTAGCATGTTATGATGTAATTTTTGGTTTAAGCATTGTTTCATAAATCTGCATGTGTATGGTCCTGGTTTAAACTCATTTCTGAAACTTCATGCTCCTAGATTTTTCCTCCTGAATTTGGCTTCTGCATGTTAACAGCACCAAAATATGTTGGATTTCAGTTGGATTTGGCATTAGATTCATGACACCTTGAGTGAGCTTTATTTCCAGCATTCCAGGATGTCATTTATAGGACTTGATGCTCCAGATTGCCCGTACTTCTGACTTGGTTCCCTCAGTATAACATCACTTAACTTTGTTATGTTTTTATTTTCTTCTTCATATTGGCATGTGGCTTTGTGTTGATGAGACCTGGAAGGTGTTTATCTATCTATCTATCTATCTATCTATCTATCTATCTATCTATCTATCTATCTATCTGTCTGTCTGTCTGTCTCTCTTTATATATATATATATATATATATATATATATATATATATATATATATATATATATATATATATATATATATATATGGCACCATGTTTCTGACATAAGTGACCCCCAGGGTGGAGATGAGGTTTGTGGTTGTGGGAATGGGTTTTTGTGGAGCTCATGTTACTGGAAAGGAAGACATTGCAGTCACTTTTCTGACATGGTAGTGTTGTTTGAGGCAATGAAGCAATCCTATACTTGTTAATGGAGCAAGAAAGTTACAGCTAAAGTTGCCAAACAGTTTGTTTCACTTCTTACAAGGTATGAATGTCTGTATGGCAAGTAACTTTTTCTGTATTTGTGTTGTTTTCATCCAGTCAAATGCTGTATTCCGAATGAGAGCTTATTTTGTTTTGATTGTTTAGAGGACTCTTTGAATTTTAGGTGTAATAAATTAAGGAAACTTAGTTCTGTAGTATAAGTATACATTGTTAGAACATGAGCAGAGTGTTGGGAAAAAAAAGCACCCAGCAGCTCTGTTGATAGATATAGTATCCAAGTAGTCAATGAAGGCAGCTGGGGTACTAATGCTAGTACTGCAACCTGATTTAAGCAGGGCTCAGCAAAACCACTTGTCTTCTGGTACTTATCATGAAACAAATTGGCTGTGTCAAGGAAAACTTTACTTCTTACTTGTCCCTGCTCATTTGCGCCTTGAGACTAAATATATGGTTACATTTTCTACCCTTAACAAGCTCAGAAGCTTAATATTGGTTTGTTGGGTTTATTCAGTTATCATTTACTTTTCCTTGGCACAGCCAATGTTTTGCCTATTGTGCCTACTTGTTGTCAGTCCAGAACATGTTGCAAAGGGAGCCAATTTTGCTTTTTACACAGGCACCCAACACATGCTTGATACTAAATTGGGTTTAGGTCATGAAAATATGTTGGGAGTGCTGATAGCAGGTTTAAGGCCCTACTTGTATTAAGCATGAATAGATTTGGGGAGGGTGAATGTGTTGTTGTTTTTTTTTTAGTAACTCCTAGGTAGTGTGGTAAAATGTGTACTTTGATTATAAGGAGGACAGGAACAAATATCTGATATTTCAGCTCAAGCAGGAATGCTGGGAAAAAATGTTCCCTAACACTTGCATTAGTTGACCCCTCCCCAATCCATTGCTTCTTCTATATAAAGGTATATATTTTTTATGGGAATATTGTAAATCTAAGATAACCCTTTTTAAAAAAAACTTTCTTTATACCAACATGTGCAGTTAAGCAGAGTAAGGTTTACATTTTTATACTGTAAATTTAAATGAGTTACACATAATTTTATATAAATTTCAGTAATTGTACTTGTTTATAGTGGCACATCCTTTGGTTTAGTAAAAAGTCATATTTTCAGCTGTTATATGAAAGCTTCAGAATAGAAATAGCTTTTGAGTTTTTTAAAAATATACATTTTCTAAGCCAAAATGATATTTAATTCTGCTCAGTAATGATTAAATGAACCTTCAAAAAATTTCATTCAGGAAAAAAATCTATAGATGGCCTGGTGATATTTGATTCAGATAGTGTTGAACTCTGCTTGATTACAGTTAGAAAATTTGCAGGAAGGTTTTAGTTACATTTAAAAATGTTATTAGATTTTCTTGATTACTTGACGACTTCTGTTCATGCCATGCAATGAATCGTCATAAAGCTAGACTGTTCATTTTGGACATACTTGATTAAATTTTTGACATTGTTTTCAAGGTTGCATGTTAAGCAATATTTTGAATATAGGCTTGTCATACAGGCTGTGGCATTCTTGTTTCAAAATCTGAAATAATAGTGTAAGTAAAGTAGGTCAAGGTCTGAAAGTTGACATGTGTCATTTGCCAAAGCCAGGGGTATGATATAGCAGGTTTTGGATTACAACACTGGTTCGTACCCCAAGAGTGTGGTATTGGTACCCCACTGTCATTACTTGGAAACTTGAGATCTCCACTCAGTAACCTTATATAGGTTTAAGGGACATGTGCAAATTAAATGAGATATTTATCCAGTATGAATTGTGGGTGATGTCCTTGGGGTAGTGGACATGCCTTATGGTCACAATTTTGAAACTCTCAAGATTCCCACTTTACTGCCTTGTCAGTTGGTATGAGGAGATACAGTCATATGTTCCTCCAAACCAGGGCCCTGGATCATTTCCCAAGGGTAGGCATTTATAACTATATATACACCAATTGGTAATGAAAGGATGATTTCATATATGCAACTAAAAATGGATACTGGTTAGTTTTTTTTTATCCTCTGTGACTTAGGTCTTAGGATCACAGATTTTTGGGTAGGTGGGACCAAGTGAAAAATCACAAATGTTTGTGTTACATACATTAAAGTTTTGATGTTGTTATTAATATTAATAATAATAATAATATAATAATTATTAATGTTATTATTATTATTACAGATTGACTTTTGGCAGTGTGCAGATTCAGTACTATCAGGTAGGTGTAACATTATATTATATTATATTATATTATATTATATTATATTATATTATATTATATTATATATTGCAACACATTGCGTCACATCATGTCATTAAACATCACACCACACCACACCACATCATATTATCTGAAAGAGTTAGCAAAGTGCTTGAAATGCACAAAATACCTGGACAAATTTGATGATAGTCAGCCTATGGCAAGCTGACTGGAAATGAAGCATGTCATTAGGAGATATGAACTTGCCTTCAAATATAGGAACATAATATCACAACAAAAGATTACAAATAAGGTACAAGAAAATATGGGATACTTTCTTGAAATTGTGTTACAATATTGTACAGATAAACAGCATAATTGTCTCTTATTTTGCACTTTAAAAACTTGTTGTAATTATTAAATTTATCAAATAGATACCACTATCAAGAATATATATATATTGCTGATGAGACAGAAAAAAAGAGTCTGAACTGATAGAAAGCATTGAATGCATAGATAGATCGAAGAGCAAAGACAGCTAATAACCAACAGCTTCATCAGTACGACTACATCAGGGGCCCCGAGTGGCCGAGTGGTTTAAAGCGCTCTCCGTTACGGATCACTGCCATCTCACCTCTGTCTGCGGCGGTTCGAGTCTAGGATTCAGCCAATGTGGGTATGTGAGAAAGCTTGCCAGTAGCTTCTCGTGGGTCGGTGGTTCTTTCCGGGGTTTTCCCGGGTTCTTCCTCCACCATTAATACTGGCCGCCATGTATAGCCTATCGTGTGCTGAAAAATGGCGTTAAGCCCCAAAACAACAACAACAACAACAACAACAACGACTACATCAACAATAATGAAAGTCAGGCTTAGAAATTAGATTATTCTTGTAATAATTTATCTATTTACACACCTGAAAGATTTGAGAACGCTTATTTGTATCCATGTAACTATCCATCAAACAAGTATGTATTGATCTCCTGTAAGTACCACACTGCTGTCTTATTATAACAAAGCTGGATAATGATAACTCACAAATCCACTTATAATGTAGGGGCAGGTGTGGATCCCATTTTTGGTAGAAAATGCCACAAAATAAGCACCTATTTGCTGAAGATAAATAAAACTGTGATCAACATTGCTAAATTAAATCTTGATATATTGTTTGTTTAATTGTTGGAGTTAGTATCTGGAAATTTGTAATAAACATCTCTAAATTTGCAACTTTGAATCAGAAGTCACATAATATATTAGATTTTCATGGAAAAAGACTCAATATACTGTACATAATATTGTTCAATGAAATATCAGTTATTTGAAATCTTGATAATGCCTAATGTTAGGTACACTTCAAGAAATAAATACCAATTAAAGAGTCTTCATGTGTGAAAGTTTGTTTGAATTTTATCTTTGAATAATATTTTAGTATAATCATCATAAATATGATGTACACTCATGTATGCAGATCTAAAAAGTGTCAGTCAACTGTCAGCATGGGTTGCGTGCATTTCCGTGAGAACTGAATAAAATGGAAGATGTGTTTTGATAAGCAGCTTTTCAGAAGTGTTTGTTACATTGTTACAGTTAATTAAAGCTAACATGCACTGTATTATCATGTTAGTTATATCTTTTGTATCAAATCAAGAAAAGGGGGTCGAAATAAAAAGAAGCTAAAAGGCATGAAAATCCTGCATAAAAGCTAGTGATCACGATTGCGTGTCAGTTCATTTCATTTCACCACTGTTTCTAATATTATGATGTAAGTAACATCATTAAACATAAACAGTAATTTAACATAATCATTTGCAAATTTATCTGATGAAGGATAGCGAGGAAATAAGTGAAAGACATACCCAGTTGCATGGAAAGCTTAGTTACATGATACGGCTCATTTATCAAGATCCAAAGTTCATACTGAGCAATGAAAGAATTGGCACATGTATGTTTGCTCAAGGGTGAGGAGACATTTTGTGATTACTTACAATAAAATTGAAGCATCAGTGTTTTATTGATAGAACTTTTTTTTTAAATCGAGTTTAAAAACTCTATATTTTTAAATAAATGTTCATCTTGAAAATCTTGTCATTGCTACACCACTTGAATGGATGGTAATGTCAGCAATGTTTTTCCCCAAAAAGACTTATCATTAGGGGATTTTCACCAGAAGACTTCATATGGGTCTTGATCATAAATAAAAATAGTGCCAGTTTGATGCCCAATGTGGTTGCCATAGTGCCAGTTTGATGCCCAATGTAGTTGCCATAGTGCCAGTTTGAATGTGGTTGCCATAGTGGTCATCTTGAAAATCTTATTGTTACACCTCTTAGGTGGAAAGTCATATCAGCATTGCATTTTCACTAGAAGACTTCTTGTGATGTCTAGCTGGTACAAATTTTTTTTTATTGAGTGACAGATTCTAAGTGAAATTTAAATGCTGATTGCAAGTGAGCCCATTCCGCAACAAAAAAAACTAAGAGATGTAGAAATAGCCAGATGTACCCTCCAGCGTATTGTGAGAGGTGACTAATAGAGGCAACTTCTTTGTGATGGGATCTCTTCTCTGGTGATCCATCTGTTACTGTGCAGACGAGTAGATGGAGCTGTCTCTTTATTGATCCATCATTTACTATGCAGATGAGTAGGCAAAGATGTCACTTTGGTGATCCATCATTTACTATGCAGATGAGTAGGTGGAGCTGTCTTTTTTCTGGTGATCCATCATTTATTATGCAGATGAGTAGGCAAAGATGTCACTTTGGTGATCCATCATTTACTATGCAGAAGAGTTGGTGGAGCTATCTTTTTGTGATCAATCATTTACTATGCAGATGAGTAGGTGGAGCTGTCTCTTTTCTGGTGATCCATCATTTATTATGCATATGAGTAGGCAAAGATGTCACTTTGCTGATCCATTATTTACTATGCAGAAGAGTTGGTGGAGCTGTCTCTTTGGTGATCCATCATTTGCTATGCAGATGAGTAGGCGGAGATGTCTCAAGCAATCTTTAGTATACCTTCAATTTTACTATGGAAATGAGTAGGTGGAGATATTTCTTCTTTGGCAAGCATGGTATTTTAAAAATAAGTAGGTGGAACTCTCTTGGCAATAAAACAATTTTCAGGTGCAGGATTACTGCTATGATAAGTTATTGAGTTGTTTTCTTTACTTGAACAAGGCTTTTCAAAGTGTACAAAGAATGTCATCATTGGAAGACAGTGGAGGCTTATGGCATTGTAAGCAGCAGAAATAGTTATATATTTACGTTCAGAAACTTATTTATGTGTATGTTTTCCAATGTATTATCACTTCAAAGTGAGGTTGACATTGTAAATCATTGAAGATGAAGATTTTAAATCATGACATTCCAGTTTGATGGAAAATTGAATTGGAATCTAATGAAGCTTCAACTTGTGGGGTGAATACTCCTGTTTATTGGCTTTGCTTCACTTGACAGATGAAATGTGTGTGTTTTGATTTTACAGAGAAACCATCTTGTACTTTTTTAGTTAAACCATGCACAAATTCACCCCCAAAATCCACTATAATTGCATTTGTTTGAATGGCAAGTTGTAATACGTCCAGGTACTTTCAGCTGAACTACCTTAAGATATTTGCACAGGTTTGTAAAACAACAACATGACAAATAAGTCTTAACTCTCGAGCAAATACAAACTCATAATCCTGCTTAGCCACTAAGTACACAAATTTCACCTTGCGGTTCTTGAGTCAACACGAGGGGAAAGCTTTTCCTACACAGGGGGTTGTCATGCCATTGTCAGAGTGGCAATATGGTGAATGAACACACTCAAAACTGTCAGAAAAAGTTTAATTACCCCTTGAAATGTAAAGAGGAAAAGGACAGTCAATTAACTGGACAATGCAGAGTATATGGACTGTGATATACAAGTATGATTTGGCAAATGTACTTGGCAGGTGTTTTACTATATGTAATCACAGGAACTGAACTATTAACTGACAAGACATTCATTTGGCAGCACTTGAATCCATTTTTTTAAACACAATAATGGTACTTCACAGGACAGACATGTGCCTGAAATTAAAAGATGACACTTAATTTTGTCAAAACTGCAAAGTTTTTTTCCCTGACCATTTATTTTGCAACTCAGCACATTTTCAGTATACATGCCCCATTTACAGTACAAGGATGGCTAACAGTTACCGTATATGCTCAGTTATAAGTGGAGTCCAACTGCAGACTGCATGTATCCCCAATCTGCAGTTGGATAATGTGCTGGCAGATCTTGGTCTATGCAGTTTGTTCTAACAATCAGAACAAGCAGCATTGACCCAGATCTGGCACATTATGTAATGGCAGATAATGTATTTTATTTGCATTTGGACTCAACTTGTATGCAAGTATATGTAGCAGACTTGACAATAAAAAAAAAACCCCAATAAAATAACACTGTTCAAGGAAAATAGCAAGGATTGATGCTGTGCAAGCCATATAGTTTATGACGTAAAACAAGAATAAGACATGTGATTGTTACTCATGAAGGATGAAATTTTCTTGGATAATTTTTTTTTTTGTTTTCACATAATATTTTCTTCTTACTTAGTTTGTAAAGTGGTACCTAAATGAGAGCCATGATACGAGTTCAACTTGTCTTGAAAAAGTAGTAGTTTTACCAGTCTCCCCATATTTGAGGGTCATTCCTATTATGAAGCTATCATTTATCACAATAGGGCCTTAAAAGATAGCTACTGTACTGTTTTTGTGGGGTTTTGTTTTTTAATAAACAGGGTGAGATTTTGTTTTTTGTACATGCAGGACCAGTGTCTCTTTTAGGACATGTTATTACAGGATTTTAACTAATTTCGAGACAGTTGCACCAAAAAGAATACATGTAAATTGTGTACAACCATAGCGATCTCCATTTTCCCGTCTCCCCCCCCCATTTTTCTGTTCCAAAGTTGATGCTGATGTCAATACTATAGATCTAGAAGCGTTTTTATTATACATGTATGAGTTTTCTAAATAATAGTCTTGGATGGTTTGGTTTTAATTGTTAAAGTATTTGTAATGTATGGTTGAGAAACTCAAACCACAAGTCAGCATTCTAACATGACCGCTCAAGGATAACATGAAGATAGAATCTAATCTGCGAGATTAGGACTTGTCACACTCACTTCCAGAGGCAAAAAGCCATGGAGATAACAGTTGATTTCATGTGTGCATTTTAGAAGATAATTTTACAAATCACTTAACTATATAGTTTTTCAGTGGCATTTGTCTTGATTGAAGAAACTTTTATTTTAGCATGTGGTGGTTTGTTACCTTTTAAATGGTGGTTATCGATGTCTAGAGGATAATCGATCTTGGTGTTATAGACTGTTTCAAGCGAATATTAGAATATGAAATTAATGGATGGAATAAATGGAGATCTTTACAGAGATTTAGAATAGAACAACACAAGCCCCACTATACAGAATATAACAATATAATTAATTAGTTAAACAACATAACTTACTTATTTTTTGATTGTTTCTTTTGCAGTATGTCTTTTACTTAATATGTCTGGATTCAGTTAGTAAGACCTGACTTTGTTGAGTACGACATTTTAGGTAAAACATCCTTAGGTTTGTCTAAATATTGTTTTGTATTGTTACATATATGTACATGATGAAAGTCATTAATGCCACCAAATGTACTACATGTACTTTGACATATCGTCAGCTAACATCAGATATACCATATGCGTGTTTGTTTACACAATTACCAGTTTTGTTAATTTGTAAATGTTTACATGCAGTCAACTAATCAAAGCCAATTATACATCTGACCATTGCAACCCTGGAGCATACACATGTACATGTACATACACACACATACACTTCTCTGGCATCATTAATAATCAAGAAATTAATTTTATTTTCTTAGTTTCATTTATCTTGATAGAAACAAAATTCATTCCCAGAATGGTAATGAAATGTAATGAAAATTGATTGCAAATTAGTTCTAAGGTGAAATACTTATCTTACTTACTCACTTATGAGTCCAACTGCAAGCTGCACAGACCCAGATCTGGTGTTGCATCATGTACTGGCAGATCTGAGTTTGTGCAGTTTGATGGGAGTCATCAGTAGAACAAAAAACCAAAACCCTAATTAGCAGATGCATTATGCTACAGTAGAACAGGATATTTGTCATTTGCAGTTTGACTTGCCTTGTCTTGAATATATATGGTACCGAGTGGTCTAAAGTGCTCACCATTATGGATCACTGCCATCTCACCTCTGTCTGCATGGGTTCAACTCTCGGGCTTGGCCAATTTGGGTATGTGAGAAAGCTTGCCATTAGCTTCTCATGGGTTGGTGGTTCGTTCTGGGGTTTTCCCGGGTTCTTCCTCCACTATTTATACCGGGTGCCATGTATAGCCTATCCTGTGCTGAAAATTGGTGTTAAACCCTATAACAACAATAACAACAACATTACTTTTAAGTTACTTAGATTTAGCTCAGAAATAGGTATTATACACAGACAAACTAAATTTTACAAGAATTTTAAAGCTCTCTGAGTGCAGTATGAATTTAAAATTATTTTGTCATCAAACTTGTTTTTAAAATTCTGCATAAAAGCCATTATATCTAGGGTAGGATTAACATTGTTACCCTTTGTAGCCCATCCACCTGGTCATTTTTGAGGCATTTACAGGCAAGCTTGTTTCATTCACACAATTATGGTTTCCACTTACATTGTAGGTTTTAGTTGGCACTTTTCTGATTCTTGAAATGATTTGCTTTTAATATTGCCAGAAACTGGTCATAGATAATGTGTGATATAACAGGTATATTGGAGGGGAAGAAGCTCAACAAATATTAGCAATCCTCTGGGACCATAGGGAAATCTGTTGATTAATGATTTATGGGGATTAATTGGAATATGACAGAAACTGCAAAATCATTTTCCCTTCTGATAATTCAATATGGACAAGCACAATTAATGACAAGGTTGGGGCAAAAGGAGATATAGGATATGGATTGAGTTATAGGATTGTAATTTCAATCGACCAGGAATTACATTTCCTTGCTTGTATTTTGCCTGGAGAGGAAATCAGTGAATCGTTAGTGTATTGATTTTCGATAATGACACCAACATATTTGATTTTAATGTGAAATATTTGTTTGCAATTTTATCCATTGCAGGAAATTTTCTGCAAGTTTTTTTGTGTGAATAACAGTGGAGACATAATTTGCATTTAATGTCATCACTTGCATTTTTAGATCACCTGGCCACAAAGCCTTGATAGTTTAAGGTATGGTCTGTAATTATTTTGTGCATCATCTATTGTCCATAGGGCATCAACAACTTGCAGTTGCTACAATTAGAGGTTCTGAAAAACTTGAGGCAGAAATTGACCAAATTTGAAAGAAGGCATCCAGCCATGAAGCTCTTTAAAAATTTGTTCAAATGTTGCCAAGCTGCCTTCAAATTTGGATCCCATTACTGTAAATAGAAATACCTTTAAACTTGAACAGAATTTGACCTCAGTGGACAGGAAGCATTCTGGCATGACGGTCTTGCAATTTGTTCCGATGATGCTGAACCACCATCAAATATGGATACCATTACTAAACACAAAAATATGGAAATGACTTCTCAAAATTTGTTCAGCAGAATTTGACCAAATTTGACAAAATGCAGCAGGGGAATGACACTGGAGTATAAATGTGGGACCACTGAAAATTTTTTAATGAAACTTTTACCAGTCATAATTTATATATCATGACTAAACTGTGTCACATACAGTAGCTATGCCCACACCTCAAGGTCAAGGTCACAGCAAGGGAATGTATAAATTAGTGACCTGTTCATCTACTTTATAACTTTTAATTTCATAATTTAAACTTTTGAAGTAAACTTCTGCCTGTTATATATCTTGACTTTATGGTGCCTCGTGTATTCAGTCATGTCACCTGATTCTAGGTCAAGGTCACATCAATTTAATATCAGTCACTAGGTTGCATCCTTATTCAGATTGTATTTTTCTTAATACCCATGTAGATATTTTGATGAAGTTTTACCAGCTGTACACAGTAGATAACAGTAAAGTCCCTAGTTCAAAAGCCAGGGTCATTAGTAGGGATAAGGTCATGATATTGGCATATCTTTTGCCGTCTGTGATACTGTTATTTTTATTCTGAAAAATTAAGAATAGTAACTTTATATTTCTGAGTTCTGAAAACTACACAGAGAATCCACATCACAGTATCATTTGTATCCCCTTGACTATTTAGTACAGAGGGATATAGCTATAATCTTGTCCATTTCACTGTAAACATTTTCATTTTCTGTGGCATAACTCTAAGACAATTTCTACTAAATTTGATACACATCAGGCCTGTCATTTAGAAGTGCCTTTATATGTAGAATTTTCTACTTTCATTATTGTCCATGTTACCATGGAAACAAAGTGGGCATAAGTATATAAACTGACATTGCCAGAAAATAGGGTACCAGGATAAGTAATATAGAAACTGAATAAAAATTGAGAGTTGTGGACCATAGGGCTTATTCATTTTGAGTCCTCACAGGTAGAAATGGCAGATGTTATCTCTAGTTGACTCCAGTAAATCCAAGTCTTTGCTATTGTATAATCATTGCTATTGTTGAATGTCTTAAGCAGCTGCCTGTGGAAGGTGAGAATTGCCTTATGTAACAACAGATTGTTGTTTTGTAGAGGCTCATTTTGTAGGGAAAGTGGTTGCTTACAGTGCTTAGGGTATGTACTTAAATAGATTTGACCAGGACGGCAGGTTTTACTGTATCTACAGCAAATAAAAATATTCATTTTTAGTGAATTTATTTATGTTTTTGTGGGTATCAGTTGTTGATATTTTGCAATAATGTTTATGCACCATTGAAAATAATGTTCTCATCAGTGCATACAATAATGAAATATAGAAGGGGGCCCTGTGTCATCCATATAGGCATCAATGTTAATTGATTATTAAAATTATGATTTGTGGCAATTTTATCTCACTGAATGTAGACAAAAGCTACACATTTATAGACAAACTGTACAAATCTCAATACAGAATGTACTTGTCCAGGGGTTGGCAGCCTATTTTACATAGTGTGCTACTTTTTTCAGGATTAATTACAAAATAAATGAGCACGTGCCACCAGTAAGAGAGTAACACTTAAAATTGAGATTTTTGGCTGCCCTTTGAGTGCCACATAAAAACTCTTGACATGTCATAGGTTGCCAACCCCTGTACTAGTCTATAAACAGACTGTACAAATTTATTGACAGACAACAAAATAAAGTTGCTGGAGAGAAATGATTTTTGAAATGGGGAATCTAGAAGTATAGTTATATTTATTTATAGTCTTACTGAAATAATTAGATAATTTACTGTGTTATGGAATTTGATACAGCATCTGCACATTTAAATATGAGAAATTCAGAATTTTGATTTTATTTTTCTGTGCCACACTGAAGATGATGCATCTGTTCCGCACGCACTCAGAAAAGCCTGTGGTGACACTAATGATGACCAGAATTGCCAATTGCAATACAAATTTTCAGATGGAAATTCATCTCAATATAAATGACATGTGTTTGCCAGTTGAAAACATTATAAGTTTGGTACAGTTGCCTGCATATTCTTGCTTTGAAGTTGCTGATGTCAGCTAATTAAACACATTTTCAAGATCGTATGTGTATATGATGCATGGGACAGAGGAATGTGCAGATATGCAGTTAATAATAAATAAACGATTAATTTGAAAAGGACAGTTTTAAAGAAATGAGGTGGGGGAGATCACGAAAGAAAATAATAGTTAATGATAGGTAATGATAAAATTTAAGCAGTAGCCAGATCCAAAACAAAAAAATTGCATAGGGCAGCTTTTTTTGGTACATAATGTCTTCAAACATGACTGTATTGTTCAGAGAAAACTTTACAACTTATTTGGAATTGTTAATGCCACCCATGAAAAGGAGTTTGTCCACTGGTACTTTTATCAGTTTAATGCGAGGTTAAATTCTGTTTACATTTGAAGTGACTTTTGATGCCATTTAAGGTTATTCTATATTAATGGGTATCAAACAAATTAGCGTTACCAGTTCTCTCATACTCGTAGCAACACCATCTCCACAACTAAACATGGTGTATACACTCAGAATGGAACCCATTACCTTTGAGTTTTTTTTTAAGGTGTCAACCATTGTGACTACTGAGATCATTCAGGGTCTTAAAATTTATAACTGTTTGTGCATAGGCATAGAAATCAGAATTTTATAACTGGTTGAGTAAAGGGCAGTCAAAATATTAAATATGCCTTTACCCCAGTATCATGCACAAGTCATAAAAATCAAAAGAAATTAATATATTTGGATTTTGATGCAAATAACATGTCAGATGAACCAGATAAATTTTATTCATTTTATTTTGAGGTTAGTCCATAATGATTACCTTTGGCTTACTTTTTCAAATGAATTATTTCACTGGGCTCTTTTTTTTTCAAACTTGGATGAAACACAGCATCTGCAGTTAACAAACTTTGTGGATTGCATGCACATAGGGTAAGTAGGAACTCACAATTATTGAGGTCAAAAGGTCAAGATTCAAGATTATAGTGAATAAAAGAAGAGTTGTTTTACCACAATTGCTGTTGTTCTCCATATCTTTCATTATCAAACTTTGTGGATGGTTTGTACTTTGGGTAAGGAAGAAACCTATTGATTTGGGAGTCAAAATGTTGTGGTCACTAAAGTCTGAAAGAAGAAAAGTGGTTTCTGCATACAAGACTATGAAGCATTAGGTGGGCTTAAATTGTATTTTTTATATAACTCTTGTATGAGTGTGTGCGTGTGTGTGATTTGGATTTGTAACATAGCTTTAAAAATTGTTTTAGTCATATTGCTACGATGTCTGCACTGTGGCAGTTTATAGTGATGTCTAGCACTGGGGCATCATGTTGCAGACATGTAGCATGATGTCCCAGCCAGTCACATTATCCTGACACGAGGCTGACCCATGACCTCCCGCCTCACCGCATCTGAGGCGGACGCTCTAACCACTAGGCCACCGGAGCGGTACTCGTGTTTGATTATTTTCTCATAAACTTCGTCATGAAATAGATGTAATATGCTGGAAGAGGCAGGTGTGTATTTGCAGCATTCCTAAAGTTTTTCATTGCCATTATGAAATTTTTTTGGTGAAGAAAAGCTAAATGATCAGACCATAACAAAAGCATTTTTGTTTTGCTAAATAGGACAGACAGATATACATTTTATCCAGTCCTGAGATTTTCCTTCATTTACTGGGATGTTTGGAATTCTGGTTTATAGACAAGAATGGCAGAGAAAAATCTTGACAATATCTCCCACTGCAGGTGCCCCTAGTCTGTTTTCTGTCTAAAGGAGGGTCTAAATGGGAAACCTCTTTCATATATATATATATATATATAGTTCCTTTCTCATAATTGCATCATTTACATCATTTCATTTGACATCAATCAGTTTTAGTGGCCACAGCTGAGCTTGGAAACTATATTCATAAAAAAATTTTCTTCCAAAACACTTGAAATAAGTACAGTACTATGGTTTAAATTCCTATTCATTAAGATATTGTATTGTTCACATTGACTGAATTGGTGAACATTTTCCTGTCTCTTTAAGACAACATGATTTACTTCGACCAGTCAGAAGCCATTATTGAATTGAAAACACTTGTATATGGGATATTAAACAGTTGGTACTGTTTATTTCCATTCACATAATCTTGGGTCTAAAAATAAAAATGCTCTTTTAAATGCATGTTTAAATTGATTAGCTTGAGTTTCTTAAATTTGTTTCTGTTGAAAATTCTGCAGGTTTATAAACTTTAACAAACCGGGCACAATAAGTAGGAGGGCTAACGGGATCATCAGTGAAATGTTAAATAACTGAAACCGAAAGAGACATTGAGGCTGGGATAACAGGATCATCTATGAAATGTTAAATAACTGAAACCGAAAGAGACATTGAGGTTGGGATAACAGGATCATCTATGAAATGTTAAATAAAGGAAACCGAAAGAGACATTGAGGTTGGGCTAACGGCATCATGTATGAAATGTTAAATAACGGAAACCGAAAGAGACATTGAGGCTGGGCTAAGGGGATCATCTATGAAATGTTAAATAACAGAAACCGAAAGAGACATTGAGGCTGGGCTAACGGGATCATCTATGAAATGTTAAATAACGGAAACCGAAAAAGACATTGAGGTTGGGCTAATGGGATAATCTATGAAATGTTAAATAATGGAAACCGAAAGAGACATTGAGGCTGGGCTAACGGGATCATCTATGAAATGTTAAATAACGGAAACCAAAAGAGACATTGAGGTTGCTTGAATGGAAAACCTAAAGTTTCATCCATGAAAATTTCATGATTGAAATGAAAATTAAAAAGACATCTAGTATGGTCAGATGGAGGAGAAAAAAAAGATCACTTGAAACAAATATACCAAAAATTTTAAAGGAATAACAAGTTTCTTTGAATATGTAATAGTATGGTTGAGAATTAAAGTATTAACTGACGAATCCCAAAGTTTCACCTGCTTTCCATCAGATGTCAGTCAGGCATTGTTTATTCAGCTTTGGAATTGATCCTTGCCCACTTTCAAGTGGGTTCTGTTTGATTTATGACATAATAACCTCTAGCGTGCTAAGCTTCTCCAACTGTAAAGCTACCTGGTTGACTGATGGTCTGTCACTTGGCCAGTTTTGTTTCAAAACATGTACAGATTAATAACGTTCTAGATTCACTATTCTTTACCAAGTTTTCATGAGATTTTCACCATGAACCGACAGTTACTCTCTGCTGTAGTAGTAAAAGTTTCAAAAGGAAAGCTAAGATTTTAAATTAAATGCAGTAGTAATTAATTGGCATTTTTATATGTGATTTGGATCTTTGTCAGTTGTTTTTTGTGTTCATACTTATTGCAGGTTAAATTGTTTAAGACATTGGACTTGTGACCTGGAAAGGTGCAGAATTGATCACAATAGAATCTGTCTTGAGAGACCACCTCTTTTGGAAAGAAATGTGACCTATCAAGACAGGTGGTCTCTCATAACAGGTCATACTGCTATATAATCATTAAATTTGTGCATTGAGAGTGGTATCTCAAGACAGGTGGTCTCACATAGCAGTGGTCTTTCAAGACAGGTTTTACTGTACCACCATTTGATCAACATGAAATGGCTACTGTGGTGTACTTGTCTTGGCATGTTATCTTCAGAGTGTTACTGTAGTGTAAAACTGTCTACAAAACCTAAAATAAAACAAACTGTAGGCCCTAATTGACCCATCAAAATAAATGTAGGCTGCTCTGTGTAAGCATTTACATATCAACTTATTTGAAATTAGTGATTTTGTTGTGAAAAATTTAGTGATTGCAGAAGTATTGTGAATTAATGAAAATGTTGAAGTTAAAGATTGATTTAAAGGGGCGATAGTAATTTCTTTCTTTGCCTAACTTGGTTGGGTATACTCTTTTTAGGCTATCTGATTATGTAATACTTAACCTGGTCGTCAATCAAATTGATTAATGAAGAACCAAAAGATTCATCACTGAAAATTTCATGATTGAAATGATAAAAAAATGACCTCTAGTTTGGTCAGATGGAGGAGAAAAAAAATGATCACTTGAGACTAATGTACCAAAATTTTTTAAAGTAATACAAGTCAGAGCTGACAGTAGAAACAAGATATAACAAACCAGGCTTGACAGTGAAAATGAGATGTAACAAGCCAGGTTTGAAGTTAGAAACAAGGCTTGCCATTAGTCGGACATGACAATGGAAACCGATGTAATGTGGAAATTTGCCCTTCCAACAGAGCAGGCTTTGATAAATTTTTATAGCTGTTTGCAACTCATTTTCATCAGAAAATTGACTTGACAACCAGATATTTATGAAATTTAATGGTCAGTTCAAGTGACTTGGCAACCAGAAATGTATGAAATTTAATGGTCAGTTCAATTGATTTGCCAACCATATATTTCTGAAATTTAATGATCAGTTCAATTGACAGTTCAATTGACTTGGCAACCAGATATTTATAAAATTTAGTGGTCAGTTCAATAGACTAGACAACCAGATATTTATGAAATTAATGGTCAGTTCAATTGACGTGGCAACCAGATTTTTTTAATGAAAATTTAATGGTCAGTTCAGTTGCCTTGGCAACCATATATTTATGAAATTTAATGGTCAGTTCAATTGACTTGGCAACCAGATATTTATGAAATTCAGTTCAGACTTTGGTCCAGCTTAAAATGTGAGCTCTCATGGTAATGCACATCATGTGTGAGTTAGTCTCGTTGAGAAACCATTGTTTCCAATTTTAATATATTCCATTATTAATATTCCCTGAAGAACATACATGATGCTTTGCTAAACATTGCCATGTTGCTATACATCCCACTTCTAGCTTCTCGTGGGTCGGTGGTTCTTCCCTGGGTATTCCAGGGTTCTTCCTCCACCAGTTATACTGGCCGCCATGTATGGCCTATCTTGTGCTGAAAAATGGCGTTAAACTCTAGAACAACAATAACATCCCTCTTCTAAGTTCTTCACAAGTATGCCTTTGTTTTAATTTTTGAGAAGTACTCATTCAGGTTTTGCTCCTCATTTTTGTACCTTTGGGAAAGGTAAAATCGATAAAGAAAAGGTGTTTCCTGGATTTATTGGTAATCCTTGTTATTACCCCCACCCTCCAGGTATACATATTAAGGAAGGTTTCAAGAACCCACATTTGTCTTTATTTTGATATCTGAATGACAATGTTCGTTTAGGTCTAAATGTACTCAGTGATGCATTTCCAGTGATTTGAATCTTTTAAAAGATTGTTTAGTTCTGCATGTGTTTTCACTTTCTGAACTTCAGAGGTAATTACTAACCTCTAGAATTTGGTTTAGATTTTTTAAAAAAATTGTTAAGATCTAATCAGTACACTTTAAAAAACAAAATAGTAACCCCTTATTGTGTGAAAATTTATTTCTGTATTTAATGAATAGGCAAAGTTTGTGTGCTTTTGTTTTAGTTAAAATTCATGAGAAACAGTCATTTTCATCAACTGTTTCAGGCATCACATGGTTTTCGCAATTAAGTGTACAAGCAAGTAGGTGAAAGAAATATAAGTGTATCTTAATTGAGAGTTGCAGAGCAAACAACTTTGCACTGCACCTCTCCTCCTTAAGCAGTGCTCTCCACCTCCCTTTGCCTTTTCGCATTTTGCTTCATATTAAAATGATGCCACAATAAAAAGGGGAAGTTTTTCTTTGTTCTGCAAGTGTTGACTCAACAGTTGTAGATGATTTCTTAAGTTTGGCTATTATACTAGAACATCCGTGTTCCGTGAAGACGGTTATAATTTTGGTAATATTTAGTGAAAATCAAAATGAAACTTTTCTCAGACAGGATTTTTTTGTTTTTGCTTGGCGGAATCCGATTTTGTATCTGGATTTTAGACTTTTTGGTCTCAGATCTAAGGCAAGCCGGTATGAACTGCAAACAGACAGATGAGCCTTTGCAAAAAGTAGGATAAGATGGGCATTTGGAATAAAGAGTGGTCTCCATACAAAATAATGGCTCCGTTTAGCAAAAATAAAATAAAGAAATAAAATAAAAAATCCAGCTTTTACCCTTCTGCTCATGCGCGAGTCAAATAGCCAATGGAAGTGCCTTTTGACGCCTGCTGTAAACATCGGACATTTTCAGCACGTTTTCGGTGTGCCACCATCAGGGAAAACCTCCTGTTAGATACCTCATTCATTGCTGTGAATGACCATTATGTCAGATCACATGGTTGCTCACTGTTTATGCTCTGGTAGAAACCTGCTATTTAAAGTAACTGGGTTGTATTCTCCACTCCAAAATGGAGGTCGCGGATTTCGTTGAGTACTTTTCACGATTAGAATCACAACTATGAAAGCTTCAATAACTTAGGTAAAGGCTCTGATATTGATGTAGGTAGCAAATAGTTTTTATAAATTAACAAATTCAGATGACTTAGTGATTAAGATGCAGACAGTGAACTTGTAAATTTCGAGTATGAGAAATGGCAGCATAGGATGGTAACGCGGCTTCAGTGACTTGACAGTGAACAAGTTCTCTCAACATTTTAAAGCACATAAAAAAATTCTTCCGTTAAAAATAATTACACAGCTATAACGATCGGACTTTACTCTTAAATTTTTCCACACATAATAGATGTGTACCAAAAATGCATAATGGTTCAAATTGTTGTTAAACGTAACATACACTACACTGCTTAACAGTTAACAGGCAGGCCTATGTGTATGGAGTTGAATAGGTAACAGGTGTTCTATTTATAGCACGCTGCACTTTGCAACTATGCTGTATGAGGTAATGGGTTGAAAGCAGTGTTTCCCTTTACGCACATTTGTGCGTCAGGGACGCACGCTGGAGAAAAGTGACTCACACATTTTTTTGCCGTGCGTTTTTTTGACGCAAAGAATTTTCATAATATGATCAGGATTTATTTAATACCCAATGCATTGGACGATGGATGGCATCGTATATACTTCGAGTATAGGCATTGACTGGTTCCCCGCTTTGTTTGCTCCCTGCCTCGTGCTCCTCTATTCGTATAGCAAAAAGCAACGCAGGGAACATATAAAACAATGAACCAGACTAGCATAGGCAATGTTATGACGGAGTAGCTTCCCCTAATCTCGCGAGCTTCTCGCGATTTCCATCAACCTCAGCAAGCTGTCATCTTGATGTTTAACCTCAAGGCTTGTTGCACTAGAAAGTGATCTCCAGATTAAAACGTCATGCACTAAAAAGCATTAGCGAAGAAAGTGAAAGAAGCAGCACACAAAATAGTAACTGTGGATCTAACTTTAATGAAAAATGGAGAAAATAATTCCCTTGACTGGAATAAGGCACATCCATTAGGATTACCGGTGTGACTTCTGATAGCATGATTGCGAAGACTGCAAAAGTGAATAATCCTTTCGTGACAGGATTTTAGAATTTTTTAAAATCTGCCCTCGTTCGCCATAAGATATCCGGAGAACATAGTATAACGTAAGACATTATTTCACAACAAAGAAATCAGTCAACTTGCAGAGACAAATGCGTTATTTGGATTACAAAGTCAGCGGGTCATTGCAGATTTTGTTGGTTTTTAACTTTGCTGCAATAAAAAAAGGATCTTAAAGTTCAAGTGTAACTTATTAGAAAGAAAATGAATCATTATCCTCCTTGATATTTGGATAAATGTGTTCTAGGATGAAGTACAATGAAACCTATGATAGTACACATTTTATGAAAGGCAGTAAATTAACTCCTATTTGGTTAAAAAGATTTATTTGGCTTTTTGTATTGGCTTATATCTGATGTGTTGGGCTATAATATTGCTTGAGGAGACTGTTGATAGTACGACTTTAAAAGCAAAATGAACTAATAAAATTATTCTTTGAATGGACAGCGCATTTGTTTGTTAATTGTGCATGTTGGTGTATTTGTATGTTTAGAGAGAGAGAGAGAGAGAGAGGGAGAGAGCATATTTTGCAAGTTGCAATATCCTATTTCAAGCTGAAAAAGTACGAGTCGTATGAAAATTTGTCAGTACATTTTTGACCCCCACATTTTTTTTTGACCCCCAGTTTTGACACCTAGGGTTTTTTTTGTACCCTCAATTTTACACCCCTGGGGGATACACTGGTTAAAAAATGTTTTGTTGTCATTGAAACTCAATTTCACCCACTATGATAGATCACTTGCTTTGTGCCAGTGGTTTGATTTGGTTCTCATTATCTAGAGGATAATGAACCAGTGTTATTGTCTGGATCAAATAAATAATAAAATGAAATATGAAATTTATGTATGGAATAACAGATATGAGGTATGGAATAGAAGAACATGAGCCCCATATTTAAAATATAACAACTGAATAAATTACATAAACAATGAAATTGAACATGATGTTTGAATGATGCACTTTCTCTTAGAAATAAAATAAAAAATTCACAAGAAATGCAATTAGTTGTTCTTTTATACAGATAAAACAAATTCCATCATGAAATTGAGTGAATGATCAAAATCATTTGCTAGGCATGCATGCATAACTTGGTTGCTTATTGTCCATCCAAATTCATTGTTGGTGGCAGAATTGCCATGTTCTTCTCTCTCTCTCTCTGTTTGTCTGTCTCTCCCCCCCTTCTGGTCATCAGCTGTAACTTGGTTGTCTTTCTTTTCCCACTATATGGTGCATGTATGGAGCTATTTTCTCGTGCCTTCTTCACACACACTCGTTTCAATACAGCTGTTATCTCTTTGTTCCTTAAGTTCTGTGTCCCTCGACTTCCAGATGCCCATCCTTTGGATAATTTTAATGATAAAATATTAGTAACTTTGCCGGAGTTAACTTCTGGCCTCCCTGCAGTAACTTAGACTAACTAAACTTTTGAGAGAGAATACTTAAAACATAGAATTTTGTCTGGGAAACATCCCCTCACTACTTAAACCCCAAATAACCTTGCCTCACTATGTCTCTAACAGTTATCTCAATTAAAAATCAATCATGCAGCTGCATATGTCCAGTTAAATGCAGGAAGCATTTGATGACATGGGAAAGGGTGTGAACAATGGATATTGCCTAATCACCTTCAAAAATGTTTTTAAATTAAATCAATGTTGATTTGTTCTGCAAATGCAGCTGTTTGGAAATTGTATTGCAGGGTTTTGTTTGGAAATTGTATTGCAGGGTTTGGGGATTGGCTCGCAGACTTCAGGTTCAAACATATTTTCCTGTTTGAATCCTACATCTCAGAATGCCTTAACTTAAGAACCACAAGAATTTGAAAATTATCTAGATTGTTTCTAGAGAAGATTATCATCAAGAACATCAACCAATATCATGATGCTGATATGTAAATAAAACCCAATGCAATATTTGTGACCACCAATTTTACTGTTAGTCTTTTGTTATGACATGCTTGTGTGTGTGTGTGTGTGCTGGGGCACAATGTTAACTTTGGCATCTGTATTCTGTGTGGTGAAATTCAATTAATTTGGTTTTAAACAGGAAGGCTAAACTGATGAGAATCTGAAAACAGAAGGTGTCAAGTCATCATGATTGATTTCAGGATGGGAGACATGAATAGATTAATCTAACATTTTCATGATGCACAAGATGTCATATAAAAGACACCTCATTTACACTCGATCATATATTAAATATTTTTTTGCAATTTTTAGCATTTTTGGAGACTTTCTTAGCTGTTAATTGACAGCCATATTTAAGATATAAATTATTCTGCTTTTGACAATAGATGAATGTTGAAGTCCTTGAAACTTTTGATTTAATATGTTGTAAACAATTGTGTACCATGGAAACTTAAAGACTCAAATCCTGATAAAAATTCAATAGTTATGAAAACTTGTTTTAAAAAAAAAAACAAGGTGAAATTTATTGCATACTTTTTCATTCTCTGTTCTCATTCCCATCTCTTACTTTGTATTGAGTTGTTGTATTTTGGGGATTTAATTCCATTTTTCAGCACAGGATAGGCTATATACATGGTCGAGTATAACTAGTGGATGAAGAACCCAGGAAAACCCTGGGTAGAACCATCGACCCACGTGAAGCTAATGGCAAGCTTTCTCATGTACCCACACAGACAGAAGTGAGATGGCAGTGATCCATAACAGCAAGCATTTTAGACCACTTGCAGTCTCAGTGCTCCAGGACTGAGTTGTTGCTGTTGTTGTTGTTGTTGGGTTTAATGCCATTTTTCAGCACATGATAGGCTATACATGGCGGCCAGTATTAATGGTAGAGGCAGAATCCGGGAAATTATGGACAGATACCAGTGCTGAAAATGCATGTAGTTAGGTCAAATTTAATAGGTGATAGTTTATAAAATTCTGTTAAAATCTCAACACTAATATACATGTACTTGTATTCAGTGCACAGAAATGCTAATTGCCTAAATATTGTTTCAAGCAAGTGTATTAACTCATTCGGCCCAGGAGGTTTTTGTCGTTTTTGCCTGAAATGCGAGTGGGAAAGACATTTTGGGGGCTGTTTCTGAATACATCCTAACACATCAACAGATTTTCCATTAGCCTAATGCCTAGTTGTATTAGAAACATCATTTTTCATTGGTTATTTTGCTTGTGCATGAGCAGAAGGGTAAAAGTTGGAGTTATGGACCCATCATTTTCGTATGGAGACCACTCTTTATTCCAGATGCCCACCTTATCCTAGTTTCTGCAAAAGTTCACCTGTCTGTGCGCAGTTCAGACCGGTCTGCCTTAAATCTGAGTTTAAAAGGTCTAAAATCCAACACAAAATCAGATTCTGACCACGAGCGAATTTTGGGTGGAAAAAAAAGGGTCCAAACAATTAGGTTTTTCCCTCTGTATTTTGTAGTGCAACTAGAATGTCCAGATTATTTGATATCATTGTAGAGTTATATCTATCTGCTTTTTTATAATACCAACCACTCTGGTGTATCTTAAATGACCTTGACGCTGCGGAGCTTGGAAGTAGGGTACAGCGTCATCACGCCTACAGGCAGGATTGGGGCTGAATGAGTTAAAGGAGTCAAACATCAACTCATCTAAGATATTGTATACTGAAATACTATAAATAACAAAACTTTGCTCATTATAAAATTTTACTCAGTTTAACAAAGAAAACTAAATTTTTGCTTGAACCATCACCTATCGCATTTGACAGTTCTAGAATATATATTTTGGGAGATTGTAGCCACCATTTCCTAGTACCAGTGTTTAGTGAAAGATGCAGTACCAGTGAGATGACAGATGGACATGTGATTGTTACTGTAAATAAATACTCTAATGTTTTGTGTTTAATTATAAATTCCTCATTGATGGATGTAATTCATCTTATGTACAGTTTCATATGCTGTCTTGGAATGCATGACTGCACATCATTTTGTGCATGCTGACACAGAATGCTATCACATATCATGCTTCGTTACCTATGTGTAAAACTATCACCATACTTTACATATATCTGGCTGAAATGATAAAGATTTCCAAAAATTGAAGACACAGAAGCATTTTGATTTGGATTAGTATCAGTGTATCCAGTGCTAAGATAATTTGTGTAATAAATAACAAACACATGCATACATGCTTTAAAACATAAGCATATTGTTTGCAGCAATTTTATTGCAAAATGCCTGATGTTTGCAAATCTTGAGTTTTGCATAACAACTTTTGATCAAACTTGTGAATGGCTTGCACTCAGGGTAATACGAAAACATACGGATTATGTGTGTAAAGGTCATGGTAATCAGAAGTTAAATAAGAAAAGGATGGCTTCTGCACAGTTAAGTTTTGTTAAAGACCACATACCTTGACCAGAGGTCAAAGACATTAAGACCTATTGGTCAGTAGTCTCCAGAATCAACCATGCCCAACTACTGCCAGTACAGAGGAGTATTGAACATGGGGTGGATATATCCTGTGCCATTCATGGTACTCTTTTTTTAAAAACTTCTTATCTGTATGTTTAGTCCAAGATCCAGGTACATCAGCTGCTTGTCACTTGTGCTTAAATAGTAAATCCCAGTGTATTTAACTTTGTGTACACAGTGCATCCTCGAAATGAGTTTAGCCGTAGGGCAATTGTTATGTATATTATTTGTAATCTGAAAAGAATATTTTATTTACCATTTGTTGTCTGTCATTGAATAATGAGTGGCAAGAGGAAATTAAAAATATAATTTCATGGATGTGGGTTTTAATTTATTCTGTGGTATAGCCTCAGGGATTTTTTGATTGATGTATTTTATTTCAGGTGTAAAATTGGATCTGGTCATGAAAATGGTATGGAGATTGACAAGGAAATGTACCAAATGGGTACAAGTACTCAGTGTACTAAAAATAATAAGCAAGCCCATTATTGATTATGATTTGAAAATAAAAATGCACCATAATTGGTGTCAGATTGTTTGCTTGGGGGTTCGTTTGTTAAACCTTTTTTGTGCAGTGAGCCAGCATGTTGAAAGGTGATAATTTGTGATTAAGATTACGTTCTTACAAACAGGTAGAGTTCATTGAAAATAATTTTGAATACTGTGATGGTGAGGACAAATCTTTGCTTCTTTTGGATCACCCCGTGTTCAGCACATTATGACTGTAAAATTGGATTGTGCATAAAGTGCTATTAAAGTATAACTCTTGTTCATGTCCATAGCAGGCAAAGGTTTAGTCATATTGAGATATTGATGAATGGATGTTATTTATGTTTTCTCCAGGCATGAAATTTACATTAGCATTTTAATTATGCGATAAACCTGCCATGTGGCAGCTATTGTTTCCGCACAGCTGGGCAAGGTCAGAAATGGCACAATGTCAATGTTAGGTATTGTAGATATTGTTTACCTGTCACCCCCCCACATTAAAACAGGTCTTATGTCTGCTGTTCTGTCAGCCATTTGTTTTGGCTTGCAGATGTACATTTTTTTGAATGGGAGTCATATTCCTTTATAATTGTTGCTGTGTGACACATTAGGTTTAGGAAGTTGAATGAAATGTCATCCTTGATTTTAAATTTTTTAAAATCTTAATGCTAAGTAATTTTCCTTTTCTGAAATAATTAACTTTTTAAGACTTGTCACAACACCTGATCAGGATAGGAAAGTTGGAAGTCTTTTTTGATTTGTGAATAGCTGTTACAAGCTTAAGGTTGATACTGATGTCTCTTGCATTAAACACGTTTCTAAATACATTCACAGAAGGCAACAATTCCCAATTTTGACCTAATGTCATCATTGAAGCAATAAATGTTCTCTTTTTCTTTAGTTTTAGCTCAGCTGGTCTTATGTCTTTTGTTCTTGGCCAGTGGGGGCTGATCTGATTGTAGGATTAAAACCTGCACCATTTTGGTCATCAGTCCAGCATGCTAACCACTGATCTTAAAAAAGAAGATGAAAGAAAAAGAAATGAGAAGAATTAAGCATGCACTTTTATCTTGACAACACAATAAATATAAATCATTTTGTCACAGTTTTCACAATCAGAGAAGATAATAATATAGGAAACAAATAGCAATACTATGCATGAAAATGGACTTAAATTTGAAGTCTTCTTTTTTTCTTCTACATAATATTGGGGCTACTTGCATGAAATATCACTTCCTTAACAAGAATATTTAGTTGTTTGGCTAGTTTGGCTAGGGGATTGTTTTCTTCTGATTTAGTTGCCCTTTTTGTTCCCATTTTTCAATAGACTTCACAGACGTGTATGGTTTTGTTTTGTTTGGTGTTTTATGGCACATCAACACAAGTAGGTTGCTTTCACCAAGGTAATAGGAGTAAGTTGCATTGCTCGTGGGCACACCATGTTATCTTACTTGGTGTGATCTGGTGATAAAATTCAAACCCACATTCTTTCGGTTAACCTCGGTACAGTCATTGATATATGTTTGATTTGCCAATAATTTCTTTTCTTCTTTTTCTGTGGCTGATAAAAAAACTGATTATCATGAATTCATGGCACTCTATTAACATTTGGGCAATATCAACACAGAGACATAGAAGGTGTTTTCAGTGTGATGATTAAAAAAAGTTTTGTATGTGCCCATTCAGTTAACACATGATCTTTACCCTATCCAAAACAAAGCATGAATGCCTTTCTGTATACCACACTTCTCTGACACAACTGGTAATTAATTGTGTCAGAATCTTCCACTGCAATCAAATCCATGGTACAAGAGATTGTAAGGTGTAAGGAACTTTTTCTCTGATTCTCACATTATATGAAATGGATATGGCAATCAATTCAGAATGAGGTGATGAGGATACTGTGTATACTTAGAAGTAAGGACAACTTTATCAGTTATCAAACGTGGAATTAGCCCATTTAATCCCAGGGGAAAAGCAGAGGGCATTGCACTTAATTTTCATATGTGCCCAGGCCATCAATCTAAAACATGAAGAAAATTGACTGAACTGTGAGCCAGGACACCTTTCTTTCACAAGTCCAGCACACTAATCATGGAGTCACTCACAGTGGCTCTTTCCTACCTAGTCACCTTTCAAGACATGCAAGAGAGTTCTTTTTGGGATACAACCTACACAACAATGTTGGAAATATATTCAACATATGAGCTGAAATTCAGAAAAGAAAAAAGATTTAATATTGGTCCGATTTTAAACTTCTCTTGAGGTAAAGGAATAAATCTACATAAAGGCTAATAATTTCAGTACAAAAGTAAAATCTTACTAAGCAAAAAGGCATGGCAGGGCTAAAAGTAAATGTTTGGAAGGGGTAATGGCACATCTTGGGGTATATATTCCTAAATTTATAAACCCTGTCAGACTAAGATTGCAACCACAATTGCAGACTCGTGAGAAGTACTGTAGTTGAACCCATATATTGACTCCATAACTGCCTTTAAAATTGATGGTTGTGATACACATTGTATACATGCACTTAGCACCCAGATTATATTTCATAACCAGAGAAGTAATCTAATGCTATCCATCATGGTGTAACATTAGTCAGATTGATTTGACACAATCCATGTTATAATTTTGCTCCACCTGCTAGTGTTACCTATACTGACATATGAATGGGGAGACCTGATGAGTTCTAAAGGTGGGCCTAGAAGATGAATAACTGACTCTAATTTTATTGGCTTCTTAGATACATGTATTGGTAAATTTGTCTAATTCTATTGACTTTAACTTGAGAGAGATTGTTTCATATTATTCTCTATCACATGACTTCTGTGTTATATAGGTTAATATGACCCCATATGATAATTTTTCTATATTTAACATGTATAATAATATCTCACGAAGTCACAAATCATGTTAGGGCACCATCTTAGGCAAAAGGCATTGTGACTGGCATTCCAAATGTATTGTGAAGTGAAGTCACTACACTCTTCAGTTCTTATTTCAAATAAATTCACTAGTTTTCAGTAACTGATAAATATAATTTTACTTACTAAATAATTTGTTTGCCAGTGCTTGCAAAGGACAGAAAATATTTGATTCATTACATTTATTTTGATTGATCTTCTGTCGGTTCAAAACTTGTAGCACAGTAAAACCTGTCTTGAGAGACCATTGCTATGAGAGACCATCTGTACTGAGAGACCAGTTTTTTTCTCTCCAGAAAAGGGTGGTCTTTTGAGGCAGGTTCTACTCAACTCATGACAGCAAACTATTGACAAGACTATTAATATAGTAGAAACAAGTATAGTTATGATAATAAAGATACCCTCATTTTGGTATTATATGTAGTGTGGGTATACATCGATACCATCCATCTGTCTGTTAGTTCACTTAGCTATCCATCTGTCCGTACCTACATCTACCCTATAATGACTTTGTATGAATAGTATCATTAAATTTGGGCAAATCTGTACATTTAGCACATCAGCACCATACAATTGAATGCTTTACACATACATAATGAAATATGCTGTGTCAGTATGCACAAAATAAAGCGCAGTCATCACATTCCAAGACAACATATATTAAACTGTACATAAAATGAATTGCATTCATTAATGGAGGTTATAATTAAACACAAAACTTCAGAGTTTTTACTTACAGTAACATTCACATTTCCATCTGTTATTACTCACTGGTATGGTGGCTACCATCTATCTCCCTGGATAGAGAATTTGAAACTCTCTGCTGAACTTAAGCATAAATTAATTTGCTTGATAAATTTATATAAATGTTATTGTTTTGCTATCAGTGCTGTGTGGTGATTCCTTTAGAATTCACAGTTATGTTTTTAATTTATATTTTTAGATGGTTTCATTTCTTGTGAAATCTCTCCAAATTTCTAATGAATAATTGTCACACAGTACTGAGCCAAATTCTCTGTCTTAATAAATTCATTTTGATATTTCAAGAATTATTTTTAGTTTTTTCATCATTAAATTTTAGACCGTTCCGGTGGCCTAGTGGTTAGAATGTCCGCCTTGGAGCAGGAGGTCATGGGTTCAAACCCCGGCCGAGTCATACAAAAGACTTACAAAAATGGTACTAACAGCTACCTCTCCTGGCACTCAGCATTAAGAGGTTAGTGTTAGGACTGGTTGGCCTGGTGTCAGGATAATGTGACTGTGTGGGACATCATACTACATGTCTGTGGCATGATGCCACAGTGCTAGATATCACTATAAACTGTCACACTGCAGACATCGTATCGATATGTCTGAAAAATTGTTAAAGCTATGTTAAAAATCCAAATCACACACACACACATTAAATTTTATTTGATATGGATGAACTTCTGCTGTTACTCGTACAGAAAGTATTGCAAGCATGTATATGAGAAACTAGCCATATTTATGATTATATAGTAGTTTTTGGCAAAATTGCATTTGATATTTAAATTACACTATTTGTGTGGTCCAGTTAACTATCTTGTGAATGTGAAATAATTTCAAGTGTACAAACGGATTGGAAAGTGATTGGTAAGAAAGTCATCAAGAGCTTTGTACCATTCTGTTCCGATTTTAGTCCTGCCAACATACTAAAGTAGTACATAGTTTTCATAGCTGTCACATTTTCACTTATTTGTACTAAAATTTTACTGTATGGTCAGTTAATAGTCAGATGGTAATTTTTATCTTTTGTTGCACATCACTGTGACTATTTCAACCTACTCTTTTTTTTACCAGAAGAGGTCGTGAGATGGTCTATTGTCCTTTGTCCATTGACTTGCGTCTTTCCATTTGCCATTTTTAGTTATTTCCACTCCTCCTAAACTTCTTTGAGGATTGCTATGAAACTTTACACACACATTCATCTAGTTGGCCCAGCTTCAAAATGGTGCTGCTTGCACATCCAATATAGCCACCACAGTGACCATCTTGAAAATCTTATCTTCCTAAATGGATGATGTATATTTGGCTCATATTGAAGATGGTGGAGATCGGATGTCCAGTATGGCCACATGGCAGCCATCTTGAAAATTTGGTTATAGTCACTTCTCCATCATGGATGGTCATATCAAGATGTGGTTTTCATTAATAGACATTTTATGATGTCAAGTTGGACCTAAGTAAAAATGGTACTGATCTGAAGTTATGGCCAACATGGCAGACATTGTGAAGATCTTCTGTCTGCGTGGGTTCGAGTCTAGGATTCGGCCAATGTGGGTATGTGAGAAAGCTTGCCAGTAGCTTCTCGTGGGTCGGTAGTTCTTCCCGGGATTTTCCTGGGTTCTTCCTCCACCATTAATACTGGCCGCCATGCATAGCCTATCGTGTGCTGAAAAATGGCATTAAACCCCACAACGACAACAACAACAATCTTATTGGAATTCTTCTTGAACAGAAAGTTACATTGACATGTGTTTTCACCCATAATTGCCCTATGATGTCCAGTTGGTCTTAAATAAACATGGTGCCATTATGACATCCAATATGGCTGCAACACAGTGGACATCTTGAAAATATTATTGCTAATACTTCTGAAAGTGTGGTCATATCAATATGAGGTTTTCACCGAAAAACTTAGATGTCTACTTGGTTCTAAATGAAAGTGATGGAGATCTGATGTCCAGTATATGTTCATCTTGAAAATCTTGTTTTAGCTACTCTTGGAGGGAATGTCATTTTGTCATTATGTTTTCATCAGACTTCTTGTAGTGTTCACCTTGACCTACATGAAAATGACTCTTCAATATGGCCACCGTGGTGGCTATCTTAAGAATATTATCTGTACTCCCAAATGGATGACTGTATCAACTTAGGCTTTTTCATCAATATACTTCTCAGGATACCTTGTTGATCCTAAATTAAAACGGTGTCAGTCATAAATCCAGTATGACTGCTGCCATGAGTATTTTGTTGTCCCTCTGAATAAGTGATCATTATGGCATGGGGTTTCACCAAAAGACTTCAAATGATGTCCACTTTGTCTTAAATGAAAATTGTGCCAATCTGACATCCAGTTATAATGGCCACCACAGAAACCAATTTGAAAATCTTGTTATCACTGAAGAATATCAAAGATGGTTTCAACATTCAGCAGTTAAAAGGAATAAATAGTCTTATTTTAGACTCCTGGAAATAATTTTTGCCATCAATCCCATCAAGAGACTTTTTCATGTAAGATTTTTCATGGGACACAAGTTTTGAACAGTTTCTGACAGCATTCCCTATAGACTAGCAGCCATACTTTTTTATTTACTTTATTGGGTTTACGAAGTATTTCTTTCCCAACAACAAAACTCTCTTTTGTGAGTCAGAATTTGTTGATAAATTGTCATGTCTTTAGATAATCCTTCAGCGTACTCTTTATTTTCTGTTTGGACTGGTACTTTGTGATATCTCAGAAAATAGCTCAACAGAATTTGACCACCTTTTACAAAAAGTATGCATCCTGGCGAAGAGCCCTTTACATTCAAGGCAAATGCTGTTGTGCCTTCAGATATGGATGAAAATACAAAACTAGAGAAACCTTGAAATGGTTGTTTTCAAAACCTAAGCACTCAAAAGCACTGGAATAAATTAATAGAGAAGGGATTCTACTGACTCAGGTTAATTGTGCAACTGTTCCTTGCATTTGGATGCAAAGTAAATGCCAGCCATTTGAGCACTTTTAGCTCCATTTTAGGTCTTACATTCTTTGTATTTAATATTCTTATGTATTTATAGAATTGACCTATAGTAAACTGCTGGTGTAAATCTTCATGACAGCTGCCAACTACAAATTCTGGGGCACATGGGTTCATCATAAAGGGAGTCCATCCACATTTTAGCTTCCCTTTACCATATTTATCCAATGATTAGCCCATGTTGATTCTAATCCCACCATGCACTTACCACTGTTTACAAAATTTTGGCCAATAATTACTAAGAATATTTGTGACAGTAAACTCAACCACTTCCTTGTGAGAAATTTTTTACACCAGCCCCTCTCATGCAACCACCCCCAACTGATTGTTTCATGGGAGAATCGCTGTATCTTGGTTTCTTCTAAGGCCTCATAATGTATTGAGCATTATTATAATATATAACTTAACGTTTGTAATCAGGCACTGGTTTCTGACAGATTGTACAATTACTGCCATTGTTGATATACAGCAGTCCATCATTGTAAGGTGACTTAGTATTAGGCAGTCCCTTTTATAAGGCGAGTATGGTCATGGATGTCACTTAATGATTTATTAGTAATAATATTCATTATTTGTGTCAGTGTACAACAGCATGACCTATAAGACAGTTGCCTTTCAGGCTTCCTGACAAGTGTTCGGGTAGAGTGCTGTAGTTTTACAATACAACAATTTTAAAAAATGTCTTCTAAAACTGAATGGTTTTATTATTAAAAATATGTACCGTATGTTACTCGCCTATATCAGGTACAACTGTAAACTGCAGAGACCCAGATATGCCATGGCATAATGTGCAAGCAGGTATGAGTTGATGCAGTTTATTACTTGTATTCAGTTGAGCATAGAGCTTGATCTGTCCATTTATTATGCTGGCAGATCAAGGTATGTGTTGCTGGCTCATGGACCCTACTTATAAACAGATATATAGGTAGGAACTTAAACAACATGTAAAATACCGTAGAAAAACAAGACTGTATTGCACATGAATTATTTGCAAATTCTTGCTTTGAAAAGCTTTCAGCCTGCTCATTTTTTAATAATTAAAAAAAAAATTGATAGTCCTTTTAATTCATCTCATCATAAAAACATAAAATCTCATGTTTATACTAGTTAACATGACAAAAACAGTTGTAAATGAAATACTGGTACCTTGCCTTAGAAGATGATTTTAATTTGCACTTTCACTGTTCAGTTTTTGGGGAATAGATAGTCTTCCCATTTACAAAAGCTTAGGGACTGTATTTGTGGTAGAGGTAATTTTCTCCTTGATTAGCCAGAGGGGAAGTGGTGTTTTGTGGTTTTTAATAAATGTTAACAAGCACCTGTAAAATAGTGCTGAATGACATAGGAGGAGAACTTGTCAATACAGTTGAGCTTTAATGAAGCACACAAAAGAATTGGCCTCCCTTGAGAGCAAGTAATTGACATAACTTGTGATAAAGATAATATTTTTAGGCTTTGAAAGACTTGAAGTTGGCAAAATAGTTTCCAGTACACATGCTATTAGGTATACTGCTTTCTGTTTTTGTGCAATGGTTTAGCTGCTTTCTAAACTTTCTGTTTTTATGGTGGCTAGCAAAAGTATGTTATATGGTTTTCACAAGATATGTGTACTTTGAGTTTAATTGGCCATATGTAAACTCCATTTTCTGTGCCCACCCAACAGCATTTTTGTGCATGCATATTTGTTTGTGTACATACCAGTACCTGATGGGCTGATTCTAAAAGTTTCAGTCTCCAAATGAATTATTTGTATTGAAATGAATAAACATTGACAATTTTTTATCACTTTTGTCATTTATGTTGACTGCAGGTGCCAAGAAAGGTTTCCATAATGTATGAGGATTTTCACATTTCTTTCAAATTTCAAGATGCAGTAATTGTGTAATTGTTACCATCTTGCAGGTAATTGTGTATTCTTTACCTTCTTGCACAGAGGCTGTCTCAACATTATCATCACATCAATAAGGATCTATTTATTCATTTAAAGAATATTAACTTCTTAAAATTTTTGATTTTTTTTCCTCAATATTTGCACTGTCCTTTATTAACACTTTAGGGTTAATAGCAAAATGTCTGAATTTTTTTCCCTGAAAAATGTTTTAGTAATGTAAATTTTTAGGTTATGTAAAGAAATCTATCAAGGTGTAAGAGCAACCTCTGTTTAACATGCTGTTTCTGGCACATGGACAAACAACAGAAAAGTGAAGTTAGAAGGCTGCATGGGTTGCTGGCAACGTAATTGGTTAGTGGTCCTCATGAATCTGATAGGCCAGAATTGATTGACATGGTTAATATGTCAATTATAATGTGGCTGTTTGATAAAATTTTGGAAAATCTGTCTTGTTGCCTCTAGAGTAATGAAAATTCATAAATATGGATCAGAGGTGTCAAACATAATGGCCCATGGATGGGACATGGCCTGCCAGTCTCAGTTAGTATGGCCTGCAGATCAGGTCTCTGTAAAATTGTAAGGTTGGTGTAAAATTTGGATGCTTCTCATAGTTTGTGATCTGTATGTTTATTTGTATAAAATCTGGCCCAACATAGCAAAAGATTTTGACAGCCCAGGCATGGAATCAATCGGAACAGAAACTGTTGACTCATTTGAGTAGATGATTGACAAAGTGAACAAAATTTGTATAGCCTCCATACATAAACCCAGGTAAACCAACAATCTTCACTGTCTGGAAACAGGTGTACCCTATGTGTTAAACTTGGGGATCTAAAAGATGTTTTATTATCAAAAATATGCATTGGTGGTATGCTTTTCATGCATCTTAGTAAAATACCATATATACTCACATAACGGTGAAATCCACTTGCAGACTTTATAGACCCTGATCTGCTGCCACATAATGTGCCAACTGGTCAGGGTCTGTGTTTGGTTTGCTGATTATTCTTGATGACACAAAAGAAAAAAGATTGTGCCATGATACCTGTAATGTTTTTTACCCTTATTGTAATTATTTGATCAGGTGTACAGATATTTTAGACATTAATTTTTTTTTCTTTTCTTAGATATGTTCATGAATTATTTCTCAAATTTAGTGGAAACCAAAAGTCATCATGTACCTATCTCTATGATGGTGGGCTTGACCTTCAGGCTTGACCTTCAGGGTCATCTTTTGAAAGTGGCCTTTTGTCTAGAGTATCAGGAGTTGTAGACCACAGATCTGGCATGAAGATAAATGTATTTATTTGAATAGTCAACTCCCCTTGTGTCAGAGATTGAAGCATGCTTCATTTACTCCTATATACTGTAATGTCTCTAACTTTTCATACAGTCTAATCTTTAAATCCCTAAAATTATTGTAAAATTTTGCAAACATACCTAAGATGTCATAGATGAAGGGTGTTATTATAGTAAACACGATATGTTGTTGTTGTGGGTTTAATGCCATTTTTAGCCCATGATACACATGGCAGCTAGTAAATCTTGTGGCAAAGAAGATTGCAAGGGAAGTAATTCTGTACAATTTAGTGCAGTTGGACTTGTCAATTGGCCAAAGACCACAAATAGGTTAATTTGAATCTGCTGAAAGAACTTCTGCTCATCTTTGGATGCATTTGTCTAAATAACAAAATCACATGTTACCAGTCTAAGCATTTTAACATTGCATTTGTTTCCTTCTGACAACTCTTTTGGTTCTGCCTTCCTGTATCAGATAGGTTTACATGTGCATCAGAATTTTTGTCCTATTTAAGACCAGGAACTTTATCTCCTTCTTTTAAAGCTTGTTCAAAGGTATCATCAAATAAACCAATAAAAGATGCTGTCTGGTAGAAAAGAGTGTCTTGAAGGACATTTGATTGGCATTGTACCTATGTATCTTATTTTTTTCAAACTGTTAGTCCGTAAGGAAAGGCTCTGAATTAACTGAATCAATGTTGTTGTAGGGTTTTAATGCCATTTTTCAGCACAGGCTTGGGCTATACATGGAAGCCAGTATAAATGGTGGAGGAAGAACCTGGGAAAACCCAGGAAAGAACCACCGACCCACGAGAAGCTTTTGGTGAGCTTTCTCATGTTCCCACATTGGCCGAGCCTGAGACTCGAACCCACTCAAACAGGTGAGATGGCAGTGATCCATAATCATGAGTGCTTTAGACTACTCAGCCACTCTGTTCCGCGACTGAATCAATGAGAAGTCCAAAGAGTTAAATACCCGAGACAGAAGAAAGTGTACTGTCAGGTACTTAAACCGTAAAATCCAGATGCAACATTTTCCAGCATCAATGTTTTATGTTTTGGGCATAAGTTGGAGAATATATTGATGTTGATGATGTCGCCAAGGCGGCCGGAGTGCAAATACCTTGCTATATGAACTTTAAATAAAGCGATTTAGGATTTAAGTATTGACCCTCCATCCCTCCATGCACTGGAAATCTCAAGGTTGAACGAGCAAATTTATAAAGATTTATAGTATTATATTCCACTTCTAAACTTGTACATTATTGTGCATGTTTTTGAAAATGTTGATAGAACACTCAAATATGCATCTCTTAGTTTAATGGATTTAATAAAATCATTCTCCAGTAATTATTTTCAGACCAATTGAAAAACCTCTTGTTTCAGAAATGTTCACAAAGTCATTAAGTCTTTTGATTTTTGCCCAGTCTGAATTTACCATTATGTTTTCAAGCTGTGAATAGATCAGAAATAACCTCTTCCTTATTATGTTTCAAATAATGTTCCACAACATTTCTTTGCTTAAATTAATACTGTGAATATTTTGGTCATTGTGAGGTGATATGGTTTGGTATTCTGTTTTGGTTTTAGATTTTGTCAAATGCAATCTCGTAAATCTGTGTAAAATGATATTGGCAGATATTGACCACTGCCGTGTCTTAAGATTTGCACACATTTGACAGTTGATGAACTTACCTGTTTTATTTGTGCTTTCATGTACTCATTGTCTAGGATTGTTTTATTTTATGAGAAAACACTTGAGAACCCTCTGCACCTGTAGTGCCTGTTGGGGCCAATACCAGTGAAATTATATTCATACTGTCTCACTTGGAGTGAAGTTCAGCACACCATTTATTTATTTATTGGATAATAAAGTTTGACTATGGGTAAATATTAAGCTCTAACCAACTGTTCAGTGTCACAAAGTTCTTAACAGTAGCATATACTATTTTTCTAACTCATTAATCCCTTAGCGACTAGGAAACACATTTTGGGTGCTATTTCTGAATACATCCTAATACATTGGCTTCTAAGAGATTTCTGATGAACCTAATGCCTGGTTGTGTTCGAAACATTGTTTTTCATTGGCTATTTTGCTTGTACATGAATCCTGAATAAAAATGGTACCAGTCCAACATGGCTGCAGTTATGGCCATCATGACAATCTTATTATAGATAGTCTACCTAAACTTAATGATCATATTGACATGGGGTTTTCATGAATGGTCTTTTTACATCATGTTGTTTGTACTGAATACAAATGGTGCAGATTTGATCTCTCATAAATAGCCACTTCTGTGTTTATGAAAACCTTTTTATTACTTCTCTTCATGAATAGATAATCGTAATGACAAGTGGTTGTCACTAAAACACTTTCTGCCATTTGTAGTTCAGTATTGAAATAATGCTGAGTTAATCTCCAAAATGGCAGTCTTGGTAGCCATCTTGAAATGTCTTGTGATGGCTGCTCCCAAAGTGATATTTCACTTAAATAATGCAACAGTATGCAGCAGGTCCTGAATGAAAATGGCAATGATTTTACATCCAACAAGGAAATCTTAAAAATCTTGCTGTCTTGAAAGAATGGTGGTATTTTCACTAAAATTCCTACTTGCAATATGGAATTGGGTCTGAATGAAATTCGTGTCCACATGATGGTGAATAGGTTCGAAAACTAAATCTGCTTTCCCTTGGGGACAGGTGAAAGGTCAGTGCATGCATTTGTGTAATTCATTGAGCTTACGAAGATGGTGATTTGTAGATGCACAAATGAATTTTAAACCTTCATAGTTTGTTTTATTTCAGTAAACAAGTTGATTGCATTCAAACATTAATTTCAAGGTCAAGGTTTTGGACTTTTGACTTGTGACCTTTTGAGATTGCACTTATGTAACACAACTGTGAATTGAATTGTCATCAAATGTAGTTTCTGGACATATCTAAAGGATGTCGAATATCTTAAATGTAGCCTTTTCCAAAATTTAAATTTTTAAAATAATTAATTCTGGATTTTGCCAGACTTATTATTGATAGTATCTATGCCTAGTTTAGTGTTTTTCTATCCATGATACCAAGTTCAAGGTCAAAGACCATTATCAAGATTGTTGTATCGAATTTTTGTACATTTGAACTCTGACAGTTTTGTTATGTTGGAGTTTCTCAAGAATAACTTGAGGTGGTTTCAGTAGTCAGCAATTAAAAGAAATTAAAAGAAGACTGATGTTAGATTTGAGGAAGATTTGTTTTTAGTTCAGTAGTGCATCAGTCCCTGGGTTCTTGTTTTCAGACATTAGAAATTCAAAGACAAGATTTGGGAGTAGGATCGCAGTTTATTATATGCTGTGCTTGTTTATAGACTTTTGTTCCATGGATTAAGGCTTATGTGATGGGTTAACGAGTTCAGGACCTATATTGGGGCATTGATAGTCTTAAATCTAAGCAATTCAGCGATAAAAAGCATCATTATAAAATTTGCTATATTTTTTTTCCCTTTGTTTATCATGAAATATGTATATATAGTAGTTTTACTTTTGATGGGACATAGCAAATGCTGTGTAGTTTTTCCTCACCTCTTTTTGCTTGGAAGAATGTGAGGCATACCATACATGTCATCCATTGTCAGTGGTCAGTGGTCATAGTATACATAATGTCATCCATTGTCAGTGGTCATTGTCATCCATTGTCAGTGGTCAGTGTCATCCATGGTCAGTGGTCATATCATACATAATTTCATCCATTGTCAGTGGTCAGTGTCATCCATTTTCAGTGGTCAGTGTCATCCATTGTCAGTGGTCAGTGGTCATATCATACATAATGTCATCCAATGTCAGTTTTGATAAAAGTCTTTTTCAAACACATAATTTTAAAAAAGTCTAGATACAAATTTGTACTGAATTCTTGTGATATTGCAAGTGTTATTTCTGTTTTCAGCTATCCAGGAAATTGAGGCTTGGTCCGGTCGTTCATGTTGTAACTTGACAAAATCCCGGATGTGTAGTGAGTCCTGTTCACATGTAAGTTTTAATATTGTACCCTATTGTCTGTAAAAAATTTCATACTATCCTGTTTTTCGGGCACCATCAATCCATATTAATATAAAAATATTGTTTGCAATTTCATTTTCAGTCTGAGAAAGCTGCCAGTTTTTTGGAGACACATGAAAAATAAAACATTAGATAAATTTAATACTCTTTCTTTTGTAACCCTGATTGTGATAAGTCTGTGCTTATCATTTGGTAGTTTGCACTGGAAAATTCATCATCATTATCATTAAACAATATTGGGAATGGTAAATTTTGACATCATGGGCAACCCAAACTCAACTGTGCATTGAATTTTAATGTCAGACCTTGTTAAATGCATAAAAATATACTGATGGTGCATTTTTCAGTGCAGAATCCCGTGGTCTGGGTGCACTTGACAATGATTGCATTAAATATACAGGCCGTATTCCGATTACATTGAAAGTAGATGTTGTGGCACTGAATAGACTATTTGGATACGAGAAATAAAGAAACAAAATTCCCTTTTTTAGGTATATAATTTAAGGTTTATCTTCTGATAAAATTTAAGGCAGCATTTTTCTCAGAAACAAACTTGCTTCATACCAACATGTGCAGTTAAGCAAAGTAAACATTTTATTCTTTAAATTAGTTACATGCAAATTTATATGAATTTCAATAACTACTTGTTTCTAGTGAGGCATCCTCAGTTTTAATACATGGTCATATATCTAATTCATATATTATGTGAGAGTCTCAAAACAGAAACAGCTTTTTATTTTAGAAATGCAGAGTTTTGAATTCAGTTTGTTTTTGGTTTCGTTTGGTAAGGGTCATTTGTGAACCTTACCCCAAAAAAAAATCATGGAGGAAAAAAGTCTGAATAAGATCTGGAAAATAGTTTAAAAGGGGTGGGTGGGAACCCAGTAAAAAACCTTGCTAAATTTTTCCCAGAAACTCATAAAATTTATCTGAAGGAATACAGAACATTACAATGGAATTAAATTATATCACTTTTGAAATTCATAAGTTGTATTGTTTTTACATAATTTTCAAAATTTAACAAATAAATGAAGAATGGATAAAATTGGGTGGTTCATGTGGCACGTGTCAGAAGAAAATCACAGATTAAGACCTGAAGAACTGTACATGGATAGTGTAAAGTAACATTTGTTGCATGTGGCAGAAGAACACCTTGTACTAATGGGTTACAACAAAGTGGTGTTACAGCAGTGTACCAAAACACATAAATGGTGCAAGGAATTATGTGAGACTATATTATGATAAGTTCTCAGCAGCTAAAATGAAGTGAAATAAATTAACCTTTTACTGCACATCACTTGGGAGGTTCAGTGGCGTAAGTTGGGCAGAATTGTTTTATTCATTAAGTTAGTAATTTGACATCCCGTATGAGTTATTTCATGTACAAGAATAATTTTCTTTATAGTGGGAAATTTGTTGTGAATGCTGGTTATGGTCTTGAATATGCTTTATTGGAGCATACAGGGAATGACATTGTTTTCAAGGCAACCAAATCCAGTTTAGAATTTGTACAAATTATGACAAAATTTCATATTTGTAAATATTCTTTTATGTTGTACATTCATGCTTTGAATGTTCTCAATTTACATGATTGTGAAAACTATTTCCTGATTTTTCAGCTTAGATTGGCCAAGTTCCATATAATATAGGCATAACAGGTGTTTAGTTTTCAATGAAGTGGTGAAGTTGAACACTTGAAGTCAAATATATTTTGGCTATATTCTGTATTTAAAGTTTTTGGTAGTATAATCAAATGGACTTAAACATTTACAGTATAAAAGGTATTTTGGTCTAAAATTACATTTCTTTAGGAAAAGCTTGGACACTAAGGTAACAGTTTAAAAATGCAGTGCTAATGGTTAGGTATCAAAGCTGATTTTATAGCATCTCTTTAAATATAAATCATTCTGTTGTATCGATATGAATGCCCATGTTCATGTTGGACAGAAGCTGAAAAATGATAAAAATCATGAAATCATGAAGAAAAAAGTAGTCCCAGTCTTATAAATATCTATTGACACATACATTTGCATGTACTTGGGTACCACATTAATTGGAGCCAGTTACATGAATATGGACCACTGATGATGAACCAAACACTTGTATACCGAGATCAGAATTTTACCCAAAGAAATTCAAAGAGTGAGCTTTAAAATATGATACAAGATTTTTTTTGTGCTGCTGATGCAGTTTTTAATAAGTAGGAATTATTGTATTTAATTATGGATTTTTCATCATGTGCCATGGAAGCAAACTTACTTGATGGTGGTTGCCTGCAATCAGGTAGCTAGAAGGAACAAAAGCAAAAATTTTGATTTATTAATCAGTTAGCGAAGTCCAAGTGTGCTCATCTTTCATACTGTTGTTCACTAGACAAAAAAATGATGACATGATATATCTCAAACAATTAGATCATCAAAACAAATGTGATTACAGAACCTATCAAGTATACTTATTTGTATGACCAGTCCAACTGCTAACTCATGAAGACCCAGATAATAGTAATAATAATAATAATAATAATGAGGACTTTGTATAGCACCTAATCTTTAGAAGCTCCAAGCGCTTTACAACATTAGACAACACCTATAAGATAAAAAAACATAATGATATGATTACAAAATCAAACACCATGAAATTAGGAAACATAAAAAAAAAGTTTGTTCTTGCAGTTGAAATAAGTGAGTTCTCAGAGCCCTCTTGAATGTGATCACTGTGTCTTATTGTCTAAGTTCAGTGGGCAATTCATTCCATGTTGCTGGGCCCTGGTAAGCAAAAGAACGCTGTCCATATGACTTTGTTTTCATAGTGGGAATAATGAGTATACGATTGTCAGAAGAGGAGCGTAAGTATCTTGCTGGTGTGTACACGTGGGTAGAGTTGGATAGGTATGTTGGACTAGAGTCCATAAGTGAAATGTAGCACAGAGAACAAATTTTGTGTTTGATTCTGGATTGAATGGATAGCCAGTGTAGGGTACAGAGCAGCGGGGAGGTGTGCTCTGATCGTGGTACTCTAAGTATGATCCAAGCAGCTGTGTTTTGAACTTTTTGAAGTTTCTGGAATAGATATTGAGATGAACCAGACAGAATTGAGTTACAATAGACCAGTCTTGAAAGTTCTAATGAACACACAAATGTTTTAGTGGCATCAACTGAAAGATATTTGCGAATTGAGCTGATGCGTCTCAGCTCAAGATATGCAGCCTTGCATATGTTCATGACATGTTGGTGCAATGTGAGAATACTGTCCAGAGTAGCACCTTGGTTTTGTACTGATTGTGTGAATTTAATGTTGGTGATGTGCTGATATTTATTGTTTGAGGTAAAGGATGTGACTGAGAAAGTCTTTGTGTTGTGATCAGAATGGCCTCAGTTTTATGATCATTCATCTGCAGGTTGGTACATGTCATCCATGATTTCACATCAGAAATGCACCACTTCAGTTGGGTGGCTAGATTTGTATATTTGGGTGTCATCATCATACAATTGGTGAGACACTGGATGATGTTCTATGACACTTAAGAGCGACTGAGTGCATAGAATGAAGAGAACAGGTCCAAGATCAGACCTCTGTGGAACACCACAACATAGATAAAGTGGGCTGGAGTGTATTCCATTTGCAGATACAATTTGTATCCTGTTGACCAAGTAGGACTTGAACCACAGTAAGGCTGTATCATGAATGCCAAATACATGCTCTAGACGGTGAAGTAATATATCATGGTCTATTGTGTCAGATGCTGCAGACAAATCAAGGAGGATGAGGACTGTAATCTTTCCGCTATCCAACGCAGAGAGAATGTCATTAACTACTTTTAGAAGAGTAGTTTCAGTACTATGGCAAGGGCAATATGCAGATTGTACATTGCTAAAATGACTGTTTGAATTCAGATGAGATGCAAGCTGGGATAGAACAACCTTTTCTAAAATTTTTATATGAATGAGAGATTAGAAACTGGGCGGTAGTTCTTTAAACCGTTATGGTCAAGTTTTGGTTTCTTCAGCAGAAGTTTCACAATGGCAGTTTTGAAAAATGATGGGAATTCCCCTGATGAGAGAGAGTATTAATAACATCAGTTAGTGAAGGCAATACTGGATCTAAGCACTCAAGCAGCAGTGATGTTGGAATTGGATCAAGTTCATATGACTTTGGTGCACTCTTCATCATGATTGTACGTATGAAATCCATAGAGACAGGTTCAAATGCTGCTAATGGTTGCTGCTCACATTCTGTACCCCAACTGTATGGTTATGAGTCAATTGAAATTGTGGTGTCAAGCTTATCTCTAATGGTTGTACTTTGTCACAGAAGAAATTTGCAAACATGGCCGGAAGGTTGACTGGAGAGAAGGTAGTTGGAAGTGGTGTAGATTTGTTCCTTGACATTAGCTTGTTAGTAATCTCGAAGAGCTCTTTGCAGCTGGAACTTTCCATGATCTTAGTAGTGTAGTGGGCTGATTTTGCTGCATGGACTATATTTGTGACCTTCTTCTTAGCAGCTTCATAGATTTGCTTATGATTAATGAGTCTGGGTCTGTACAGTTTGTTAGGAGTAATCAGGAGAACAAGCAGCATAGACCCTGCTGTGCAGTTGCATTATGCTATGGCAGATCAGGATCGATGAAGTTTACATTTTGACTCAATATACAAGCGAGTACATACTGTAATACACTTAAGTATGCCATTCCATGGGGACCTTTCAGTATGCAATATGTGACTTAGTTGCTCTCTTGTAACTAAAATGTTTTTAATAAACCATGTAAATGCCCATATGCTCAGGCTTGCAGAAAGCAGTGCAAAAAGACAAATTTTAAAAACCAGTCATCAGTACTAGCAAAATTTTGCACTATTTAAATATAAAGTCATGTTGTTGTTGTTGATGTTGTTGCTGTATATTTTAATGCCATTTTTCAGCACACAATAGGCTATACATGGCAGCCAGTATTCAAGGTGGAGGAAGAACCCGGGTAAACCCTGGTCATGTGTTTAAAAAACAAAGAAGAAGTATATTTTACACAAACTTGGAAACAGATTGCTATTTGGCAGCAAGACTGAACCATGAATTAGTATTAATGTAATTGTTGATGTTACAGGGAATTTTTAGAGATGATTGCTGCACCATAACTGACGGAATTTTATCGTGGTCAGCATGATATGTACCAATTAACCTTGAATTTTGGGATGAGCCTGCAATAAAATTACTTGATGGTGATGGTTTAACCTACCTGGCTTGGCGCATGATTATTTTTAATTAGAATGCATTGGGATAATGGTCAGACATATGGAGAGGCGAGATGAATTGGGAGGGGGTAAGTAGAGGAAAAACAACGTGGAGGCAATCCAGATACCCATTTGTGCCATTAGAAATAAGTGTCATAAAATGAGTTTTATCCAGAAAATAGTAATTAATAGAAGCAAAATAGAGAGAATTATTCTAACTTTTATGGGTGCGTTGAAATTTTGGCAGTTACATAAAGTTAAACCCAATTGGCAAAGCTAAATGAGGCGTGTGTATTTCCCAGATGAAATTCAATATTTTTAGCAATTTCCCTAGTGAAATTATAGTCAGTCAACGTTGCTGTGGGAAGCCAAGAAGTTAACTCCAGGAAATAAAAAGTATTTCTCATTACACATTATCCAGTGGATGGGTGTCTGAAAGTTAAGGGACATGGACGTTGAGGTTACAAATAGAGATTCAGCTTCATAGAAAAGAGAGCAAGTCTCAGGAGGCATAAGGGGAAAAAGCTCCATTTGTGCACTGCACCACACAGTGGGAAAAGAAAGCAGACCACCAACTTATTGTTGCTGACCTGAAAGAGGATGGAGAGATAGGGAGGAGAGGTAAAGGAATATGGCGGCTCTGACCTGTCACCAGTATTGAATTTGAAGGATTGGAAGTAACCATGTTATGCAGGCATGCTAATCAAATGAGTTTAGTCATTCACTCAATTTTATGATGAAATTTGTTATATTGGTATAACAGAATGGCTAAATGCATTTCTTAAAAGAATTGTAATTTTATTTCTAAGAGAAAGTGTATCATTCAAATGTCATGTCCAATTTCATTTTGTTTATATAATTGAATAAATTATTATATTGTACTTGCAGTGACTAATGTTGTTCTATTCTGCATCATTAGTTTGTTCAATAGTAAATATTCTACTGTTTATAAGTTGATGAACATAATCAGGAAATAATGCATCATTTAAACTTTGAAATCACCAAAAACACATCTGTTCTCAAAAAGAATTTAAAAAAAATTGATATGCATCAGTTGATGAAATAAATATTTGCATTTCAAAATATGTCTCCTTTCGGATTTAATGGCGAAACCAAGTTGTCTTATTGTAAATTGAACATTCTAGTTATATAAAAGTAAAATTGTGTATTCAAATATTCTGAAGGGTGTGCATGATGGTGCACTTAACAATAGGGGAAAATGTTTTGGCAAAGCACTATTTCAAACAAAAAGAGCAGTGTAAGCATTTTGCTTTCAAATAGCATTTTTTTTGGCTACAGAAATGATGTCTTATTGTAGAAGTAGAGAATAAACTTACACTCTTACATATGTTATAAATTGAAGAAAACAAAAAGTATATGGATTTAATAGAAGATAGCAGTTGGTATTTTACTGATCTTGAGAAAGGGAAGGGCTGCTAGAAATGGCAGATATGCATTAAGGCAGGAGTGTCCTTTTATTTCTATCTGATTGGAATACTGATTGCTGAAGATAATAACAATTTTCAGAAGTAAAAACTACTGTACCCGGGTCAAGATTTAACCTTTAGATGTCATGAAATAGTTACAAAGGTCACTGGCCGACTCAAACTACTCTGTACTGAACAGAAAATACATGTAGAATTAATCATATTAAAGTGACATTTTGTGGAATAAAGAGGAACTGAAGAGGTGCAGTAATCATACACTTGATATAGCATATTATGTGTTTTGCTTATGAGAGTCATTAAACACATTAACTATCAGAAAGTAAAAAGGAGGAAGAATATTATTATTAATAACGCTTGGAATACATATCATTTTTAAAAAAATTGTTTAATACAGAAGAACATGAAAAGCAGAAGAATATCTTAATTAGAGATGGTGGTACAGGAAATTTACATCTCTGAAATTATGACATCTTCAGCATATGTGGAACATAAATGACTTAGTATAATAGCTGCATGAAGTACAATTAAGTTGTGATTGTATCAGAATTTGTACAAATTTATCCTATCACTGAAAAGAACAACAAAAAGCAAATAATTGGATATGACTTTAAAAATAATTTTATTATAGGATTTAAAAAACCCAGGTATAATTCAAAGACAAAAAGCTTTCATTAGTAACAGGTCTTGGAAAATCTGTGAAGTAAAGCTTGGATATAATAATGATATATTGAAATAATCACCAACAATAACTATATAAAATGAAATCGAGTAATAAGTTGACAGTATGTTTTATTTATCTGAAACTGCTTAAATTGTTATTTTGTTATTATGTGCCTTTTAGTACCTGTGACATGGTAACAAAATTATTAAAACATTTTTCTTGCTCAAAAATTAAGATTGACTAAGTTTGTTGATGCTTGTTGCAGAAATGGGACCTCTTAACTGCACAGACAAGGCGAATGCCATTCTTTTTCTCTCAAGCTTTCCAGCTTGATTGATGGAAATAACTTTTATTTATTTTCTGCAAGGTAGCGAATTACTTTATTTTCCATGTAAAATAATTGTGATACTTCACTGGAATGAGTTATGAGAAATAATTTCACTGCTGCATCAATGACAAGATAACCATGAAGTTTGTAGCTTTCTTAGATACTTGTGTTGTAGAGTGATTAAGATGGGTGCTTCCTGATATAGACTACTCCAGTTCAGGGGCCCCAAGTGGTTGAGTGGTCTAAAGTGCTTTTCTTTACGGATCACTGCCATCTCCTCTGTCTACATGGGTTCGAGTCTAGGATTTGGACAATGTGGGCATGTGAGAAAGCTTGCCAGTAGCTTCTTGTCGGTCGTTGGTTCTTCCCTGGGTTTTTTCCGGGTTCTTCCTCCGCCATTAATACTGGCCGCCATGTATAGCCTATCGTGTGCTGAAAAATGGCGTTAAACCCAACAACAACAACAACAACTCCAGTTCAAATCCAGCAAGGCACACAAAAAATTTCTTAATTCTTTTTTTACTTTGAATTTGGAATGAAAATTATGTTTATATTTTCTGTGTGAATAATCACACAACACAGCAGAACATATATGGTAAACTATGGACATCGCACAGAAACCACTAAGAAATATGCTACTCCAATCAGTTATACAGTATATCTTGCCAGCCAATATGTTTGAGCATAAAATAAATGGAAAGTTTGCTCTGAGTAAATAACAAATATATTTCATCTCGTGGGTGAAAATACTGATTTTTTTTGCCCTCTCAATGAACTGTGTATACTATTCACTCATTTCAAGCAAATGTCTTCTCTGTATTCTGTTATGTTTATTCTGTTATGTTTATTTATAGCCTCACACATTTTTTATTAAGCAAAATCATGAAATTGAAATATAAATGAAAAGTGTTATATGCCTCGCTGTGGGTTTTGTGCATGCACCTGCCATGTGTAATCAGTCATGTGAGAAATGCCAGAATACACCAAAAAAGATCTTAAAAGTGGTATTTAATATTGAACTGTGTTGTTATGCATCATTAATATGACAAAGTATTCCTTCAAAATAACTGTGTACAAGAATTTACAAATTTGATAAAAGTCGGCTTGCCCTGTGAGAAGCCACAACTTAGACTTCTAATTGTTTCCCCACTTCACAAGTAAAATATTTTTTATATCTACTCCCAAAACATGGGTTTTCTTTTTATTATATATTTTATAAGATAAAACGGTTGATTTGCATGACTTTTTTTCTCTATTTGCCGATGCGAGTAATGGCTGCATTATTGCATCGATAAAACAAAGTTCTGAAATTTACACTAATTTTTGGACAGACGCCATTTACAAATTTATCTTGTGCAAATAACACTGGACAACAAATTTTTACAAAAGTCATGTTACTGAAATAAAATTAGTCAATTCTTATCAATTTTTATGTGCTGAACACGAATATGACAGTCAAATTGCAAAATTGGCTCTAGTTTTTTTGTAATCTGCAAGAAATTAATGTTTACATAACGAAATGCATTCCAATAGTAAAAGGTCAACTGTAATAGCCTACCTATAAAAAATCAAGTCATTGACTACATCTTAGATTTCTTCGCCTGTCTCTTGCACAGCTGTTCGGGAGCATCTCTGAGGAGTGTCCAGCAGTAGTCAGCCAGCATTGTAGTGGACCATTTTCCCTGGTATCTTTGTTCCATTGTTGCGATATCTTGATGAAAACGTTCGCCGTGTTCATCACTAACAATACCACAGTTGCTAGGAAAGAAATCCAAATGGGAATGAAGGAAGTGAATCTTTAGAGACATATTGCAGCCAAGTTTCTTATACTTCATCAACATGTCTTCTACTAGTTCCTTATAGTTTTCTGCCCTAACATTTCCGAGGAAGTTTGTAGAAACTAGGCGAAAAGCATTCCATGCTTGTTTCGCGTCACCTTCCAGCAAGTTGTTGAACCGGTCATCTTTGAAAAGCTCTCGAATCTGAGGACCCACAAAAACTCCCTCTTTAATCTTTGCTTCGCTGAGTCGAGGGAATTTTTCATGCAGGTATCGGAATGCTGGCAAAGTCCGGTCAATGGCTTTCACGAAGTTCTTCATCAAACCTAGTTTGATGTGAAGGGGTGGTAGCAAGATTTTCTGAGCCTCAACCAGAGCTGGGTGTTGGATATTCTTCTCTCCAATGGCTACATTCTGCCTGTGAGTCCATTCCTTCCTCATGTAGTGCATTTCCCTTGCTCGGCTATCCCACTCGCATAAGAAACACATGTATTTTGTATATCCTTGCTGCAGTCCCATTAAAAGGGCAACTACCTTCAAATCACCACAGAGGTGCCAGCTGTACTTGTTATACTCAATGGAATTCAGTAGCTGCCTTAAGTTATCGTATGTCTCTTTCATGTGGACAGCATACGCTACTGGAATAGATGGAAGAATGTTTCCATTGTGCAAAAGCACAGCCTTGAGACTCAGTTTCGAAGAGTCCACAAATAGTCTCCATTCTTGTGGGTCATGAGTGATTTTTAAAGCATTCATGAGGCCCTCAATATCGGAACAGAATACCAGATTACTTTCCTTTCTGAAGAAAGGCTCCAATTGCTGGTGGCGCTTTCGATATGCAGTAATTGTGACATCTTCTTCTAGAAGATTCCATTGTTGGAGTCTTGATCCTAGCAATTCTGCCTTGTTCTTTGATAAGTCCAAATCACGAATCAGGTCATTTAGTTCTTCCTGTGTTATTCTGTGTGGGGTTGATGATGCACCACAGTGAAAATCTGGATCACTGCATGCTGATGGACCAGGAGAAGAACAGGTCGACTCACCTTTGTCTTCGTCAGATGAATCAAGAGAATATTCTGCTGGAGGTTCTGGAATAGGAAGTCCCTCACCATGTGGAACTGGTCTCAATGCAGACGGAATGTTTGGGTAGACTATTCTCGACTTCTTTCGCTTCGTTATTCCGCCGGAAAGAGGAGGAACCAAGCAGAAGTAACAGTCATTTAGGTGGTTGCTTGGCTCTCTCCACACCATTGGGACTGCAAACGGCATTGATGACCTTTTGCAATTCAACCACTGTGAAAGCTGTGTTGTACATGTAGCACAGCATATATGCGGAGCCCAAGGCTTGTCTTGGTCACCAACCTTGCATCCGAAGTAAAGATGATATGCCTTCTTCACTTGAGAATTGATACTTTTCTTCTGGTTGGCAAATGTCACTTCCCCACAAATATAGCAAAAATTGTCCGCGGTATTAACACACTTTCGAGGCATTACTGTTCTTTATTGTACGTAAATGGATAAAATAATAAGTTTTATGTAACAGTAGCTTGAACTGTCTCGCACAACGTCTAAAATATTTTAAATGCTGAACCTATCTGATTGGGCTTTATATAGTACACTGCTTACGTCAGCTTCAGCAGCCGCCTGGCATTAGTATAATAGGCCTACACATGTATAGTACACTGCTGACGTCAACTTACTTCAGCAGCCGCATGGCATTAGTATTGCATTGCATCAGAAAATGATGCAATCAACTGTGGATGATGTGAGCATGATGGTATTATGCAATGTTACATCATTATTCCGGATGTTGCTGCAGTCCTACTGGAGAAATTTACACAGTGAAACATAGAAAATGAGGTATATGAATATCTTCAAAACGAGAGCCAATACAAATTTTTCACGGTTATATTCGTGTTCGGCACACCAAAATACTACAGATTAGGGCCTTTTCAAGTCAGTAATGATTTCACTGTTGACCAGTGTAATGCTTCAGATTGTGTATTTTTAAAATTAATGACTGCTTTCAAACAAAATTATTATTCTCATTAACACATTTCTTCAGATGTTATACAATAAACATTGGAGTAGGAGCACTGTAGAAATATCTGTGAGAGGTCACATCTGACTGATTTCAGAGAGTAATTTTTTGAACAAAATATTTTAATGAATATATTTTGTTTCTTCATAATGTTCATTTCTGCATTCAGCCATGAATTTTTGTTAATGGCAATATTGCAGTCAACTTCGGCAACAGATGCTATACACCCAAATTTTTATTGTTACCTAATTTTGTTTTGCAACAAACAGTCATCAATGCCCAATTTCTCCATTGTTTTCAGACATAGTTATGATTGTGTTGAGTGTTAGAATCAGCACTTTAACAGTTTTTTTATAACTCTGTTTAAAGAAGTTCTTTTCATACAGATGTGTCCATTTGTCACACAGTGTAAATGGCACACTGTATGGGTGACATTATGTCTCATGGCAACAATTCCTGGGGCCCCCGTGTGGCCAAGTGGTCTAAAGCGCTCACCATTACGGATCACTGCTGTCTCACCTCTCTCTATGTGGGTTTGAGTCTCGGGCTCGGCCAGTGTGGGTACCTGAGAAACTTTGCTAGTAGCTTCTCATGGGTTGACGGTTCTTCTGGGGTTTTCCCGGATTCTTCTTCCACCATTTATACTGGCCGCCATATATTGCCTATCTTGTGCTGTAAAATGGTGTTTAACCCTACAACAACAACAACAGTTCTTGTAAGTTCAGTCATTAATAATTTGCAGGATTCATGTGGAAAAATAATTGGAAAAAAAAGTTAATACTTGAAGCCTACTGTTTGTTCCGTGTAATTCATTTATAGGCACTTCCTCATTGATGAAGAGAGAGAGAGAGAGAGAGAGAGAGAGAAGATATTGAAATGTTTTTGAGACAGTATCAGTGCAAAATATGGGGAAAAGATGAAAAATTGGATTCATTCTTTGATATTTTTCCACTGTATGCTTTCCTTGGTAACCAGCATGTGAGCACAATACTTCTGTCAGGAATGAAATAAAAGTACTGCATACTTGCAAAATATTTATGAAGAAAATTGGAGAGGTGGCAGAAAATGGCTCTTATTCCATTTTGTCCTTGCTACAGCCTCATTCAAAATGTCATTCATTTTGGAGATCATTGATATTTTTTAAAAGGAAACATTTATTTCGGACCAGATGCTCAATTTAGAGGTCAGCATTTTAGGGTGAATAGATTATAAAATATACATTTAGAGGGCCATAAGACATGTTTGTGATTTGATCTTTTATGACCATGTGCTTGTCTTGTTTTGATGTTGGCTTCTTAATATATATTGACATATTTTTGCACCATTATTTTTATGCTTGGCAGACATATTTTAGACTGTTTTTATTTCCACTAAAGAGTTAGATAGTTAAATATTGTTATTTTCTGTGTCTTGAATTACCCAAAAATTTAAGATACTATCAAAGTTGTATTGAATACTAAGAAAGAAAAGATACCGTGCAGTTGAATTAAATCTATAAAAAGTTTTAGTTTTGTCTCGTGGACACAGTTCCAGTTCAGTTTCAGTGTTTAACAACAAAGTAATTTTGTTCCAGGAACTTGTATATGATATTCTTCATTGTAATTTGCTTGTATATATCAATCAGTGAATGTATGTTTAATTAATATTTCAAAGTAGGATTCCTGTTTTCCACACAGTGTTATCTAATAAATTGTCCAGACTGCTTCTACAATTAAGTTCATTCCCTTTCTTCCAGTAATTTCATTTTAGCCACATCCTAATTAATTTAGGTGACAGACTCATTTTGATAATGCAAGCACTTAACTTGGACAATTAGATTTACATCTGTGCTGTTCTTCAAATTGGATGATTTCGGTTTTATGTTAAATTAAGAACATGGACATATGCACTTGCAATACATAATGAATGCAGATAGTAACTATTTTAATAACATCATCACCCCCTCCCTCCCTCTCTCTCTTTCTCTCTCTGTGCAGCTTATCTTTGAGAATTGTTTCTCTACTCCATGGTGGATATTTGGCAATAAAACACTGCCTTACAGCTAGTGTGTCTTTCTTGAATCTTACTTGCTCCTGCCAAAAATGTGAAATTAACGAGCCAGCCTGCCATATGTTTACAGAACTACTCACTGGGGCTTGTAGATTTATGGCAAGTTATATGCAGGTGTAGGCCATTCCATACATTAAGGGTGCATATTGATGTATTTGGTGCTGAGAGTTAATGCATCTGTACACTTCTTTTTTTGTTGTTGGTTTTAAGGGCATTTTCAACACATTACTGGCTAAGTGCATTTACCAAGAACATGACAAGGCAGGCTGCATGGGCTGGCCTGAGTGGGTATGAAACCTTCAACCCATGGATAACTAGTTAGACTCATTACCAGTTGAACTGATGTGGTTGAATGTGTCCAGTTGTTCAAGGGCATGTAATAACATTATTAAATTTGTATAATGTAGTCAATATAAGACCATTTAACACTGTGTGACCACATGTTGGTCCTTGACCCTAGCAGTCTCACAGAATCTTGTCAATCGCCCTCTTACATGATTCCATGAAAAACTATTGTACAGACACCTTGGATGCCAAAAAAAAAATGTGTATGTTAAGAATACTGCACTTTTTTGAAACCATGAGGAACCTCACAAATTTGACAGGATCTGTTTTTTTTGGGTAATTGTTGCACGTGTTTCACCATTTCCTACATTCAGTGTGTAATTTATCATGGATGGTTAAGAGATCTTGACACTGGGAGAACAGTCCCAAATTCTTTTAAAAAACTTGCACATTAGTAGATAGGATAGCAAAATTGCAGGAAACAGGTCTCTTTATATAGACAGATGCACAGATATTTGCAGAAAAATAATGCTTTCATGCTGAAAGAAAGTATTAAAGCCACTCGCTTTACACTGCATTAACGTTTGCTTGTCTGGCCAATATCTTCATAACACTTGGAGAGATTTTCATGAAGCTTTACCTATGTATTTATCATAACTGGTGTATAACCTACTAGAGCCATGTGGCCTGCAACCTACTATAGCCATGTGGCCTGCAACCTACTACATGTATATCCATATGGCCTGCAATCGACTATAGCCAAGTGGCCTGCAACCAACTATAGCCATGTGGCCTGCCTTAACGTCAAGACCATAACAAGGGAAACTTTTATTCAGTATGTATTTTTTGTGAATATCATTTTTGAACTGCTAAAGATATTTTTAATGGAACTTTGCCCAGATGTATGTGGCATGTGATACACAGTCTACCACAAGGTCTGGGTCACATAAAAAAAAATATGTAATTTTATGACATATTTTGGTCTGGACTACATAGTTTGAACTACTAAAGATATTTTAAACTATGCCAAGATATATTTTGCAACTAGAAAGTATGTTGCACACAACAGCCATTCTCCTTGTTTCAAGGTCAAGGTCATGACAAGAGAAAATATAATTCTCCCACCAGTATTCTTTTCTGGAATATAATTTTTGAACCACTGAAGATTTTTTTAATGAAGCTTTGCCAAGTTATGTATCATAACTTGACTGTGTGTTGCATTTTGTAGTCATACCACCTGCCCTTAAGAGTCATGGTTTCTGTAAAGGAAACAGACTGTGTAAATTGGATCTTTATTTGGAGTTGTTATGCTGAAGATGTTTGAATGAAACTTGATGAGTATTATAGCATGCTTTAACAGTGTGTCTCTTACCATAGCCATGCCCACTGCCACCTCAACCAGTGACACATTTATATATCTTGACTTTACATGTCATAACCCTCTGCTGAAAAGGTCAAGATCACAACAAGGGCAATGCAAGTCATTGGTAGATCACTTTTTAACCCTTATATATTAAGATATTTTAATAAAATGTGACCCAAGTACAAGCCGTATTATATTCCCAAGTTTAAAAGGTCATGTTCATTTTTAAGGAAAAGAAAATCAGATGGTCAAATAATGTGTACTTTGCAGTAATCTTTATAGAAATGAATATATTTTACTGTGATATACAGCATAATAAAAAAAAATAATAAAAAGACTGAGTGATGCAGAATTAATGGAGTGTTAACCAATATTTTGGGATACAAGACAAACCATGTTGGGGCAGGTTTGTGAAAGCAGAAAAATAGCCTCTCATAGTTAATCCAAAAATGTTAAAATGTATTTTGTTCAGTATGCGTCATTGTTGATTGATGTATAATTTTTGGATATTTATATTCCAAAATTGAAATTTTGGTTATGACGGAAACTGAACCTTTTTAGAATGTAATGTTAACTGTGAGATAGGAATATAATGTTTTTCAATCTGCAGAAAGATGGCGTGTAGGTCAACAGTACTAACATTAAACATTTAAATGTTTTTGAGAACATGAATCCCAAATGAACGCCAAATAGAACTAAATGAAATTATTGTGTTACTGATAAGATGATGTATATATTATTCAGAATGCAGATATAAACCTGCCACTCTGTCATGAGCGCAGGTGTGCCAGGAAAGACAAGGATATAAATTCAGACAAAGATTACATCAGATCCTTTACAATGTACGGTATATTCTTGCTTATAAGTGAAGTCCAAGTGCTAACAACATGCATCCTAATGTGCCATTACATAATTTGCAAGTGGATCAGGGTCTGGGTTGTTTGATTGACTTATTACTCCTAACAAACTACGGAGACCCTAATCGGTCAGTGCATTATGTGACAGCAGTTCCAGATCTGCAGTTTGCAATTGACTTGTGACTATGACATCTAATCTGGATATTGTGAATGCAAGCTGTATTTGAGAATTGGTAATAAAACTGGTTGTAATCCTCTTGAGGAAATTTAGAAGTTGCCTAAAAATTTATAATGCCTAACTACATCATGCCATGTCATCATGTTATGATATTGAATAGTAACATTATAAATTAATTATGATAACAGTACAGTTGCTATTGTTGTGACCATAACAAGTAGGAAATTGCTCTGTTTTTCTTTATAAATTGCAAAACTCTAAGTAGTCATAGAATAAATAGAATACTGAAGGATCCATTAAAACAAATATTAAAAAACCCACAAAAAACCCCAGGCCACAAGATAAAACTTAAATGGTAGTTGAAGCTTGAAATTGGTGGCTCAACCAGTCGCATGTAACTTTGTATGTACTGTTGTAAACCTCATTTTTTGGGCCGATAAAATGAAACTCAAACTGAATCCAGGCTGAGATATTTCAGTATCTCCAAGCATGTGTTGTTTATGTCAAGTTGGAAAATTGATGTTCATCAAGAAAAGGGTTTAAAATAACATCTCAATGAGCATTCTTTCTTTGTATGGACTTGATCACAAAGACCAAGTTTAACTCCATCATGGGTTGATTATCAGCATGCCAGTCAACACGCAGTATTAAACTGTGTAGTAAGCATTATTTTTCATAAATTAGTTTTAATAGCTGATGGATTATGATAGTCATATTTCAAGGATGCAAACCTAAATAAAGGAAGGTGCTGCAGTTACTCAGTGGTTTAAGCATGCTGGACTTAACCCAGAAGGGTTGGGGTTAGAACTCTTTCCAGACTGATCAGGTTGGCCACTGTGATATAATTGGCTCCATTTAACTTGGCTTTTTGTAAACTTAAATCTGTTGATGTGTCATTGAACACCAATGAACCAACTGAAACAAACAATAACAATGTGTATACTTTTGAACATGAGAAAAACAGGTGCACATACCCACATACCCAACTGACATTGTACCTGGAGGCAGTCCTCACACTTAGGGACCTACCCAAGAGAGTGAAACTTCGAGACAAGAAGTCCAAACAGGAAGTCATGGTGATACATATTTTACAAAGACAAATCTCTAGCTGAACAGATTCTATTATTGAGCATATTAAATATTTCCTTTAGGTTTGCAACACAGTTGACTGTCCCAAAAAAACCATCAGCCACTATTAATACTCTTTGAATATGGACAGCTTGTGATTTACTGCTCTTTAAAACCTAACCAGAATCTATGCTTATTTTACTTGTATAATTTTAAACAGCATTTGAGATTTATTAATGCAAATTCACAGAGGTAACGATTGCATGTCAGAGGGATAATTTACTTAAATGCAAATTTTCAGCTGTGCATAAATGACACGGTAAATTATATATCCTGTATTCATATGTCAGCTTTGCTAAAAAAAATAATTTGATGCAAATGTTTTCTAACATATCTGGTGGTTAAAAATATTCTTGGGGAAAACTTTTCATGGATGTTGCTTCATTATCACATTGATGATGGCCTGTCACCCAAAGTATTAGCTAGGAGAAAGTTTATGGATTTTCAGTGCTTTGCATATTAAATATTCATCGTGATTAGATCTGCACACTTTTTTTTTCATTTATACGGCAGATATCAGTGACAGTTTGATGGGATAGATATTTCAATATTCTAAATTGCACGTTCTGTAGTTATTTTCAACTAATCAGTAGTACTTATGAAGGGCAATTTGCATATCATGAATTCTCTTTTTAATACCAACTGGACTTTTACTGTCAATATAATCAATTATTGCTGGGATTATTGCTTGGGAGCTGCCAGTAGATAGGAAATTAATGTGCCCCTCATTTTCATGTTCTATAATGCAGGCATTTCATTTATAGTTTGGAATATGTAAATATTTAATATTTAGCTCAGTGTGGGGAAAATACATTGTAATATTTTGGAATCCTGTCATTTTCATACCCATTTTCACAAGTTGCAACAGTATCTGACATGATGAGTTTTCATTTTTGATTTATTTGAGGAGATATTGGAAAAAGGATGAAGATTAAGAAAATATTATAGTGCTCAGGAAAGAGACTATTTTGCTTGCTTGTTTTTTTTCTTTCTTTAGTCTTAATTCATGCTGTGATGTAACGTTATTTAGTGTTGTACCTAGGTTCTCATAGTCAGGGAACATTGCGTCCTCCATCCTCCAGATCTAGGAAAGCACTAACACATTTTTAGATGAAAGAAAACAAAATGTACATAATGGACTAATACTGCTAAAAAATGAAATAATCTTTGCTTCAGCACTTTTGCTACCTCAGCTTTGTGGTCTGTACTTTTATGTTCTTGGACGCTTACATCATTGCAGTTAAGTTTTATCATACATTCCAGTAACTCTTGCAGTGTTTCCAACAAGAAGGAAACCCTTTGTCTGTAACCCTGCTATTGTTCGCTATAATTTTTGCAAAAGAAATCTGTGTGCATCGGGAGACACATATTTAGTTGTGCATGCAGCACATCATTCTGAGTCCCACTGTTTTTTGTAGGAGACTTGAAACTCGTTGGATCATCTTGAACTAATGGAAAAACTATAAAAATATATTTGTAGCTGAAACCATGAACTGACCATCACTTTGAAATTATATACTGACCAGTCACCTGATATGCATCATCTTGACATTATGTCCACCACAGAAGCTAATTTGAAGAAAATCTTGTTACTGCCAATGAACTTCAGAGATGGTTTCAGCATTCAACAGTTCAAAGGAAGACATGATCTAATCTGAAATTCATGAAAATTCTTTTCACCCAATAGAGTGTCAATCCCTTCGATGGGACTTTGCTTTATGGTGAGAGCCTGAGAGGGGACAATATACATACAATGACTGTTAGATTTTGTAGGATTTATAACAATATTGAACTTTTAAAGTGTGCCTGAAAATGTGCACATTTCACAGTTGCCATGGTTTCAAGTAACAAGCAAGAAAAAATGCAAGATCCTCTCTAGCAATAATTTGAATAAATTGGCTGTGCATTTTGCTTTTTAACTGATACAGTGATAGCCCATGCCATTAATTGCTCAGCTGACACATTCATTTTCATAAATCGGCTTATATTACATTCAAATCAGTCATAGCTCTACCATTATAACATATCTGTAGCCCAAGTCTTCCAGCCATACATTGAGAGAACTATAGTCATATCTGACACTTTTATGATTTTGCACCAGCTCTTGTGCAATACTTGAATGTTACATAGTCTTGTTATGATAGGGAGGGTTTCATTCTGCACAATCCATGATGGCTTTTCACCAAAGTCTTCATGTATAAAAGTGCTGCTTGTCTAATGTGCTTAGAACCCTTCAGAATTTGCATGCATTCCCATTACAATACAAGTGCTCTAGTCAAGTGGCTAACTCAGGAAGCTGATGTTTCATTTTATCAAAAACATGAGTCTTGAAATTCTAGTTTAATTGCATTTAAGAAATGTTTGTTCTACCCTCATGGCTGATATGGATTGCAATGTGAGGCATTTATCTTACTCATTTCTGGCATAGCTATTTCATTAAGTTTTGTTTAGCATCTCTCATGAGTGCAAGAAATAAAATTGAATTTATTTGTTTCATAATTTGAGGAAAACATGAAGCTAATAGGATGGATCTTACTACCAGACTATTGTGGTATTTGTAATTTTGTAAACATTTACATTTAGATCTATTTTTCAGGGTCAGAATTTTTTCCCACAAGTATTATTTTATGACCATAATATAACATACTTTATCAGAGGTGTGAAGATTTTTAAAAAATCTACTAGTTCCTTGGAATGTGTGTATGGGTAGTGTGGAAACCACTCGTCCGACCCATAACTTTACTTTTTCTCTAAAACATCAACATTATTATGTATACAATAAAACCTGTCTTGATAGATGCACTCGTTGCCAATGCAAAGTGGTCTTAAGACTCAGGTGGTCTGTCTGTGCAGGTCTTTGAAGAGGGCCAGTGTTCACCGTCAAAATTTAGCAGGGTTTTACAAGGAAAGTACCCATAATTATTGTACATATACGTGTATAATTCTTGTTAAAATGTACAAAAATGGCACTGTGAAAATTATACAAGTTTGGTTTACAGTCATTTGCATGCAAATTTATCTTAAAAATCGAACCAAATTGGTAATCAGACAACTTTCTCTCTCATGTTCTTGTTCAGAACAGTCTGCACTCTGTTACTAAGACTTGACTCAGCAGTTGTGGTTACAAATGCCACCCATGGAATGTTTTTCACTGTTTGACTGCATGTTGGTCTATTGGCTATTGCAATTTGACTACAAATGTTTGTTTCATAAAGTTTTAATCAAAGATTTCCTTGGATGTTTTCTTGGTTACTGGATGTATTTCATCATCTAGTACCCGATTGTGGTATCCAGACTGGAATTATTTATTTTAATTGTTGTAAAATGCTACAAGTGACCATTCAAATGACCAAAATAAAATTGATAATTTTTTTCTAAATATATATTTTGATCAAACTATTAACATACCTTATGCTAGAGGATTACAGTGATTTAGTTTTCAGCCCGAAAATTGTTGAAATTAATTTGTTTGTTGAAATGAACAGCATGTAATGAGAATGACATTTATCTGAAGATGTTAAGTTTCTGAAATATTTTGAAGAAATTCTGCATAATGGTGACGTGCATTTGAAACAGTTTGTCCCTTGCCAGTTTTGACCCAAGCAAAATGAGAGGATGGGTGATTTTTTTTTTTCTTTCTTGTGCTCAAATTTGGGCAATATAATACGGTATGATGTCCCTGTATTCATCAAGATGTGCATGCTGATGACATTTTACAACTGCAATGACATAAGTAAATCTGTTATCTTGTTCCCAGTATAGTTCCCAATATAGCCAAAATGCTCATTCTAGTTCAAAATAGATTTAGCATATCAATTTTTCAGTAAGCAAGGATGTGTTCCCATAGCTTAAACAATGTTCTTTGCATTTAAGAAGGAGATCCACTGCTAGAAACCAGTACTTAATAATCTTTCAAATGACAGTTCTATTAAGCATCAGAACATTCCACTGACTTCCCTAGTGCTTGTTTGTCATCCAGAGACTAATAATGTGAGGGGCAAAAAGCATTGGATGGTGTGAGCTGAAGTTGTATTTGCAATTGCTTCCATTTTTTTATCTTTTGTTTTTCTTTTCTAGCTTATTTTGCTGGTCATTGGGTCTGGGCTTCTTAACACATTAACCCTGGAGTTTTTTGTCGTTTTCACTTGAAATTCGAGTAGGTAACTCATTTTGAAAGCTATTTCTGAATACATCCTAAGACATTAACTTCCAGGTGATTTTCCAATAACCTAATGCCTAGTTGTGTTAGAAACATTGTTTTTCATTGGCTATTTGGCTTGCACATGAGCTGAGGGGTAAAAATTGGAGTTTTTTTTGCTTAACGGACCCATTATTTCTGTATCAAGACCATTCTTTATTCCAAATGCTCGTATTATCCTACTTTTTGCAAAGGTTCATCTGTCTGTTTGCTGTTCATACTGGTCTGCCGACCAAAAAGTCTAAAATCTGGACAAAAATCAGATCCTGACCACAAAAGATTTTTGGGTGAAAAAAATCGGGTCCAAAAAATTAGGTTTTTCCCTGTTATTTTGTAGTTAAACTAGAACTTCCAGATTATTTAATATCATTGAAGAGCTGCATCTGTCTACCTTTCTATAAAACCACTCGCTTTAGTGTATCACGCATGACCTTGACGCTACAGAGCTCAGCAGTAGGTTACTACCTCCTGCCACGTTAACTTGTCGCCAGAGGTTAATGTGTTAAAACTTGGTCTTATATTTTATATTTGTATAATTTATGGTTTAGTAAGAGTTTATTCTGGACAGTTACAGTATTTAAGTATTTGCCTGACTTGGTGAATGGACTGTGAGATTTTTCATCCCCTGCACTTGAAAGAACACTATGTAATTTTGATTTTAATGATGTATTACCTTCTGTTACAGGCCATGTCTGTTGAAAATGTTGAGAACAGTTGCAGTCGAAGTACGGAAGATGCATTTTTTTCCTGTATATCCAGACAAAGAGGTAAGTTTAATTTAACTCTTTTTGAGTATATTGTATATTGTAGCCTCACATTTATGGTGCCTGCCAGGAAGCCATAAATATTTGGAGTGCATCTGATTTTTGCTTTCATCAGTTATATTTCTGTTTTTTTAGCTCAGCTGGTCATAGATGTGAAGAGCTTGTGCTATCACGTGATGTCCATTGTCTATCATCCCATCCATCTCTTTGTTTGTTACAATCATTTTTTAAAAATATGTCCACTTGTCTATAACTACATAGAGGATTTCCATGAGACATACACACATATTCAGGGCCAGTTATCATAAATGAAAATGGTACCAATATACATTCAGTATGGCTACCATAGTGGCCATCTTGAAATTGATGTTATTACTACTCCTTTTTGGATGGTCATATCAACATGGAGTTTTCACTGAAAGGCTTCTTATGATGCTTGCTGGTCTTAAATGACAATGGTGGTGATTTATTATCCTATATTTTGCTAAAAGAATTCTTATGATGTCTTGTTGGTGAAGATGTTTCTGATTTATTATCCTATGTCTGCCGTGGTGGTCATCTTGAAAATCTTGTTACTGCCATTTCCTTTGAATGAATGTTCATATCAGTAAGGGGTTTTCAATAAAGACTTCTTAAAATGCTGGTTCTAAAAGTGGTGCCAATCTGATATCCAAATATGCCCACTGCAGTCACTTAATATAGCCGGCATCAGCTTCAAATTCTTTTTTTGCTACTCCTCCTGATGGTCTGATCATAGCAGTTTTTACCCAAAGACTTTGTATGATGCATAGCTGGTCGTAAATGAAACTAGTACTAATCTGCCACTATAGCCATTCTGAAGATCTTGTCACTGCTGTTGCCTACTCCTGAATGGATGATTGTATCAACATTAGGTTTTCACTGAGACCTCTTATGATGTCTACTTAGTCATAAATTAAATCTTGCCTTTCAGACATCTGTTAAGACTTATTATAAAGTACTAGTTGGTCCTAAATGAATTGGGACCGATCAGACCTCGGATTTCTTGGCCATTTCTGCCATCGTTTATTTAAATATTGTAGCCAAATTTGGTTTTCATATAAAGACTTCTTTTGACATGTAGGGGTTCTAAATGAAAATAGTGCTAATCATATCTGAGTATGGCTACCATATGATGGCCATATTTAAAATTTTCTTGTAGCTGATTAACAGATGATCCTGTAGATGTAGTACTGTTTTTAAGAGTTTTACCAAGAAACGGGTCCTAAACAAAAATGGTGCTGAACCCTAGTGACCATCTTGAAAATCTTGTAATCACTGTTCATCTGGAAAGAATGGCTATATTTAAATGAGAATTTCACTAAAACACTTATCACTATCTTTAGTTGGTCTTCAATGAAATGATGCCAAAGTGACCTCCCAACATTTAAAAATTGTAAAACATCTGCTTTGCCATACCAACTTTTAAAATTAGCCCTCTCTTTTTCTTGAAATAGTTCTATATTAAAATGATTCTAATCTGGTAATTTAGTGGCTGCCTTGATGTCAGTCCAGAAAATGTTTGTATGAGTAGTTCTCCTTAACTGATGGTCCAAGCAACATGGGGTTTTCACAAAACAAAAACCTGTTCTTACATTATGTAGCTGGTTCTGAATGAACATGGATGTACACCTGACGTTGAAGATGGTATGATAGTAGATATTAATTAAAAAACTTATCTTTCTCCACCTGATTGAATAGACATTTAATTTTAATGTCAGAGGTCCTGACTTGTTTTGGCTTGTAAACAAATTGGCACAGAAGTATGCAAGGAATGTCTTTTTTTTATCAAATCCATTCTGTGGATATAGCTGTTGAGGACCTTTAATGTTGCCACTAAAATAACTCTGGAGATTTTCTTGCATGAAATATTTCATTTATGGATCTAACCAAACTTAGCATGTGGCTTTATCTTGATATTGTCCAAGACAAATTCAGTGGATTCTGACCATGATATCAGGATCAGGGTCAAAAGCCATGACAAGAAATCTGAACTGCACTTATTTGTATCTTATGAAATTGTTTATTCCGATATGTAGGATATTATTTTTGTTACTAAATTTGATGTTTTGGATTTGGTCAGGCTTGGCGTTTGATGGCACATTCTATCAAGAACATCAGAGTAGGTCTTAAACTATGTAGCAGAAAGAAGTGAAAGCAACAAGTTTATGAAAGTGAGCAAATAATTTATTCCTGTAACTTATAAAGTGAAATTTTACAAGACACAGTATTGTAAATTAGATCCAAAATAATCCTAAATGACCTATCACAATTCCAGAAGTTTATAATGTTTTGAATTATTTCCAGTATCTTGAATGTCCTGATGTACCACAATGCAGACTGACTTTGAACGAGTTCTCAATAATCCCAAAGAAGTGTTTTAATTAATCCAAAAAGTCAGTGAGCACTTTGTAATTCCAATTATTGATGCAAATTAATTCCTCTTGGATAATATCTGATCACGTATCAGTAAATGATTCCAACAAACTGATATAAAACAGGAATGAATAATTGTTTACGAAAGCTCAGTTTATACATATTTCAGTTGACCTTTTATGGCAATAGAATATTCTTGAAAACTAAACATTTCCATGCAAAAATCCATTAATACACGAGCTAAAATTCTAGTAAGCAACTTGTTTCCTACTAAAGCCATGACAGAAGTCATGTAGGCAAAAATCCATTCCTAGTCTCATAATGACAAAGATCATGTGTGCAAAAACTCATCCACAACCCACACTCATGGACTAAAGACAAGCACACAGTATAAATTAAATATACATAACAGGAGATAGTTTCAATACTTGGCAAATAACGACATTAAAAGGACAGAAGAAACAGTCTTATATTAGATTCATGGAAAAAATACTGTGTTGGCTCCTTTGAGGGACTCTTCTTTAGAATTGGTTTCCTTTTCTTCTCTTTTTAAAACTGGACTGCATTTAAGTTGACATTGCTGCATAATATTTACCAGGTACAAAGTATTCTAATTATAATTAATGAAAAAGAAAGTGTAATTACTGGGTACAAATATTTCTAAAATATAATTAAGAAATAGAAAGTGTAATTACTGGGTACAAAGAATTCTAATTATAATTAAGAAATAGAAAGTGTACTTACTGGGTACAAAGAATTCTAATCATAATTAAGAAATAGAAAGTGTACTTACTGGGTACAAAGAATTCTAATTATAATTAAGAAATAGAAAGTGTATTTACTGGGTACAGATATTTCTAAAATATAATTAGGAAATAGAAGTGTACTTACTGGGTACAAAGAATTCTAATTATAATTAAGAAATAGAAAGTGTACTTACTGGGTACAAAGAATTCTAATAATAATTAAGAAATAGAAAGTGTACTTACTGGGTACAAAGAATTATAATTATAATTAAGAAATAGAATGTGTAATTACTGGGTACAAAGAATTATAATTACAATTAAGAAATAGAAAGTGTAATTACTGGGTACAAATAATTCTAATTATAATTAAGAAATAGAAAGTGTACTTATTGGGTACAAAGTATTCTAATTATAATTAAGAAATAGAAAGTGTAATTACTGGGTACAAAGAATTCTAATTACAATTAAGAAATAGAAAGTGTAATTACTGGGTACAAATAATTTTAATTACAATAAAGAAATAGAAAGTGTAATTACTGGGTACAAATAATTCTAATTACAATTAAGAAATAGAAAGTGTACTTTCTGGGTACCAAGAATTCTACGTGTACTTACTGGGTATAAAGTATTCTAATTATAATTAAGAAATAGAAAGTGTAATTACTGGGTACAAATATTTCTAAAATATAATTAAGAAATAGAAAGTGTAATTACTGGGTACAAATAATTCTAATTACAATTAAGAAATAGAAAGTGTAGTTACTTGCATCTTCTCATTAATTTCAGAATAATTATCATGTCAAGATTTATTCTTTGATACAAGTTGGTCCAGATATTATATTGTGATAGAGTTTCAAGTAAATAAATTAACAAATATTCTTCTAATAGACAATTTGAGATCATAATTGATATTGATCTACGCTGTCATTATCATGTTATACTATCACAGATTCATATGATATTTAATTAGTTATTTAAAGATATATATTAAACTTTCAGACTTTTAATTTTAAATTTGTTTAGTGATAAAAACAATTATGTGGCATAAATGTGAAGCATTTCACTAAAATTGATGATGTTTCTTATTCTTAAGTTACAAAGTAATCTTTCATCAGATACAGTCAGTCTCTTTAAATTTAGGCTGATGATGAAAACATTCATATGGAAACACTTTAATGATTTGGAAAGGTATGGAAGTTAAGTTAAATGATACTTAATCAATGACTTTGAAAGGTAACTTTTGATATTTCAACAAAAATACCAGCATTCATTAAATTAATTCTATTTATTTTCACAACTTTCTTGTACTTTGAATACTTTGAATACTTGTTTTTCAATAACAGATTTTAGCTCTGTCTGCTTGGGTTCGAGTCTAGGATTCAGCCAATGTGGGTACGTGAGAAAGCTTGCCAGTAGCTTCTCATGGGTCAGTGGTTCTTCCCGGGGTTTTCCTCCACTTTTAATACTGGCCGCCATGCATAGCCTATCGTGTTCTGAAAAATGGCGTTAAACCCCACAACAACAAAAACAGATTTTAGCATCATTAGCTAACATCAGCATTGTCAAACTGTATGGCTACAATTCTGGTAATTAATTTTGTAGAAAATATAAATACATTTCTACATAATGAGAATTTTTTTAATGAACTATTTATTTGTTTATTGTAAGTGTGTGAACATTTTGACTATAAAGACAGATCATTGTCATCTCACCTGTCTGCATGGCTTCAAGTCTCAGGCTCGGCAAATGTGGTTACAAGAGAACGCTTGCCAGTAGCTTCTTGTGGGTTGGTGGTTATTTCATGGGTTTTTTCGGGTTCTTCCTCCACCATTTTTACTGGCTACCATGTATATCCTATCATGTGCTGAAAAATGGCATTAAACCTTATAACAAGAACAACAGTTCTTTTTGAAAACACTGTTGTTTGAAATTAATGAAGAAAGGGATAATAAAAGGAAGAGATATATCTAGACAAAAAATATACCCTGATGTGTCACCACATAATTTGCCAGCAGATCAGGCTCTATGTTGTTTGTTTACTGATGACTCCCAACAAAGTGCATAGACCCAAATCTGCTGGTGCAGTATGCAATGGCAGATATGGGTCTGTGCAGTTTACAGTTGGACCTAATTTGTAAGAGAATACATATGTACAGTATAACAGGGAGTAATATATATATATATATATATATATATATATATATATATATATATATATATGATTTGCCATGATGGACATTGCCAAACCTTGTCTGTATTTGTCTCTGATGGCTATACTAACATATTTCATCCCTAGATGTTATTGTGAGCAAGCCAAATTATTGTACAGAGAACATAACTTACATATAGACACACAATGTAAGGAGAAGTTTTTGATGGAGTTTTCTGGTGGGACTACTTATCAGATTACTGTCAAATAGCTGTCTTTGAGCCCCTATTACATCAGTAATATAAATTTGTTGGTATAATCACAACATACCATATATAATCACTTATAAGTTCAACTGCAAACTACATGTCCCAGATCTGCTGTTGCATAATGCGCTGGATCTGTACAATTTCTTAGGAGTAATCAATAGAACAAACAGTGTAGACCATGATCTGCAGGCGCATTATTTTACAGCAAATCAGGATCCTTATTGTTTGTAGTTTGACTTGACCTGTAAGTGAGTGCTTATAGTAATATTGTAATGGACACAGAAAGTAGAAGTAGCCAGTTAAGACTTGATATTTCAGAAAATCGTACAGCCATTTGGGAAAATTAATAGCGAAATTGCTCTTTTGGCTACCACTAATGCGATCATAGTGATATGGTATTAGTTATATCTACACTTTTTTGCTAGATAAAGCAGGGGATTATATTGTCCTGCCTTACTGTATTTCGGTCAGTCACTGTTCATTTGTTTGTTAGTAATATAGTGCCTCCACTTTCAAAGTTTAAGATAACAGACTTCATAGTTTTGTGATGTGTCTGGGTGTTGTCTGTAGATATATGCAGTGGTTTGTTGTTGTTGTTGTTCTAGGGTTTAACACCATTTATCAGCACAAGATAGGCTATATATACATGGCAGCCAGTATAACTGGTGGAGGAAAAACCCTGGAAAACCCAGGGAAGAATCACTGACTCATGAGAAGCTACTGGCAGTCTTTCCCACATACCCACGCTGGCCGAGCCTTGGACTCGAACCCACTCAGACATAGGTGAGATGGCAGTGATCCGGAATGATGAACATTTTAGACTACTCGGCCACTTGTATGTAGTGGTTTGAGAATTTTGATTCCATCCAAGATGGGTTGTGGATGGGATGGGGAAGGATAATATTTTTGCAAAAATCTCAAACAATTTCCAAAATCTGGCATGCATCATTTTTTTTAGATCAAGTCTATAACATATGTAACATATTATGGATTTACATATTTGAATCTTGCCCCAGGGTTGGAGGGGGGAGGTTTTCCCTGGGTCATAACTTATAAACTGTTGAGATTCATACTTTATAACCACATAATGGCTTGAAAGACACAAGAAGATGGAATTAGACACATATCCAATACCGAACCTGGGATAGGGAATTTTTTTTTGTTTGTGCTGGATTAATGCCATTTTTTAGCACTTAATGGGCTGTACATGGTGATCAGTATATTTGGTGGAAGTAGGTCCTGGTTAGACCCCCCCAAAAAAACCCTGATATCATGGGACAATATTCGCAAGCTTTCTCACATACCCACTTTGACCAAGCCAAGACTCAAACCCACACCAACAGAGATGAGATGTTAGTGATCTGTAAAGGCAAGTGCTCTAGACCACTTGGCCAACCAGAACCCATCCTTGGGTAGGGAACTTGCCCCTTGGCCATAATCCGGAAACTGTTGAGATCTCCATCTTATAACCATATTTAGGTTCGATGGATAATTTTGACTAAATTTCATAGATAGCCAATACAGTCCTGCAGTCATGCCTTGGAGTACCTGGTTTATAACTTTTAAACTGATAGGATTTGCAGCCAGGAAATATAAACACAGGACATGAAGAGACAAGTACACATTTAATGTTGTAACATTTGCCCCAGGGGCAGGCCATGCCACTTGTGACACAGCTTGGAAATGTTGGGATATGCATTTACCTAGTTCTGGTTTTAAGATGGCTTTAAATTTGACCTTGAATTGATGCATGAAATACAAAAACACAGAAAAGTATCTAAATATACACCTTGCCTATTTTATCTTGCAGAGAAAGGTATCCTGTTTCTTCTTTGATCCCTCATCCATATATTTGTTCAGTAACTTTTGAAAGACTTGATGAATTGAAACAATATTTGTTATAGTACTTAATATTACATAGGTCTTGTTCTGGGTTCACATGATCTTTTTCTGTCTAAATTTGACAAAGTTATAGCTCCAGTTAGATCTGGTTTTTCACTTTTTTCTTCCAAGTTATGGTCCCTGTTTGACTTGTATTATGTTTTATTCCTTCTGATAACTTCTGAAGGATTGTTGGAATGAAAATGAAATTTGGCACAGGCCTTTATAATAATAGAATATGGTGTTATACAGAGGATTCCAAGGACAGGAGACACTCTCCCCCACCATCCAAATTTGGGGTTCTCACACTTTAAGGGATGTAGGAAAAGAATAGTACAATAGTTATTTTGCATTCTTAAAACAGTTTCCACTCCCATTCCAACCCCCACCCACCACCTCCTTTTTATATAACCAAAGTTTCTTCAGGTATATGATACTGGTAGGGTGCATCTAATCTATGTAGATACATCTGCATTCTTACTATCCCCCCACCCCACTACTACCCTTTTATATAATGAATGTTTCATCTTGCATAACATACTGATGGGATGCATCTATACCATGTAGGTACATTTGTGTTCTTATTACATCTCCCCTTCATCCATCCCTGCTATTACCTTTTTATATAATGGATGTTTCTTCTTGCATACCATCCTAGTGCCATGTGGATACATTTGTATTCCCATGTGGATACATTTGTATTCATATTACTCTGTCACCTCCCTTTTATATAACCCAATATTATTCAGGGTCATAATACCATACTGCCGATACATTTATTCCCCTCCCCCTCCACCAATGTTGTGAATTATATAACCAGAACATATTAATGTAAATGAACTTTTGATGGCAATGCAAATTAACCTTTTTTGAATTATGAGATGTAGTCACTGACTTTATGCTTATTTGCACTCTATATTCCAAAATGTCATTCTACAAAACTTTCTTTCATCTGACAAAGAAAAATGAAAGTGTCACATAAATATCATGGTGAAGACTTTAAAATTCACTCCACTTAATAAAAGAGTGACATTTAATACCGATATGTCTAGTCTTTAAGATTTACTTGCCCCATCATAACTTTTTTTTATACCTTTTATATCTTCAACGCATGTGATGCCCCCTACTGCTTACAGCAGAGGCATCTTGAACTGGTTCTGTCCACATGTCCATCCCTCCATGAGGCCCTCTGTGTATTCATCCTTTCTTCTTTCACCCGTATCCACCAATATTTGAAAAATTATTGACCAATCTTGTTGATTTTCACAGTACATTTGATGATGTATAGAATATTGGAAAGATAGACACTGTGTTTAACACCCTGCAACATGATCTCTAGATAGTTACCACATCAAGTCTCCATTTTTACCACAGAAATCACAACCATACTCAGATCTTTGAGCAACATTGAAATATCTTTTAAAACAAATTTCATTATCTTTGTGGATTCTTTTTCCATACTGAAAGTCCTAGAAAACCATCACAGTCATCTTGATATTAATGGTAATGAAAGGGCAGATAAAGCAGCCAAAGCTTTGCTGTAACCAGTTTCTGAATCAAAGATTCCCTAATCTGAAACCAAATGTTTTATAAATTAGCATGTTCTAGTTACCTGGTAAAATACTTGGAATGAAAACTCCACCAACTTCAGATCAAGTCCACCTTTGGAGATGGACATTCCTCAAAATTTAGAGACCAGGTGGTTTTGTGCCAGTTGTGAACAGGACACAAATACCTAACCAATGCATAACCTCCAAATTTTGAGGTCATTTTCAAAAGTAACATTGTTTATTTACTCATCCACTACTGTGTGACAAATAAAACATAGGTGAGTTAAAAAGGGAATTTCAAGTGAAAATAAAGTAACACGTTAGGGACATTAACAAAAAGAAGGATATCCCAGTTTCAAAGCAAAGGGTGTTTAATATCAGATAACAGAAATTATTTCATCATACTCAGATTTATAGTAGCAACACTAAGCTTATGAACAGAGGCTATTTTGGATACAATAATCTCACAATCTGCAGTTCATATAGGGAGCATCCAGGCATTCTATTTTAATTGTTACTTATTTTCTTACATAACAACCTAGATGTCTAGCTCACATTGTCTTTTGCTGGAATTTATAACTCTCTTCAAAAAGTCAAGGTCCTCCCATAACCAGCCTCACTATGTGAGACTGATACCAATTACCATGATCTCATTCCATTGTCGTAATGACTGACACAAAAGTAGGCCACCAACAGAATACACATTCATTTTTATTATTTAAATAAATGGAGTTGCTTAGTCAACTCTTCTTTACCCCCACTTTACCAAAAACAAATATTTTTTAAATTTATTAATGACAATCGAATGTTAGCTGCATCAGAAGATAATATCTTTCAACCTTATTGCACTAGTTGCAAATCTTTAGGTTGTGACATATTTGCTTACTGCCAGTCAGCTGTGCCTATGTCACTTGGCTAAAAAGGCAGCTGTACATAGTTACAGAAATTGGTGGATGAGGTACTTGGAGTAAGGATGAAACTTTATTTCTGGGTCAGAAGCAAAAGGTCAAGGTCACTACATGAAAGAAGAACTGTTTACACACAATAATTCAAGTTGACACTATCTACAGTTACCAAGCTTTTTGGATGACTTCCATTTCGGGTCAGAAGGTGGAAGATAATAGTTTCTGTGACTGAACTGAGAAAAATATTTTCCCCCCATAATAACTTGAATGCTTTACTATCTACATTTGCCAAACTTGTTGGATGACTTGCACTTGGGGAAAGGAAGAAGCGTATCAATTGGAGTCAAAAGGTGAAAAATCAAGGTCATCATTACTGAAAGAATAAAATAATAAAATACAAGTTCTTCATTATCTCTAGATACTAGACTGTAGCAGATAACTTTCACTTGGAATAATGATTAAGCCTATTGATTTTGGTATTGAAAGGTCAGAGGTCATGATCATTTTGACTGAATGCTGAGAAATGGTTTCCACACAATAACATTGGCTCTACTTCATACCTCTAACAGAGGTTGTAGATGGTTTGCACCTAAGATAAAGAAGACTCCTCATGACTTTTGAATTAACAATGTTGGTCTCACACCTGTTGATCAATGGATGATTTTTCTATATAAAAAATATTGATTGTTAATCTGGACAGAGAATATGAATGTAGATTGATGGCTTACAGAGTGAGGAGAAATCTCATTGTCTCAATCTCAGAATTCCATTTCACAGAGAATTATAAAATTCATATCCCGAGTTTTTGTTTCCTGATATTTTTTTCTCCCCAAAGACCATACTTTGTAAAGTGTTTTCCTGACAAGTTGCATGTTTGATTAAACTTGTACAGGGAATGAAACAAGGATCATTACAGTAAAGTTTTTGTGCTTATTCAAACTTATTAACACATGGTAAAAGTGAAAGGTAAATTTCCTTGCATTCCATATCTGTACATATGGATGACCGTATAAAAAATCCAACCTTACAGTTTACTCAGTTTCATAGAATATTTTGCAACTTCTAGATTCAGTTGCACACTGAAAGTATAGCAGGAATGGACTAACATGTGTCTTTGGTATTTCTCTTTCAGAAGGTGAACAGTGCTGTGGGAGGGCTGACAGTCCAAATTGCAAGATGGTTTGCTGGCATACATATCTGTCTAACACTAGAGAGACACAAGAAAGCAAGCACATGTTGCGGCAACATTGTACAGGAAGAAATAAGGAAGTAGCACAGTGTGTCTTGAGGCAGACAAAAACAGAGAAACCCAGTAATCCTGCTGATAGTAAGCGTTCACTTGCATGTTTTGGTAGAAATGCCAGTGGCTACCATTGCTCATGTATCTTCTGCTTAAATGATTCCACAGCGATATCCAGCCATTATAGTTGGATTATTGCCAATCCTAGCACTAATTATGCAGCCACTTTTTGTATATCTTTGACTATAATTTATTGTAGCATTTCTTGAAATTTAGATTTTAATTTGGCTGTCATCAGCAAAATAATTTTAGATATTTCATTGTTAGTTCTACTGGTCATAGACCAAAAGAGCTTATGATGATGGTCTGTTATCCTTTATCTGTTTTATGCCTGTCATCTGTACTTATGTTGGCACAAGTCTGTTTTGTCACTACTCCTATTAAAATATTTGGAGGATTGCCATGAAACTCAACACATTATTCATTCTAGCCACTCAGACATCCAGTATAGGCATAACAGTGATTTTGAAAAACTTTCCTTCTCCTTTTAAATGGATGGTTATTTTGACACAAGATTTTCACCAGAAGACTTCCAATGGTTGGTCCTAAATAAAAATAATGAAGATCTGATGTCCGGTATGGCCAGCAAGTTAGCCAGCTTGAAAATCTTATTATTGCTTCACCTCCTGAACAGAAAGTCGTATAGACTGGTGGTCATAAAAAAAACTCTCTTTGCTTGGACATTCAGTGTGGCCGCCATAGCAACGATCTTGAAAAACTTGTTATTCCTAAACCACTTGAATGGATGGTTATGTCAGCATGGCCTTTTAACTAAAATACGTCTTATAATGTCTAGTTGGTCCATATTTAATAGTAATGGTGATATCTGACATCCAAAATGGAAGCAGTGTTGAAAATCTTGTTATTGCTTCTATGAATAGAAAGTCCTATCAGTGAAGGGTTTTCACAAAAGACATCTTATGCTGTCTAGTTGGTTTTGGCCAAGATGCCCACTACAACAGCCCTTGTAAAAATCTTGCTAATGCTACTCTGGAATGGAAATTCTTGTCTGCATGGGGTTTTCACCAGTAGAATTCTTACGGTGTTTAGATGGTTTCAAAATAAAAAAATTGTGCTGATCTGATATCCCTCATGACCACAACAGTGACCATCTTGAAAATCTTGTCATTACACCTATTCGATGGAGAGTAATGTTGACATTTGGTTTTCACCAAAGTGTATGATGTCCAATTGGTTGTAAATGAAACTGGTGCTAATCTGACTTCCATTATGGTCATCATGGTGGCTGAATTGAAAATCTTGATATTGCCTCTCCTTTTAAATGGAAAGTTATATAGAGATGAGATTTGCACCAAAAGACTTATTATGATATCAAGCTGATTCTGAATAAAAATAACCGCTCTGGTGACCTAGTGGTTAGAGCATCCATCTTGGATGCGGGAGGTCGTGGGTTCGATCCCTGGCCGAGTCATACCAAAGACTTACAAAAATGGTACTAACAGCTGCCTCGCTTGGCATTCAGCATTAAGAGGTTAGTGTTAGGACTGGTCGGCCAGGTGTCAGGATAATGTGACTGGGTGGGACATCATGCTACATGTCTGAGGCATGATGTCTCAGTGCTAGACATTACTATAAACTGCCACATTGCAGACATCGTAGCAATATGACTGAAACATTGTTAAAGCTACGTTAAAAATCAAAATCACATCACATCACTGAATAAAAATGGTGTCTATTCGATCGAAATTATGGCCATCATTGCAAAATCAGGTAGTTTTTTCAATTCTAAAATTGGTGGTCATAACAATGGAGGGCTTTCAGACAATTGCTTCTTATGATATTAATTGTTCCTAAATGACACTGCTGCTCCTTAAGACATCTAAAATGGCTGCCACAATGAACATATTGAAAAACCTTATCTCTAATTCTCTGTAATGAATATCCATATCGGCATGATGCTTTTGTCCTAATGGTGCTGATCTTACAATCAGTATGGCTGTCACATCGGCTAATTTGAAAATCTTATCTCTTAGGATTATCAGAGATGGTTTCAACACAGTTATTAAAAAGTTATTAAAAAGGTTTTATCTTGAATATCTATCCTTTTCAGACAGTAGATCATCGGTCTGTTCAGAAGGCTCTAGTTTTCTTTTTTTGGAACTGTGCTAAATTAAACAATATTTAGTTATAGCATTTACATAAAAATTTTGTCATATTCGATATGATGTCATCAGTACTTTGAAAAAGGCATCATGGGTATTATTTTATTTCAGGACTTTTTTCTTTGATTTAAAAAAATATCGAAATTCAGAACTGATTTTTCGAAAAATAAAATTATTTTCCAAATGGAAACTTAAGATAATCTAATATTTTCAATATTGCACTAAAACTCTATAATGATCAGTGTGATTGATGATTTATTTTGACTTGCAACTTTCAAGTTTTAATACTTGTAAAACTTGGGGAAAATGTACCCTCCATCATATTCTGAGACAAAGCCCCGTTTGAGCTCAGCTGACTTTAAAGACTAGTGAGCTTCAGGTATGACCCAGCATACATTGTGCATAATGCATAGTGTGCTGTCAATAAGTATTCCATTGCCTGAAAATTGCAAATTGCTTTTTACCACTCTGGAGTCCATAGTTATGATTATATTTCAGTTAAATTTAGAAATATAGGCTTGCATCATCAAAATATCAGATCAGTTTGATAATGAGTGAGATCCATGCATACCAAAGAGGTGATGGTGCTTTTGATTAAGTGACCTTGTTACAATGCTGAAAGCCAAATTTCTGACCTGATTTTAATCAAAGTTGGAATGTGTTCTTGTATCATCAAAATATGAGTTAGATAATAAACAGTATCCATGCATATTAATGAGGTAATCTTGCATTTGCTTGACTGACCTTATGACCATTCCTGAGGCAGTGCATCTGATCTGATTTTGATAAAACTTGGAATACAGAAGAACCTGTCTTAAAAGGCAGCTAAAAAGTAATGGTCTCTCAAGATGGGATGTCTTATAGCAGTTGTCTTTTAAGATAGGTTTCACTGGTTATGCTTATACCATCCATGATCTTGGACCAATTCGATATAATGTATCAATCAGTTATGACCATTGTTTGTAAAATAGAAAAAAACATGAACCATTTCTTTTTAAGAACTTTGCATCAGAATATGACAAGGTTTGACAAAAGCATCATGGCACCAAGGTCAAAATGTTGAGATGAGGCCTATCTGCCATCAAGTATGGCCATTGTTTCTAAAAATATAAAAATCTGTAAACATGTTTTTCTGAAAAACCTTTCAACACAATTTGACCAAATTTGAGAGACCATACTGAGACATGTTTAAAATTTGTTCAGATGATGCCAATCTTCAATTAGATCTGGCTGCCATTATTACAAGTACAAAATCTTTAAATGAAATGTCAAAAACTGCTTACCACTCTGATGTCCTATTGGTTAGAGCATCTGCCTTGTATGCAGGAGGTTGTGGTTTCAAACCCCAGCCGAGTCATGGCAGAGACATAAAATTGTACTAACAGCTGCCTCGCTAGGCGTGCTGCATCAAGATGTTAGTGTTATGACTGGTCAGCCTCATGTCAGGATAATGTGACTGGGTGGGACATCATGCTGCATGTCTGTGGCATGATGCCCCTGTATTAGACATCACTTTAAACTGCCACACTGCAGACATTGTAGCAATATGATTTAATTTTTTTAAAGCTACGTTAAAAATCCAAATCTCACACACACACTCAAAAACTGCTGAACAGAATATGAGCAGATTTAATGCAAGGCATCCTGACATGAAGTCAGATTACTCAAATGATGCCGATCCTCCGTTAGACTGAGCTTTCATCACTAAAAATAGAAAAACCTTTAAATGTTTTCTCAAAAGCCACTCAACCAAACTTGACAATATTGTACTGGAATCATCCTGACAATGATGGATTTCAAAGTTGTAATCAGGATGCAGATTAGAGACTAAACGTGGATACCATTACTTATTAAAAGTAACTGTTTAAAAAAGATCTCAAAATAAGCTGATGAGAATTTTGAAATTGGGTTTTTAAGATCTTACTGATATGTTTAAATGATGCCAATCAGCAAAATATGGCCATTGTTATTAAAAATAGAAAAACAAGTAAACGACTTCTTCTCAAAGAACACTCAACAGAATTTGAGAAAATTTGGCTGCAAGGATCCTGGAATAGATGTCTTTAAATTTGTAAACATGATGTATTTTCTTGATTCAAATATAACCACCATTAGCTGTCTAAAAGAAAACCTTCTCAACCTCCTCCAACCTTCTCTGACATTGCTTATCAGATATTGACCAAATTTAACTGAAATAATCCTGTCATAAAGGTCTTTACATTTTTTTCTTCAAAAGATGATGCACAATCAAATATGGCCACTGTTACTAAAAATGGGAAAACCTAATGACTTCTCAGTAATCCAGTGAACAGAATTTGGCTGAAAGCATCCTGGCATCGATAGCTTTCAGATTATACAAATGATGCTGAATTACCCTCAGATATAGCCACCATTATTAAAAAATAAAGGAAAAACTGTAAATGATGACTTCTCTGAAATTGTTTCTTAGAATAAGACCATATTTAAAAATAACATTTTAGTATGAGTGACATTCAATACAAATGATGCTGATTCCCCATTAAATATTGTCAGCATAACTAAAAACAAAATCAGTTACTTCTCATAAACTCTTCAATATAATATTACCACATTTAACAGAAGATATTTGGGCCTGAAGGGATTTCAGTTTGATACATAGGATGCTATCCATTATAAAATATGGCTGCTGCTGCTACTATCAATATGTTCATTTTTTAACATCATCTATTAAGCTTTTGAATAGAATTTGATTCAGTTTGACAGAAAGTATCTAGCTTGAAGGCTTTACGCTTGTATAGAAATGATGCTGATCCCCCATCAGACATTGTGGTCATAAAGCAAAAAGAAAAAAAAAACAACACATCTTTGTCAAAAAAATAAATGCATAATAGAATTTTTAACTGGGAGAAAACATCCTTGCATAGAAGCCTTTCAATATTGAATGAATGTTTATTGGTCACCTTAACATTAGAAAAATAAGAGCAGCAGGTAAACTGGATCAAATGAAACTAATGTTACTGTCAAAAGAAAATAATACCTCCATGTGTGGTCTGAGTAAAAGCACACTTGCGACATTGAGCACTTTCAGTGTTTTAGAACAGATAAAAAAAAATGGATGGATCAGGAGGTTTGGTAGTTGATGTGTGTGTGAGGCTATTGTATCTAAACGAAGAGGGGGATAGAAGACTATTGATTATGAAAGCTTGTGGTTAAAGGTCTCACCTAGGAATAGCAGATCTTTTCTTATCAGTTCAGAGTCCAGATTCTACTATAAAATGGAATGAAATATTTGAAGATCAGATTGGAAAAGTTAAAATGAAGAAAAAGGTTTATTCTTTCTTTGTGACATTAACATAGGCTAACTGTACCCTCAAATTAAAAATTTCTTGCTCATTTATATGACCTCATTTGGACTGATTCAGGGTTGTTGCTGGAAAAAGTCAAACACTAACTGACCATTATTTATTCAGATTCCTGGAATAATATGCATTATATTGATGTTCTCTCCATTGGAGTACTTCAAGGATCTGATTCAGGGCCAACACTGTATACTATGTTTGTAAATGATCTGTATTTGCATACAGTAAATATTGAAACTAATTTCTCTGCTGATGACACCAATTAAATTTAACAGAAATAAATACAATATTCTCCACATCAATTTTAACGATGTAGAATTAAAAGATGTTACGCAAGGCAAACTTTTACGAGTTCAGGTTGATAATATATTACAATCAGAGCATAACTGTATTGTTAACAAAAACGATGGATACGAATATCAGGTTACTATAAAAAAAAAACTGACAAATTTCTTTGTTAAAGAAACAACATTAGTGCCCTCCATTATTATAGATGTTTGAAATATATGCAATCTAGGTAATGTCTTGAACCAGTTATGGCCAACATTGTGGTATATCTGTTTTTGCATATATTATAAAAAAATTGTGTGTGCGTACGCATATGTGTGTGTTTACATAAAGCATCTTACAGAAACATTATTTGGCCAGTTTCTCTTGCATTTGGCTATTGGGTATATGTAGCCAGGTGAATGCTGTTAGACCCACTTGGGTCTTTGTTTATTTCCCTTTTATTTATATATACACAACAAAGGAAAGCATAACATGTATAACATCTTTATGTCTGTCCATCTGTTCCCTATTTGGTTTCCATATGGCTGCCTAAGAACTCCACCATTGTCTGGTTTTGCCAAGCATGATAAATACCTTGCATTTGGGCTTGGAAGAAGTCTGTTTGTGGTCAGATATGAAAGGTTAATTTGATAGAAAGAAGACAGTAACTTTTTACACAGTAAGTTGTACATTGCAGATGTGGCCTAAACTTTTTTCCATGGCTAGCATTTTGAGTACGGAAAAAGCCTTAAAAAGAGAATAAAAAAATAATATTCTGTACATAATAATTTAGTTCCAGATCACTTACTTTAATCAAAGGATGTGGAGGACTATTACTTAAGGTATGGGGGCCCTGAGTGGCTGAGTGGTCTAAAGCGCTCACCATTCCGGATCACTGCTATCTCACCTCTGTCTGCGTGGGTTTGAGTCCAAGGCTTGGCTAGCGTGGGTACGTGGGAAAGCCTGTCAGTAGCTTCTCATGGGTCGGTGGTTCTTCCCTGGGTTTTCCAGGGTTCTTTCTCCACCAGTTATACTGGCTGCCATGTATAGCCTATCTTATGCTGAAAAATGGCGTTAAACCCTAGAACAACAACAACAACTTAAGGTATGAGAAGAGGCCTTTTGGTTTAGGGGTAAAAAAGATCAGAAGTCAAGAACATTTTTACTAAAAGAAAATGGGTTTTTCAAAATAAGTTTTGCCCTAGACTGAGTTCCTTGACCAAACTTCAACTTAATCAATGGCTTAGAAATAGGATAATAAAGAAACTTGTCGGCACTGAGGTCTGAAGGTCAAAGATCACATCCATGATAAGTCTTAGAAGAAAATAATGGTTTATTGTGCACAGTAAATTGGTTTATTGTGCACAGTAAGTTTACTGTTATACTGCAAACAGTGACCAGAGGTCAAGGTATAATTGTTTATAGTGCACAGTGGGGCCCTGAGTGGCTGAGTGGTCTAAAGCGCTATCCTTTACGGAACACTGCCATCTCACCTCTGTCTGCATGGATTCGAGTCTCGGATTCAGCCAATGTGGGTATGTGAGAAAGCTTGCAGTAGCTTCTCGTGGGTCGGTGGTTCTTTCCGGGGTTTTCCCGGGTTCCTCCTCCACCATTAATACTGGCCGCCATGTATAGCCTATCGTGTGCTGAAAAATGGCATTAAACCCTACAACAACAACAATAGTGCACAGTAAGTTTACTGCTATGCTGCATGCAGTGACTAGAGGTCAGGATCATTGAGACTTATTCATTAATCTCCAGACCAACAATCTACATAGAGAACTATTAAAGAGAAGGCAGGCATATAGGATACCACTCATGATACTCCTCTTTAAATACCACTTTATACCACCGTGAACTATATGGAATATCAATCATGGTGGGCACAACATGCAAATCATGGCCAGCTTTTCACTGTATTAAGTAGCTTCAGTAATTTATTTCATCTGATCTACATACTTGCAAACAAAACGTAATAACATATAGTGGCTTAAAAAATGGTATGCTGGCCATAACAACATATGATCTTTATTTTTAATTATTGTAAACTATAACGTCTTTGGGAGTTATTTACTGCATTCAGCACAGTTCTCACACATGCCATAAGAAGCACTCAGCCCTCCTGTTCATCAGGACTGTATAAAAATTCGCCCTTTCTGAATGAATCTTGATCCTTAGCATGCCTTGTTGGAGGAAAGGGCCTGCTCAGATCCGCTTGAATCATGATAATTTTCTTGGAACCTTTCAGCATGCAATCCCATTGTATTGTTACCACTAAACTTTTTATGTTATATCAATGTCAGAAAGAGATTGCATATGTGTTTTTTTCGGGTATGACCATGTTTAGGAAGAGAATGGGTGTCAATAGTGGCACTGTCATCATTGGCAAAGGGTGATACCAGTAAATCTTCTAGTATGTACATACTGTATGTACTCACTTATAAGTTAGGTCCTACTGCAGACAATATAGACTCTGAACTGCTGGCAGAACAAAGTCTATGTTGTGTGTTAAACTTGTTACTGAAACTTCATAGATGCAGATCTACCAGGACATTATGCACAGGCAGGTCTGGGTCTTTGCAGTTTGCATTTGGATTGAACTTATACTTGAGCATATAGAGTAAAAATGATGCTGACACTGTTTATGACATTGTTTATGGGCTAATATTTTTATGAGCTTTAGCCAGATTAAATTTACCCAAATGATATGGAGTATTTTGCTGAATATGATACAGGCTTTATTCTGTATTTGCAGATTTACACTGTTGTCCTAAAGCCCAGACAGACAAATGTAAGCACACATGCCTGCGCTCTCTTCAGACCCTTACAAAGGAGGAAGAAATAATTGAAACAATGATTGCAGATTGTGGGTCTCCAACTTTGGTGGTAAGTGGCTTTGGGTTGAAAATTGATGCTTAGGTTATATATTAAAATATCAGATCTGATAGTAAAGAAACGAAAGCTAATGAGATTTGTAATGGACTGTTATAACTTCATTGTACATGTATCTGGTTTTGTGCTGTTTCCCTTCCATCCATTTGTCCATTCTTCACACCCACCTTGTAAGCACATTATCTAATAAAACTATTGAGCCTAACCAGACCAAATTTGATATGTAGATATCTTGAGTGTGTTGGTAGTCTTGATAAGGTACTGGTTACTGTGGCTGTATTTTAAAGGATACTGAGTGATGGTTTCTTTGAAGTAAAATGTATGGAGTTGAGGGGTATCTTTTTAACTTTATAAAACATATCACTACTAGCTTTAATTGAAGTTGCAGAATGTTGCAGAACATCTTTGAGCATGAATTAAGTTTCTTGCATAGAAAGTTTAATTAGAGTACAAAACCCACAATCAGATATGTTTAGTTTATTGCAGTGTCACTGACATTTAGTATGAAAGCAATAAACCCTGGTAATGAAGTCCTGCAAGTTTCAGCTTTGTAACTTATTTTATAAAAAGTGAATATATAAAATAATATGGATTCTGTATGAGCTTTAGTATCAAACTTGTGCTCAGAAGTTTGGAGAAAACAGGCCTTTTCAATTCAAGAGCAGTGCAGAGGAGTGCTCCTTATGAGTACTCACTGGAGGGACATATTTATTTAGTATAACTAACTGTCCAAATGGCTAGCTTACGGAAACATTCAAATGCACTTACATCATCTTTATAGTGTGAATTACCTCCCCTGCCCAGTGCATTTATCAAATTTGTGATCATTCCCACTGTACCTTGATTAAAGATTTGTATGCATCCAGCTGAAGATAAGCATCTGTGGCCATTCAGTCATGAAGTGCTCTCATTTTCTTTATGCAAACATTATTTAAATCTTGCTTGTTCATCCCAGTCTCAAGAAGCTTTATTGCAAGATTACACAGAAACTAGTCATTAAATTTTTCAAGCATGGTTTATGGATAGTTTGATATGGTGATGATCTTATTAGATTTTCAGAGCATTACAGCTCATTTTTAATTTTTCACACATTTTGAGCATTTTGGACCTTTGATTAAAAGCTTCTTAGCACAATTGAGCAAATGCCACCCAGGCTATGAAATTTGTTGGGCACATCTGTTTTGCTATGTTGATAGCCTGGTTAGAATTTCAGGCCATTGCAAAAACATTTCTAAACAAAATTATACACAATTTTTTAACAGTTTCTCCTTTTGGACAAAAACATTAACCCAATTAAGCAACAACCAATTACTTTAGGTAAATGAAATTTGTATTCATATATTGTTGATCTGATTGGATCTTCAAGCCATTATAGCAGTTTTTCTGTTTTACAGATTGTTGAGCTTCATGGACTGTTTTTTAAATAAACACCTTGTTATCATAATTAAGCATAAACCCTGTCAAGTTGGCAAGTGGTCACTGTCATATCTTCACATAGTACAGTGAAGATATGATTTTATTCAGATTGATTAGCAACTAAATCATCATGCTCTGCATTGGCCAGTTTGCAGTCACAAAACAGAGATTATTACTGTAGACATACTACACTAGACACAAGATGTGAAAAAACGCAAATAAAAAGAATAATCTTGCGTACTCATGAGATTTCAGTGAGGGATGAGACCATCATCATCCTCAGTATCTATTGGTGTTCCTTGACTGTGTTTGCTGACTGCAGTATGTTTTGGTGTTGCTTGACTGTGTTTGCTGCCTGCAGTATGTTTTAGTGTTGCTAGATTGTGTTTGCTGACTGCTGTATATGTTGGTGTCCCTGCATGCATTGTGTTTCAGGACATGTACTATTCTTTAGAGCATATATATATATATATATATATATATATATATATATATATATATATATATATATATATATATTTGTGAATCAAAATTGAATTTACTATACTGTGCATTCATTTAGTCTTGTCAGTATCATTATTTTATGTTTTTTGTGTGCAAAAAATGAAATTTTCATCAGTATTTAAATGCTTTAATTGGGGAGGGTGTCTGGCCCAGTTGTTTTCTCAAAATATTTATTGTTCCTTGGATCTTTAAGTTTTTGTTCATATGAACTACAGAATCAATAAAAATTGTTGCACCACTGAAAATAGTGAATTCACATTACACTGTTTCTTCATTTTACATTTTACAATCTTGGTATTGCCACTTATTCTGAATGTATGGTCACATGAACAAGTGGTTTTCATTGTCTTTCAAGTCTGATGATGTCTAGCTTGTCCAAAATGAAAATGGTGTTGATCTGCCATCCAATATGGCCACATTGCAGACATTTTGAAATTTCTTGCTACCCTACCTCAATGGATGGTCATATCGTCATGTGGTTTTCACCAAACTTAGGCTCCTTGTAGTGTGTTAAAGCTGGCCTTAACGAAAATGGTGCCAGTCTGAAATCTAGTATGGCCAACAAAGCTGCTTTCTTAAAAAATGTGTTTATCTCTACTCCTCTCCAATATATCAACATGGGGTTTCTCCAGATAAATTTCTTACATACATGTACCTAGTTGGTCCTGAATGAAAATGGTGCCACTTGTACATCCAGTATGTCAGCCAAGTAACTGTCTTACAAATCTTGTTGTCACTACACCCACAGAATGGATAACTTAAAACTTATATTGATATCTGCATGGACATCCAGTATATGCACCACAGCAAGTTGTTTGAAAATCTTGTTATCACTGAAAAATACTAGAGTAGTTTTCAATGCTTAACAAACCCCTGGCGCCGCATTTACGCATCAGGAGTTATTAGCCTTCTGCAGAGCTCTGTAGCATCAAGGTCATTTTTGATACACTGAAGTGGGTGATATTATAGAAAAGTAGATGTAGCTCTGCAATGATGCCAGAAAATCCGGATGTTCTAGTTGTAATACAAAATACAGAGGGAAAAACCTAAGTTTTTGGACCCGATTTTTTTTACCACCCAAAATTCGCCTGTGGTTGGAATCTAATTTTGTGTCCAGATTTGAGACTTTTTGGCCTCAGATGTAAAACAGACCGGTCTGAACTGCACACAGACAGGTGAACCTTTGCAAAAGGTAGCATAAGATGGGCATTTGGAATAAAGAGTGGTCTTGATTAAAAAATGATGGGTCCTTAAAGAAAGAAAGAAAAAGAACTCCAACTTTTACCCTTCTGCTCATGTGCGTGCAAAATAGCCAATTAAAAACAATGTTTCTAACACAACTAGCATAATATAGGTTAATGGGAATTCTCTTGGAAGTCGATGTGTTAGGATGTATTCAGAAATAGCCCCCAGAATGAGTTTCCTACTCACATTTCAGGTGAAAACGACAAAAACCTCCCGGGGTTAATGAGATAATGGGTGTATTTTGATGACGTCACCAAATTTGAGTATTCCTTGCGTATTTATCAAATATGCATCGACATTGCACATAAATTACAAATTTAGCCATTCCTTGACAATTTATAAAAACATTCCAAAATCCTTGTTAACTCGTTAACCCCTGGCGCTGCATTTGCGCATCATGAGGTAGTAGCCAGCTGCCGAGCTCTGTAGCATCAAGGTCATTCATGTATGGTACACTAAAGTATGTGTTATTATAGAAAGGTAGACAGATGTAGCTCTACAATGAGCCAAATAATCTGGACATTCTAGTTGCGCCACAAAATGCAGAGGGAAAAACCTAAATTTTGGGACCAAATTTTTTTTTCCACCCAAAATTTGCACGTGGTCAGAATCTGATTTTATGTCTGGATTTGAGACTTTTTGGCCTCAAATCTAAGGCAGACCGGTCTGAACTGCACACAGACAGGTGAACCTTTGCAAAAAGTAGGATAAGATTGGCATTTGGAATAGAGAGTAAGTGGTCTCTGTACGAAAATGAAATGTTAAGCACAAAACAAAAAAAAAAGAACTCCAATTTCTATCATTCTGCTCATGCATGAGCGAAATAGCCAATGAAAAACAATGTTTCTTACACAACTAGGTATTAGGTCAACAGGAAATCTCTTGAAAGTCGATATATTAGGATGCATTCAGAAATTGCCCCCAAAATGTGTTTCCTACTTGCATTTCAGGCGAAAATGACAAAACCTCCAGGGGTTATAGAGTTAAAAGGAAGAAATGGTTTTATGTTGAATTCTTGGATTTTTTTTTCTCCTAGTAGCATCAGTCTCATTGAGGGACTGTTGTTAATAAAAGAATTTTGTTTTGTTCTGGATCAATAATAGCACTTGAATGTATCCATCACATTCACATGCAGAAGTAGTGATACAATGTTTTCTTTAGTACACATGATGTGTGTTAAAACCCTATAGAGTATTGTTTGAATAATCTTTCAGAGAATGGTTATCTTGAAAATAAAATTAATTTTTACAGAAAAGAAACAATTTCATTAGCAGAGCCTATTTATTGACAGTTGTTTCTAACGCTATTATAGAACAAGTATTTAATCACTCAACTAACACCCTCTCTAAGATAACGGATAAGTTGCATGACAAAGACAAACCGAAGTGTGGTCATTTTATTCCAGTGCAAGGCAGTCAATGTACATTCTATATGAATCATTGCCAGTAATGACAAAACAGCTGTCAGAACATTTTCTCAGAGTGATATCAACATTAGTTTATAATCCAGTCGTCATCAGTTTGAATCCAGGCCATCCCAGTTCAGCTGTCTCATTGTGTCCTTGGGAAAACACTTGGCTCCCCTTTTCTTGGCCTGACAAAGCCAATAATATGTTAAAAGCGCAATTAAACCGGCAAAAGCACACAAAACCCCCAAAACATCTGTTCACTTTATGTTGCTTGTTCATTTATATACTTGAGTATTTATGACAGGGTAGCTTCTAATATCTATCGACATTTATGTGAATTTCAAAACTTGACTTAAGCATTTGCATGATACATATCTGTTAATTTTAGCCATCATTCACTTTTAGCAAAGATTAATTTTATTACAAAATTCACTAAATGCACCATAACATTTGTACAATAATTTCTGTATGATGTGAGTGTTGCATATTATGTGATACATTACATGATGGTAGATACAGCAGAAGTCTGGATTTGCCGAAAACATATCCATTTTATATTTATATTGTCTGATCCATGCATCATCAACAAAGACATAAAATTATTCAGATTATTTTCTTAGATACTGAGAACAAAACACATCCCTTACCCAAAAATTTAAAGCGTCCATATCTATGCATTGCCGCAGCTCCCTTAAGGGGAATTCAGTATTAAATACAAGAAGAGCTTGATTGTAGTCTTGGGAAAAATATAAATTCAGACTTAAGGAAAGTTTACAGATTTTTTTTACAGAAAGCTCTTGGGATTACTTGGATGCATGAGGAGTCCCTACTATGGGGAATCTTGTGCAGATGAGTTCTTTTATCAGAATATTGGCAGTAGAGGCAGTCAGTATGATAATAGAAAATGCAAAGCCTTTGATCTTGGCTCTATCAGTAGGAATATTTCAGTTCCACTAGCTGGCTTGTTATCTTGTTTTTACTGAAGCATTGCCACCATGCTTTTACAAACACTGATTTCAAATTAAAATTTGGCATTGGTATGTGCATGGAAATATGGGAACCAAGCTTGATATGGTTGGATGGGAGGGGCTGTAATCATTTGGTACCTTTTTTATAAGTTCCATTTGTGAAATTATGAACTTATGTCCCATAAAATTTGTAGGCTATTAAGATTTCCCCACAGTTTAGTTTTGTTTTCACCATGCTGATTTGCCAGCTTTTCTGATATGACATGAGTTACCTTATCTCAGGAAAGCATTGGGGAGAAATTTGTGAAGATTTATTTAAGAGTTCATTGATAGTGAACATAGCATTGGTGATAATTTTAAAATTTCGATACCTGTTACAGAATTTATTGCTGTTGATTTTTTAAACTTTGATATCTATCATATTTTATTGCTTATAAGATGAATCCAAGTGCAAATTGCACAGATCTAGATCTGCTGTCGCATGATGCATCCATAGATCTGAGTCTCTTCAGTTTGTTAGTAGTAATCAGTAGAACAAACAAGATATACCATGGTCTACAGATACATTATGTAACAGCAGATCAGGATCTTTGTTGTTTGCAGTTTGACTCAGCTTCTAAGCGATTACGTCCAGTATTATTAAAGCTGTATGATAAGATATTGAGAAGAGTGAAATTTGAGGAATGATACCCAATTCTGCAGACTTTTGGATTCTTGGCATTATTTTCTCACAGTCTACATGTACTAGGAAAATAAAAATTGAGTTGCCTTCCACTGTAGCTTAGAACCTTACGGATTTAAGGATTGATGTGGGTTTTTTTATGGCACAGCAACACGAGTTGGTTATTTAGTGCCTGGGCACTTGTTAAAATGTGCCTTGCCTAGGTTCATGCCAAAGAAGACTTCTTGGGTTGATCCACTGGTAGGATTTAAACTCACATCTATTTGGTTATGAGTCTGGCATGCTACCCATTGAGCAATTATGGCTACTGCTGACTAATATTTACCATTACTGGTAATAAAAAGACTTTGTGTTAATATCTGATTGGTGGTTGTTGTTATTATGGGATTAACACAGTTTTTTAGCTCATGATAGGCTGTACATGGCAGAGGAAGAACTACTGACCCTTGGGAAACTACTGGCAAGCCTTTTCACATACCCACATTTGTGGAGCATTGAGACTCGAACTCACTCAGACTGGTGAGGATTGTCAGTGATTTGTAAAGGTGAGCACCATAAACCATTCTGCCACCCAGGGTCTCATTATCTGATTTGAATTGTTTAAACATCTGTTGTTATTTTAACTTGACTTTCATAATGATTGTTCAGCAACTGACAGCAACTGATAAAATGTTAAACCTCATTGTCTAAGGTGTTAATAAAGTAAGGGACATGGTATATTCTCATTTAGCAGACTTTAAATAAAGTAAGAGACTTGATGCATGGAGTGAACCTTTAATAAAGTAAGGGACTAACATATTTTCCCTTATGTAACTGAAAACATGATGAACAAACAGATCTGCTGAAGCACTGTGTGCTGTAGATAAGGTCTTTGGCTTGCTCTGATATATAAGTAAAATTTATCACATGACTAGCGTATTATTTAGGTTGATACATCTGTCTGTATTTTAACCATGTCAGCTTAAAGTACATGAAATGTTTCATCTGAATGTATTCCCTAGTCATGTGACTACACTATTTTGCAGCTTCATCCAGTAAACACAGGATAAGAGGAGTAATATCTTTACATATGCATCAGAACAATTGTACATACCAGACAAGTACAGCCAGAGATATTTCCAGTTTATACAATACATTTATATATAACCCTTATCTAAACATCATGAAATAAACAATGAAATATGGCTGCCATTAATAAAAATAGTACAGTAACTTTACTTGGAATCTTTTCAAAAACTACTTAACATAATTCGATTCAATTTGACAGAATGTATGAAGGACTAAATTTTTTTTACAGATGATGCTGATCTGGCATCTGTTACCAAAAATAGAAAACCGTTTAAACATTTCTTCTCAAAAACTACTCAGTAGCATTTGACAGACTTGGGCAGAAAAGCACTCTGACATGAATTGCTTTCAAAATTGCATGTTGATGCCAATTCGCAAATCAAATATAGTTGCTACTTCTAAAACCAGAGAGACCTTAAAACAAGTTCTTTTTAGAAACCACTCAATACCGTTTGACAACTTTAGCAGCAAGCATTATGAGATATATGGCTTTCAGGTTTTACAGTTGATGCCAATTACTCAACAGCTTTTGATAATCTTTGAGAGAAAACATACTGGCATGAAAGGCTTTTAAAATTATACAGTAATGCTGATGCACTATCAGAAAACATGGCTGCTGTGTATTAAAATATAATTTTTTTTTAAAAAAAACATCGTAAAAGCTAGCGAATAGAATTTGACTTAGTTACAATTGTGTTCAAAGGACACACAAACACTAAGTAAGGGTCCTACAACTTTATGTAAAATAAAGCTAAAATCTTCACAAAAACCAAAACCAGTATTGCATACAGTACCAAACCCAGCTGCACAATTGCCTGCTCTCCCATTCTGCTCTTGTTTTTAGTAAGGGTTAGAGATAAGGGATCTTAATTAATTTAAAATTTGTGCCTTATCCAAGGGCATGAACTGGTCCAGGCTCAGTTAGCCATGGGAAGATAAACAACAGAATAGAACCTGTTGATAGTCTCTGGTATCAAATATTCAGAATGCTGGGATTAATGTTCTGGCCAACTGTCACTACTAACAGATAGAATCTGATACAGGCATTGAGAGTGAAATCATACTTATAACAGCCCTGATGTGACAGAATGCATCCTGGCTTGAAGGACTTTTATAGGTGTACACAAAATGTGGATCTGACATGACATAATGTTACTCTTACTGGGAATAGAAAAGCATTTTAGCATCATTATCACTGCCAAAATGATAAATAAGATTTGAACATTTTTGAAAAACACCTTGTGGATAAAACTTTCGGTGTTGGATAAATGATGCCAATGTGCTTTCAAATATGGATGAAGATATAAAAAACAGCTACATTGAAACAATTAGTTTCTTAATAATCAGCAGCATATGAATAATTTTGTAGATAAAGTATACTCCTGACTCAGTTTTCTTGACCTCTCGTTGACTATTTGGCAGATGTCAACTAGTGATCTCAGGTCCCCTTTGACCTCTTGTTTATATGTTGAAATATGAAATATCACTGAACTTGCAAGCATTAGCTTTTTTCATCAAGACACAAGACCAAATGAGCTTGTATGGTTCTTTATCAATGATGCCTTGTTAGCTGTAAATTGTGTATTCTTGGTTTACAACTTTTTCTTTAAAAAAAACAACTCTGGTGGCCTAGTGGTTCGAGCATCTGCCCTGGATGCAGGAGGTCATGTTTACGAACCCCAGCCGAGTCATACTAAAAACTTACAAAAATGGTACTAACAGTTGCCTTGCAGGGCACTCAGCATTAATAGGTTAGTGTTAGGACTGGTCAGCTTGGTATCTGGATAATGTGACTGGGTGGGACATCATGCTGCATGTCTGAGGCATGATGCCCCAGTGCTAGACATCACTTTAAACTGCCACACTGCAGACATCATTTGTGATATGACTGGAAAATTGTTAAAGCTATGTTAAAAATCTAAATCATACACACACACACAAACTCTTCTTAAAAAATAACCCCCAAAATCCCACATTACTATTTTGGACAATTTTACAGACAACATTCCAGCATCAATCAATTTAAACTTGTTCAGTGGATGTTAATCTGTCATCATGTATTGGCTTCCATTGTTAAAAATATAATAACTTTTCAACATCTTCATTGAAAGAAAAAATCCTGGATTGTAGGGCTTTCATATTTGTTCAATTGGTACCAATCCGTTATTAAAAGTGGCCTTTGTTATTAAAAATAGAGAAGCCTGTAATTTCCTCTCAAATACCTCGCGGCAGAATTTGACCAAATTTTACAGGAAGCATCCTAGTATAGATGTCTTTCAGTTCTGTACAAATTATGTCACTCAGCCATCAAATATGACCCTCCATTATTAAAACAAAAATCTTTAAATGACATATCAAGAATTGCCAAACAGGATTTGATAAAATTTGACAAAAAGCATCCTGACATGCATGGCTTTCAAATTTGTTCACTCAAGAGAATTTCACCAGATTTGACAAGTCTTGCTGTAAAGATCCTTTCAGATTTAAAAAAATGATGCTGGTCTGCAATTAAATACATGGACACGGAAAAAACAAACAAACTTTGAATGACTTATTTTCAGAGACTGCATAGCTGAATTGATAAAATTTGATTGAAAAAATTCTGGCATTGAGGTTTTAAAATTTATACAAAAAATACTGAAGGATGTTAACCATCAGTGTCAAAAGCATATAGGAATAAAAAGCAACTCATTCCCCAATGTGAATGAGCCGTATAGTGGTTTCTGATTGGTTGAATGCCAGTGATGATGAAATTGTGCAAGTATGGATTTCAGGTGCCAAAAAATCTGTTTTGATTTAGGCTGAAGTGCTCTTGATCCCATTAGAAATTAACAGAACTGGGTCAGCTAACATCAATTATGGTAGAGTCATTTTAGACTGAAATTGGGTCAGTTAACATCAATGATGGTACAGTCAGTCATTTTAAACCGAAATGTTTGATTTGACTAGCAGCAGCAAAAAAGTTTCCTACCCAAAGTCATCCTTCTAAATCTCAGTTTTGTGAATAACATAGTCCAAAAGATTTTGTATTTGATGTGGATTACACAACACAACCTTATTAATTAAACAAAAGCCAGTTATTCGTTTAGGATCTACATTAAGGTTTGTCTGGTATTACTGCATACACTGTATTTTGTTTTTTTACATGATAAATCGTGAATTTGAATGTTAAGGTCTTGGACTAAAATAGATTATTTTGTTTATAATCATATATGTCACTCCATTAAAATGAATGATTTTTTTTATGAATCACTTCCTTATTGTTACCTGCAACTTTCTTTGACTAGTACATGTATATAAAACCAGTATATTTAGAATGTCCTCTAATTGTCATGCACCATACCACAAGAAATACATGCAAGCTGATAACAAGGTGACACAATTACTTAATAATTAATAGTGGCAGACTTCAATGTTCTTTTTCATGTTGTGTTAATCATGATATAATATTTGTTGCTGCCTTGTATGATAGTGTGGCAGTCCTACTGCTCAACTCGTAAGACAGTTTCTGGTCTCATCTGCCAAACCGATGAAGATGTTATACTGTTTCGTTAATGACAGAGGAAATTAAAACTTAGGTTTTCTCATTGTAGCTTGCAAGTACATCACAGGTACATAAATTTGAGAACATTTTATCACCACTGAAGCATTTGAGAGCTTTACAGTGTCTTTTATGGCATCCCAAAAACTCCCACCTGCTTCTCATGAATGTGCTCAAAGTGCCATTAACACCAACCAACCAGCAACAGTATCAACATTATATTGCCGGATCAAGAAGGTCAGTTTTGCCAAGGGGTTTGGTAACATGCTTTCTTATTAAGAAGTCAAATTAGGTCAGATTCGGAAAATATAGCATTATTTGTTCTTGAAGAAAACAGTTGAAAAAGTGCTTTTTGTTGCTTAGGCACTAGCTGTAGATGCTAAACCAAGTGTTATGGCCACATTGTTGCTGTAAATGGTAAACAATACGCCAGGGCCAGTCTTAGGCTGATTTGACCGATTTTGCCCAATTGGCCCCACGTTCACGTTATTAATTTTTAAAAATACATACTGTATATAGAGAGAAAGTAATTTTAAAGTGATGGAAGAAAATTTTAAGTTCAGTATCAAATAAAACTTGTCTAAAGTTTATTTCCAAATGCCATGCTGTCAGAGCGCCCCTGCGCATAAATCAGGAGGCCCCACCAGAATGATCCAAATCAGGCTCATCATTTTCTAAGGCTGTTCCTGCCATGTGCAATAGCCATAATTTAGCTGTAAATACTAAACCAAGTGCTATGGGATTAACAAAAACTCCATTGCCTCTGGTACTATTGCACGGCAGTATTTTCACATACATGTGTGCGTGTTTGTGTGTATATATATATATATATTATAGTGCAGACAATGCGAGTGTCCAAGTAACTGTCCACATGTTTGTGCAGACACTAATGATCAGGGATTTTCTGGTAAACATTTCTTAGGATATATGCGACAATAAACTGTTGATGATACCTCTAGTGACATTTGTTTTAGCAGGAATAATCTTTACATTCATGAGTTGTGTCTCATATTCATGGTGAGGACATTTTGACAGCAATATACAGCCAGTTGATAAAGTTTCGTTCTTTTATCAAAGAGGTACCTAAAATTGTTTCAGTTGGATTATGAATTTTCACTATTTAGTTTTGTAGTTTACCAGATCATGGCGACAATTAAGCAACATCGTCAACACAAAACAAAATGTTTGACTTAATTTTTGCTACAAAGTAATCACATTTCCAAACCAGTCAGTTTTCTTTGTCAGTCTGATTGGTTGATACTTTAGACATCATTAACACTTTATTTATTAGGTCCAAAATATAAGTGACATTTTGGATGAGTTGGATCAGTAATCTGATCGACTGAAGTGAAACCTGATATCAATTACGTAGACAAAATGTGGTAAGGACTTGGGGAGGAGTTTTGGTGTAATCAACTGCTGCTCTGATCCAAGTTTTGTTTTTAAATGATGGAATTTTATGGTCATGTTCAGGCCCTGCACACAACCTTTAAAATTACAATTAGCTCTGTACAGTCATGTACAGTTTACATAAAATATCACTGATACCAAATATGACTTGAATTAATGAAGGATGAAGAAATGCATAAAATGGAGTAATTGGTATGTATTTCACTGTTGTGCCAGAAAAATGGTTCAGCATATTTGAACAATAGTATTGTATGTACATCATCATCACAGTTTAGACCTTGAATATAGCCTTCAAAATTTAAATCAATTTTATAAAATATTATGCAGTTTGCAGAAAGTTTATTTAGCTTTTAAATGATATAAAATATAAGCTGACTTAATGGAAGGTGAAGAATTACATAAAATAGAATGAACAGAGATATTGGACTGTTAGTATCACACCAACCCTTGGACCAATTATTCACAGAGTGAAATCTTGATTTCCATATTGAATATTAATGATATAACCCAGAGATATCAGAGAATAAAATGATGAAGTCGCATTTGGAGATGCAAAATGTTCTTATGTCAGTCTCGTTATAAGACTGACCCTTTGTCCTCTGGCTTAATCATGAACGGCCACTGCCGAGATCTTGTGATTCAGCATTCAGTTATAAATCTCTACATGATAGTTATCTCCATTACAGGGGAGCAATTAAAATCAAGTTTTTCATGGGCTTATGCTCTTTTCTTTTCAATTTTAGTTTTTTACTGGTTCTAGCTATTAATGAAATTATGTGATATAATCTGATGTACATAGAAACAGTCCAATGCAATTTTGCTGTAAACTTATGGACTCTTAAACATCAAAAGCAGAATGGAAGTCAAAGGTAGAAACTGCCTTTAGAGAATGCCATGATGATTTGTTACAGTTGTTTCACAGCTCTTTGCATAGTTACAAGGGCATATAATAAAAGTTCTCTTAGATTATGATACATGCTTCCAAGATATATTGACTCCAGGACTGGAGGGTAGTTTGAAACTATCTGAGCAGATTCAGAAATATGTTGTCGTTTATCTTTTTGAAAACACTCTAATTAGACATGACATTTATGTATCATATATACTCGCTTATAAGTCATTTCAAACTAGAACCAAATAAATATCCTTATTTGCTGTAGCACAATGTGCCTGCAGGACAGAGTCTGTGTTGTTTGTTTTACTGATTACACCTACCAAGCTGCATAGACCCAGATCTGCTGGCATATTATGCAGCAGTAGATATAGGTCTGTACAGCTTGGGGTTGGACTTGACTTATAAGCAAGTACATAAAGTACTTATTTGATATGTTTAGGCTGTCAAAAAATAGAAAAACTGTTTAGTGTAGGCAGTTTTGTGATAAGACAAAAAACCAGGAAGATTAAGCTGTGTCTTGTCAAAAACATGGGAACAGAGAAGACAGGAATCAAGAACTTCACTGGTTTTAAGGCCAGGTAAGGTTTCAACAGAGATGTCAATCCTTTTTATTATGGTCCCTATAACCAGACCTGTAGGGAGTAGATTCATCTATTTACAGAAGGGTACACTCTGGGATCATGAAAGGCAGTAGATGTGAATTACTGTTTTAAAACCATGATGGATAGCCTGTAACTTTGATTTTACGTATAAAAGAGAAGACAACTGACTTGTTCATGCTGATTTGCACCAAGGAATATTAGACAACATTAATATTAGCCAACACATAATTTTAGTCAACATATAATATTAGCATATAATACTAGTCAACATACAAATATTAGTCAATATGTAATACTATACAGTGGAACCCCACATGATGCCCCAGTGCTAGACATCACTATAAACTGCTACACTGTAGCAATAAGACTTAATTTTTTTTAAAAGTTACATTAAAAATCTAAATCACACCCACACCCCCCGACACCCACATGCACCCCCCCACTCACCCACCCACCCACACACATACACATTATTAATCAACATATGAATTAAAATTTGCCACTCTGAACTGGACAGAAATGCTTGCATGTGGCCATAGAAAATGGACAAAGGAAGATGGGGTACTTCATAGTATGTTTTGTTGTATACAGAAATCTAATTTCCATTTAGCAAGCCATTATTGCTGCCAAAAAACACATACAAATCCTTAACAAAGTATGAATGATGACGACTTCACCAAATACCTAGGGATGATAGAGTTTCTGCTAATGTCAGGTACAGAATTGAACCCAGATGGAGACTACTACAATAGTTGGACTCTTTTGCATAGAGACCACCAATAATCTTGATTAAACTTCTTTTGAAGTATTTAGAAGAGGTACTTGTTTTCATATCCGGAGATCAGAAAAATTGTCTATTGTTTGGCTTGGTTTGGTATTTTACAACACAGCTAGACAAATAGATTAAATGGTTCTGAGGCAGTTTGAATTGGGGTAAAGTGCCTATCTCAAGGTCACACCATGCTAGCCAACCCCACTGATTCAGCAGTAAGACCAGATTCCCACAGCCATTTGGTTTTATGTCTGGCATTTTTCTAACAGTTTTGTGACTGCTTTATGCAAATGCATAAGAACACAGGAGAAACTGAAGGATCTTTGGGGAGAGTGTGTGCGTGTGCGTGATTAAGATTTTTTAACGTAGCTTTCACAGTTTTTCAGTCATATTGCTACGATGTCTACATTGTGGCAGTTTATAGCTGTGTCTAGCACTGGAGCATCAAGCCACAGACATGTAGCATGATGTCCCACCCAGTCAGATTATCCTGACACCAAGCCGACCAGTCCTAACACTAACCTCGTAATCCTGAGCGCCAAGCAAGGCAAATGTTAGTACCATTTTTGTAAGTCTGTATATCACTTGGGGTGGGTGGGTTCAAACCCATGACCTCCCACTTCCGAGTTGGACATGTGTGCCTTTTTCAATGCATCAGGTTTTAGTTTTAAACACAGGTCTGATGCCGAGTGAATAAAGCCAATGTTTGGACAAGAATGGATGAAGTTAAATCTGCCAAATGCTGTTTTGAAATGAAAGACAGTTATCTTATTTTTTTAGCTTCATTTGATTGTACTGATTTAAGGTATCTCATGAAAAATAAAAATATACACTGGCCATAATGTTTGCACTTGTTTCCATTACATCCCACCATGACAAAAACCTCATCAGGCACTTTCTGAAAATAAAGACTTAATCGTTAAGATGTAAAATAAAAGTACAGTATGCGACTGATTGGTATATTATATTTTGGGAAAACATTGTCCTTGCTGTTTAACTTTTAGCTTGTTTGTGACTATTACTTACACAGAATGAATACAATGACACATTCTTGGACCTGTTTTTGAAACCACATCAAATATACATTTTATTAATTCATGAAAAAATTACAATGAATGAAAAAGTTTGCAATTACTGTGATCATAAAATTCGTTGAGAAAACTGACAATCTCAGCAATAAGTCGGTTGAATATTCCCAAGAAGTGAGCTGTTGCCATGTATTTTAAAAGTGTTGCAGCTATAGGTTTTGTTAATATATTAAAATATATAACCAGCCAATATATTTAGTTAAAGGTAGAATGTGTTGGATGACATGCAAGGAAATCCAGTTAGGAATTCTGCAGAGTATGCATTCTATCCATAGAGATTCATGGATTTCTGTGGAAAATATTTCTGCATATGTAGAAAATATGTATGTGAGTTAGGCCAAGAGAACAAACTCTTTCTGTATGTACATTCTCATGGTTGGGACACTGCTTATGACATGGTCAGTGTGTGCTTATTATGACATGGTCTTTGTGTGCTTATTGACATGATCAGTGTGTGTTTATTATGACATGATCAGTGTGTGCTTATTATGACATGGTCAGTGTGTGCTTATTATGACATGGTCATTGTGTGCTTATTATGACATGGTCAGTATGTACTGATTATGACATGGTCATTGTGATTATTATGATGTGGTCATTGTGTGCTTATTATGACATGGTCAATGTGTGTTTATTATGACATGATCAATGTGTGCTTATTATGACATGGTCAGTGTGTGCTTATTATGACATGGTCAGTGTGTGCTTATTATGACATGGTCAGTGTGTACTGATTATGACATGGTCATTGTGTGCTTATTATGACATGGTCAGTGTGTACTGATTATGACATGGTCAGTGTGTGCTTATTATGACATGGTCATTGTGTGCTTATTATGACATGGTCAGTGTGATTATTATGACGTGGTCATTGTGTGCTTATTATGACATGGTCATTGTGTGCTTATTATGACATGGTCATTGTGTGCTGATTATGACATGGTCATTGTGTGCTTATTATGACATGGTCATTGTGTGCTTATTATGACATGGTCATTGTGTGCTTATTATGACATGGTCAGTGTGTTTATTATGACATGGTCAGAGTGTGCTGATTATGATATGGTCAGTGTGTGCTTATTATGACATGTCAGTGTGTGCTTATCATGACATGTTAGTCCTAAATAATAATGGTGCCAGTCTGATGTCTAGGATGGCCACCATACCAGCTCTCTTCAAAATTTTGTTTTCTCTAGTCCTTCTAGATGAAACGTTTTCTGGCATGTGGTTTTCACCAAAACACTGTTTTTTTGGTCCTAAATGCAAATGGTACTCTGTTGAGATCATACGTGGCCACCACAGCCATCTTGAAAATCTTGTGATTAATTTAACCCACCTGAATGGATGGTCATATAGACATGGAGCTTTCAGTGATTGACTTCTTGTGATGTCTAGTTGGTCTTGAATGAAAATGGTGCTGGTCTGACATTTGATATGACCACTTTTATTTAGGAAAAGCTAGAGGCAAGTTCAAGTTTCCAAAGTAATTTTTAAATAAATTCTATTAAATCATGAAATTCATCAGATAATATTTTCTGATGCTAAGTATGCTCCAATGTTTTATCAAACATGTTTTTCAGAATACTGCTGTTTGTCATGCTAATGCAATTTATTTGATTGGGAGAACCATTTAATTCTCTGCATGGCCAGTTTACCTTCACATGGGCTAGCCCTGCTGGACAATGTTAGAATCACATGGTAATGTTGACCCATGCTTGGACAACTTTTGAGAGACCTAAAGACAAATAGACAGAAAATTTGACTAAATTTACACTTTGCTTGAACGCCCAGTTGCAGATATGATTTTATACAGGGAATAAAAATAGTTCACTAATGTAATCAAAATTATTTTTCATTAACACTCCCCACTCAATTTTCATTAACTCTGATAATCAGACAGACAATTAAAAACCTGTTCATATCGCATCCTGCTTTAGAGCCCCAGCAGAGATCAGATAGGGAGTATAAATAGCTCCCTAACAAGCTGTCTATCATCCCTTGGTGTGGCAGACACTCGATATGGTGCAGGGATCCTGATGCCAGATGCTTTTGCAAATGAGCTAGCTGGCAGCCAAAAAAACAAAGAAAGCAAAACAAGGCAACCATCTTGCATGGTTAACTCAAGACTTAGAGATGGAATTTTTCTGCCAGATGAGTTGCAATGATAGATAGGAATGTTTTTATCCTTGCATTTCGATAGTGATCATCAGTGCATTCTGCATTTTATGGAATGATGAAGAAAGAATACCTGTGGTTTTGAATCATTTAAACTGGAGAATGCACAACAGTTTAAATCTTGATGCCATAATGCAGTGAAAATATATTTCAGATTTTGGACAGTTTTATTAAATATTTTTGACCTGTCATTGAAACTTTTTTTTCCTTTTAATTCAGTCTTTAGATAAGCAAAATATTTCATGTTTTGTTGCTCATTTTTCTTGGAAAAAAATATTCTTTTAAATTGTAATAATGCTGTAGTTCTCATACCAAAATTTAATCCGTATGGATTGTTGGTGCATGAAATATGTCAGACAATCCAGTTATTAAGGGTGCTATTGAATACATGGCTGTATTCTGTGTTTATGGCTCTATTTGAGCAAGTGTTCGTCATTAGATACTACATACCATTTTTGGCATGCATGAAACATTTTGAACTTGTTTGTCCCAGTAGCATTGTTTATATTGATCCAATGTGCCGTAATAAAACAAGGAATGTTGTTACAGCAGAAATACAGTTTTCTGGACTAAAAGAGTAAAATTTAAATTGTTTTGCTTTAATTTGAATCCATTAAAAAAAATTCTTGATGAACTTTTAGTCAGTTTGTTTGCATAAAAGATGCAGATATATTAGGTATCACCAACAGTATCGTGTGATTGAGATTTGTTTTGCTGATTTTAATGGCACTTTTAACATATTGGATATATCATGCTGAAGAAATGGGAATCAATTATATTTAAACTATTTAATAGCTGCAAACCATTTTGACCTGTTTGCTAGCAATTCATGCTTATGGATTGATGATGTCTGTCCAGCGGTCCATCTGTCCAGCGGTCCATCTGTCATCAATACTGAGGTTATAAGGTTGTAGTTATTTTCACTGACAGATTGTTTGCAGACCCAACAAAATGAAGCAAGAGCAAATCAGAATTTTAGGTGTTTAAATATCTATGACATATTCCAGACTTGAAAATAAAATGATGGCATGCTGGAGATGCACTAGAAAATCCACATCCTTAAATTATCAGGATTTAGGCCTTTATCACTGAAGGTTTTTTCACTGTGTCGAAATAGTAGTTGGCTTTGTCTGACAGTATCTCTTTGTAATGGGATCAAGGAGGAAGCATATATCCATTGTTTTATTGGAGGCAAGGTGTATTAGTGCATTCTCATCATTGCCCATTAACATTTGTAATTATAATACAGGTTCAGGACAGAAATTTAGCTTCCCAGAATTACCATAGTTACTGATATGTGGGATTAGTACATTTTATATTTGCTTAAGGATAAAGGGATTGCAGTAAAACTGTTCAGCACAAGTGTTTTGGAAGACCATCCATCATTTAAGATCAGATTCTTGTGTAGTATTGTTGACTTTGCTGAGAGACTACATTTGTTGAGAGGTCACTTTTTACTGACAGAAGGATTGGTCTTATTAGAAAGTTTTTACTTTATTACAAATGATTTCTCTTCTAGAATTAAGCCCAGTATCTTCAGAGGCTCCTGATGAGCCCAGATGAGCGTGCACATGAAAACCAATCTCCGAATGAAAATATTTCAGAATAAAAGAGAATTCCCAGTTTTAGCATTTCATTCCTCCTAGTTCTCATTCAAAGTTATAAAAAAAAAAACTCAATACTTGGCCCAGTCCCCCCACATTGCCGATTTTGTGATAATACTCAACCTCAGGACCAACAAGGATGCTGCAATTACCATACATGCCAATATTTCTGTTTCCATTTAGTAATTGCTTTGTAAAATGGGAAGATTTTTTTTTTGTATCACAAATACGCAGTGTGATCTACCATATATACTTGCATATGAGTTAAATCAAAACTATAAACAACATAGACCCAGATCTACCCTCACGTAATGCAGTGTGATCTACCTTATGTACTTGCATACAAGTTGAATCCAAACTATAAACAACATAGACCCAGATTTATCCTCACATAATGCAGTGTGATCTACCATATATACTTGCATATGAGTTAAATCAAAACTATAAACAACATAGACCCAGATCTACCCTCACATAATGCAGTGTGATCTACCTTATGTACTTGCATACAAGTTGAATCCAAACTATAAACAACATAGACCCAGATTTATCCTCACATAATGCAATGTGATCTACCATATATACTTGCATACAAGTTAAATCCAAACTATAAACAACATAGATCCAGTTCTACCCTCACTTAATGCATCAGCAGATCTAGGTCTATACAGTTTGTTAGGACTAATCAGTAGAACAAACAACATAGACCCTGATCTGCCATCGCATAATACACCAGCAGTTCAGGATCAATGTTGCTTAGAGTTGGAACAGATTTACAGATTTATTTATAAGAATATACAGTATGTTCATGAGCATGAAGATGACATAGTTTTAAAATGATATGTTGTTGCTGTAATTACCATAGCTACTCAGCTATAGTTAAATCAAATGTTTGTATTGTAACACTGACAGGAATATGATTTTTGTGTCTTACACAACCACTGATTATGGGTTATGATTCTTGAAAGTGGATATTTGAAGTCATTACAGATGCCAAACTTCATCTCTGCAATGCAAAATCATAATTCATAATTATCAGATGTCCCAAAATAACTTTAGTCTTTAAATTTAGCCATTGGTCCAACTTGAATGCAAAATAATTACAGAATCTGGATTTTTTTTATATATATAAAAGGTAATGTACATATAAACCACCTAAGACAATCCAGGTAAATTACTGATTTTCTTTTGCAGGATCCATTGTGGCAGTGTTTTCTGAAGGGACCACCAAAGGTTAAGGCAGAGACTGGTATAGATGGTGCCAAACTTCAATGTTGTCAAGAAGCCTCATCCAAGCGATGCAGAAATCTCTGTGTTGAGGTATAAATCCTGAGCATTTCTCTTTCATTTATTGGTAAATTCATTTAGGTGTTTGATTTATGCAGAGACAGGGCCTTGATTCATCAGCTTCAAAGTATGCTTGAATTTATTTTACACATGAGTAGTGCTTAGAAACCCAGAAGTCAATTAAAGGCCAAGAACTTGTCACTAAAAAGTCCTGTAAAGTACCCATTATTAAAGTTTACTCACATTTAAGCAGAAGTCTTATCTCCTCCATCTGTTTACATTGTAGTAGAGGGGGAGCAGCAATGTCGGAATTGTTTTGATATTTCTTCATGAAAATCACCAAAGTCTCATTGAGTTTTATTTTTTTTAACCTGTAAATGATTTTCAGTGAGAGTGATACATGCTGTATGGATATTGTGGCAGATTAGTGTCATTGTGATGGAACTTCTGAGTTAGAGAAGCTGTCATCTGTTTTCACATGAACTAATTACCTTCTCGCGTATGCATCACAACCAAATCTGTTTTGAAAAGAAACTAAAATGATCACTTTGATTTGAAATCATGACTTTATTCATGTTATTAGCCTATGTTTGGTGCTAGTGTAGTTACATTTATTTTATTTTTATTTTTTTAAATTGTCAGTTTGCATATTTACAGTTGCCCAAATATACTGAAGCAGTTGAGAAATCATAAATTTCCATGAGATTATATTAGCTGGAATCTCATTTTTTTGTTGACCAATGTTACTGAATATATGTGAAAAGACTAGATCAGATAGAATATGTAGGCTTTATTTAGTTTGAAACTTATGAAGAATACAGACATTGCAGCTGAAATAATTGCTTTACTGTAATCTATGATTTAAATACCATTTGCCTGTTTTAGCTCTACTGGTCCATCATCCATCATCTTTTGTCTCTCTGTTCATTAACATAAGTCTGTTCTAGCTACTCCACCTGAATGGCTTGGTAGATTACCATGAAACCTTACACACACGTTCATCCCAAGGTCTAGTTGGTGTAATGAAAATGGCACCACTAGGACATCCAGTCTTGAAAATCTTGTTGTAATTTATCCTCTTAGTTGGATGGTCATATCAATATGGGATTTTAACCAAAAGAGTTTTTGTGTTGTCTTGTTGGTCCTAAGTGAAAATGATAACAATCTGACATTGATATCAGTACTGCAAAATAGAGGGTCATATTGATGCGAGCTTTAACCAAAAACACTTCTTGTGATGTCCAATTGGTCTTAAAACAACGGTGCTGATCATGCAGCCAGTATGGCCAACATGTCAGCCATCTAGAAATTCTTGTTATTGCTTGTCTTCTAATAAATGGGTGGTCATATTGACAACGTAGTTTTCACCATCATGAAAGTCTTATTATTGATAGTCCATCTGAAAGAAAGGTCACAGCATGATGGGGTTTTCAGATGTCTGTTTGGTCCCTCAATGTAAGTGGTTCTAATCTTAATTCAGATATGGCCACAATGGCAACCATCTTGAAAATATTGTCACTTAAGAATATCAGAGATGATTTTAATATTTAGCATTTGAAAAGATGAAATTATCTTATCTTGGATTCCCAAATATTCTTTTCGATCAGGTGAGCCCCAATTCTGCTGGGATTCTTGTTATAGGATCGTGACAGCATCAGTGTTTTATCTACAAATAGCTTCATGCAAGTCATTTCACTCATCAAGGCAAAAAACAGTACGTCAAAATCCAAACCTATGAGTCCTATTCAAGCTGAAGATCAGTCTTCAGTAATTTTAAAAAATAATTATATTGCCTAAATACACAACAAAAATATTAGTTATATAATGTGACTAAAGCCAATAAGGCAAACTCCTTTGCCAGAACCATCTGAACATTCTATATTTGTTAAAAATCATGTTGATTGTTTAATATCATCAGAAATAATCTGAGCTCATATGACAGGCCATTTATTGTTGGTGCTTTCATACGTCATTTTTGTCACAAATGACGAATTTTGCAGGTCACGTGTAAGACTATCCTCAACAATGTTTGATAGACTCTCCAGTACCGCTGAGTCATACTGATTGGCAGAATTATTCAAAATGCCAGTGGCGTAAACTTCTGCAGCTGTTAAATCATGTTTTAAATTAGGAAGAGATCTGTATTTTAAAAAAGTGATGTCTTCTACACTCAGCCAATGTACAGACCTAAGTAGCACTTTCACTGCTATGTCTTGTTTTGTAAACCTGCATTAAAATCTGCCTGGTGTTGTGGACCTTCAATCTGCAGTTTGTGTTATGGTTACCAAGCTTGTCTTGCCAGTGTACTGTTCTGATAAGTTTATTTTTTTTGCACATTTGGTCATGTAGTTTTTTTTAACCTCTGTACATATATGGCAAAACATAAAAAAATTTCACTGCCACATTCTTCACTCGACTTAACTTCTTTTTGAAAACATAGCCAGCGAGTATTTTCAACTATTGCTGCACAAAATTTTACATTTTCTCGTACGAGTAACCGGTACCTCATATTTAGATGTTGAAGGCTCTACTGGTTTGATAACAATACTATTATCGATGGTCGGTTGTAAAAACGCGGTCCAAATTATAATTTTGTTTGTTTCCAATCTATTTTAATTTTTTTGCCTTGGATACAATTTTCAGTTGAAAGCTGACAGTATTTTGAATCAACACAAGTCATACACTTGAGCGAATGGAAATTGTTGCTTCATTGCATGACAAGGATGCGCATAAAATAATAGTTTCTCAAGAGAGTCACTTTAAAATCACGTGTTTATTTTCCGCCTCTTTCTTGTGGGTGGTGATTATACGGTTCTAACATCCTGTTGCTACAAATGATGTGACAGTTACAGATAACGTAAGATCAGCTCCAGGCTCCACACTCACTTGTAACTCTAAATGTTATGATAACATCAGTGTAAGAAACTGACATGTGCGTGTCTTCCCAGTTAGAGCAAACCTTTATTTTGTGTTCATCTTCAAAACATAATATTGGGATGGTGCGTCAGTTTACATACTGGCATTGATTTTTAAACCAAGCCATTGTTTGGTGTTAATCAGCAAAACATAACATTGGGGTGCATCAGTTTACGTACCGTCGATGACTTTTGTGCATCAAAAAAGAAAAGTCTATTTGATGTATGACGCATGGGTAGATAAAACACTGTAGCATTATTTAGATCTTTTAGACAAGATTTGAGAACATAACAAATTACAATACTTAAAACTCTAATTATGATTATATTTGATGATCTTGCAAAAAAAGAATGCTGATTTTGCTATGGATAAAAATATTGTATTAACCAGTACAAAATAAATCCCACTGTTGTAAGTTGGGTATTTTAAGATATTTTTGGCTTCCATGAAAATAATTGGTGTGATGTACTGAAATGTATTAAGCTGTATTATTTTACTCAGAATGAATTCCTTTGCATGCTATGATAGGAGCACTCCATTAATTATTTCTACAAAGTTTTCAGACTTAACAAGTTAAAGATGTTAAAACTCAATAAAATTTATGTAAAATAAAAGCAGAAGTTTGACATTTGATTGAAATTGTGTTTGCTGTAAACATTTTAAGAAGGCACTTTGTATGTTTTTTGTTTGGAGGGATTTTACTCAGACTAGTTTATGCTTTTTTAATAACGCACTGTCTGTGTTTAGCTCCCACCCTATGAGGCAAAAGTACTTATAATGTGGATTTGATGACGAAACTGTAATTTCTCCCAATTAAATCTTGGACTTTTTGAGTGAATTCAGTTTCTGTAACAAAAAGTTTTACTGTACGTTTTAATAATATGATCTTTGTTCACTTCATGTTTACTTATATGGATGGGTTTATCTTCATAAAGTTCTGGTGCATTTCCATTTTTTTCTCATCTATTTCTTACATTATTTGAGCATTTCATGTAATTGGCACTGTATAGACACTTTAATGCTGGGATGCTGTGAAATACTACTAGATATGTGCATCTGGTATTTGATATTGGAATGCCAGGCAAAGTTATATAAAGGGTCATAACTCAAAATCTAATCCTGGGTATAAATGGTTAGTCAGATTGGTTACCTCCCTTGAACAGTTGTGCACCTTCTCTGTAGCAATTCAGCAATACAGAATCATTTCAGTAGAAAATATTCCTCAAAAGTAATTGCTGAAAATATGTTTCTCAAAATATTTTATGAACTTTGTTTAGAGGTAATGAGTAGAAAAGAACTGAAACATTTCTAATTAAAATTAAATATATTTAGAGGGATATTTGGTATTTGAGTTACAAGCAATGTTCTGCCCTTTGATACTTTTTAATGTGGTGTTATTTGATTCTTTTAGTATTCTCAATACTTTATCTATAGCAGATGGACAGAAGACCACCAAGTACTACTTGATTATACCAAGTAATCTTGTATAAACACAACTGTTAATTAACTTAATTATTCATCATCTATTACAAGCATGAAAGAGGAATTATTTGCAGTGAAATATAAATATGACTGATAATATTCATTGATAATATCCACCTTAATGAAAGGCTAAGATTTAACAGAGAAATGAACGGACTGTGCCATGTGTGATAATCTCTGTTGTAATGCTAGCATAGAGTTGTTGTTACTGCATGAGAAAGGGCATAGAGGTCACTGGGGTATTGTACAAGGAAGTGGTTTGGAAATTGTGTATGATGTCATGAATGTAAATCCTGATAAATATTGCAAGAATAAAGGTGTATGTAATTAAAAAACTCGTCTAAATAATCAAAACAAACTTTGTTTTGTACTTATTAACACTTGTATGAGCAAGCATGAGGAACTATTCTTATTTGTGCAAATCTTAAGGAATACCCTGCCCATTGCTCACTGGTAATAATGAACTTTGTTTTTTGTTTCCTGAATAGGGCAAGGAGACTATTTACAGGGTACCCACCTTACCAGGAAATCGTGGAATATATCTTTCCTCAGCTTGCTCAATATTATAATTTTTTCACGACCGTGAAAAGTCCTTGAATATCACAAGTATTGATGAAAGTCAGGGGAAAAAATGAGAATTTTCCGCCACCAGTTCATGCCTGAAACAATCATGTAATTGAGTCATAACTAAACTGATTGTGAGTTAAATTCATTGAGTTAAAACCAGACTATTTGGAGGGTGCAGTATGGATCATTTGGGTGCTTGCAATAAACATATATGCTGAGTCAATCCAAGCACTCATCGGATTAGATTCATCTACTAGACTTTTATTTTCAAAGTCAGCTCAATATCCACATCTTTCATGGAAGGTAGGAAAACCATTCTAGCATCACAAGAGGCCATTATTGAAGTAGCAAAGCACTGCTTACCAGATGGCTTTGCAAACTTTAAATGTTGTTAGATCGAGTGATACATGTATGAAATCGATATGAAAATTACTTATTTTCTCAGAAATTTTGAGTATTAAAATCATTATGTCTTTAATCTGCTGAAAGATGAGATAACACTACGGCATTGATGAAATGTGACCTGGTACTCGCAAGTTGCTTTGCTAGTCACATGAGTACATAAATCTAACAACCTACATTTTCAAATGTTGTAGAGAAAAAAATAATTTTTTTTATATATGGCTGGTTGTAATAAAAATACAAAAACGAAAGAACATAAAATTGTCCATATTTATATATTCGGAGAACAACTTCTGGAGTTTTGTTTTATTATGTTATTGTCACGTTGACATGTGCTGTCTGCTTGATAAATCAGACTGGCATGATTGTTGGTTTTTACAAAAAGTATCTGACCTTCATTTAACTCATTCAGCCCCAGCACTGTTATCAGTGTCTCTGCTGCTATGCCCCAGAAGCACCAAGCTGTGTCTAGCTGCTTGTGCCCAAGAGTTTTTACCTGTTTGAAAATTTTTGTAAACATCGTGCACATGCATTCACTCTTACCTTAATTTCTCTTCTTATATCCAATTAAAATCCATGAAATTTTCACCATTTATTCCAAATGAATTTGTCTACACAGTGATATTTTTTTCTCCCTATTTGTCCAAGTCTTTCACAACTTGTACACTATTTACAAAATTATGTGCAACGTTTATCCGCAAAAACTTTTCATCATTGCTGATCCTTATCTTCTGATGATTCAATCTCAGAAACTTCTATGTCCGAATCTAAATCTTGCAAAATATCCAAATGCCAAACATATCTTTCCTCAGCTTGCTCAATATTTTCGAGATGAAACCTGAGAAACTCCTCATTTTTGCTCTGATCAAAAATCACTCTTACATCTGCAATCATTTATGATTTTTCATGAACAGAACACATGTAGTGAAGCTGCTCTCAAACAGTAACCCTTGGCTTCTGAGCAATTCAAATTTCCACAAGCAAAAGTAAAATCATTTCTGATTGGTTTAATAGTTGTTTAGTTCTTGGAAAAAAAATATTTGTAACCAATCAGAGACATTGTATCTTACACACATCAAACCTGGAGATGGGATTAGCCATTGAGTGCAGTAAACAATCCACTACTACAGGCAGGATTGGCCAATGAATGCAGAAACCGGATCATGCCTATAGACAGGATCAGGGCTGAATGAGTTAATATAATTGAATTTCTGTACAATAACAAAAAAAGGTTTTTTGTTGGTATCATGTCGTCGTTTGAGATTTGTGAAGTTATGTGACTAGTAATGTAAATGGCATGTACTAGGTGAGGTTTCATCTATGCTGTAGTTTCGTCTAGTCTGTCAGAGAATTAAATACATAACGATTACAATACTTGCCATTTCTGAGAAAATAAATAACTTTCCTATCGATTTCATGCAGGTATAAGTCGATATAACATAAGTTTCAATTTTCTAGGCGTGCTGGTATGTGACTACCATATGTCGCTACCGCATGGAAGTGGCAAATTCCAAATTTCGGTATGCAGTTGCAATGACCCCACACCCCAACCTAAATGTCCAAGTGTGAAAAATGGGTTGGGAATATTTGGAGGAAACCTGGATTAGAAAGTGGACTGCTATTCATTTTAAGCCAAATTTCTAGTCCAAATTGTTGAATCTTAGAGCTGAAATGAGAAATTGTCATCCGTTGTATTATATATTTTAAAATCTATATGAACCCCTGTATCAATACAGGTTTGGGGACTGGTTTAACATATTCCAAGAAGATAAGTTGATTTTACAGAAAATTCAGTCCTTGTTTATACAGCAGTATATAATTTTGAAGGTCTTTGTCAAAATTTAAGTCAACCCTTTTTGAAAATGTTTTTAAATGATGGATTTATTTACCAGATCGTCTTAAGAAGATTAATTTTTTTGAAAAATCTTGTTTGGGATTTTATTGCCACAGATAAATTCAGGGTTAAACTCTTTTCGTTACAAGACAAGATTCTAATTATTTGAGTTTATTGGGTTTTTTTTAAATACTGTAATGGGAATTGTTTACTTCCTAAAAAGATGCATATATATATATATATATATATATATATATATATATATATATATATATATATATATATATTGCTATAGAATTCTTTAGAATTAAAAGTTTAAAAGGAAACAAAACTAATTTATGATCATTATGTTGTTCCCACTTAGCAACATAATGCACATCAGCAAAATAAAGTTAGAATTTGTATTCTGTACATTGAAATGACTTTACATGGCAATTTATAGGATTTTAATGAAACTTATTTCATGTGATACATTTTGTGGTTTTGTTCATGATCGTCTTTTCTGACTTAAATATTTTGGAGGGTCTTGAAAGAAAAACTTCTTTATATTGAGAAAATACATGTTTTACAATCTAAAATGTTCTTTACTTACATTCAGTAATGGTCATATATGAACCTTGAAAAAATTAATTTCATCCTGGAAATGACCTGGAAATTTATCTATAGAAAATTGTTGGAACCATGTATTTAACAAGGGATTGTGAAGAAGTACATAACAAAATAATTTAAATGCTATGATACCTTGTAGAGTTTGAATTTTGATAAGCATGCAATTAACTGTTTAGTCTATTCCAGGACAGACTAGTGAGGGGTTCTGGTTTAGTGAGGGGAGAGCAACTTTAGTTGTACTCCCCTCCCACCTTCATTTCCAATTAAAATAGTACTGTTTTCACTGAATGACATAAAAATATATCCATTTTTAGCTGAATGAACCATTTTTTTATTTTTAAATTTGAAATCTCTGATAGAAAAATGATGGATCTGTCACAAATTAGTATTTGCTTTTCATTACAGAACTACAGTTTTGGCTGGTCTGTCAGTTGGAATGAATTCCACAAGCACTGTCATTTCCTCAATTCCCCCATAGCCACCATAGACATGTCCATGTACAGCTGCTTCACAGAAGGTGAGCATTTTTCTAAAATTTCTTTGGGCCCCATGATACATGTGCTGTGATCCCCAGAACAGACATGTTGCAGTTACCATATTGTATTTCAGACCTAGATATACTTTATTTCTTTTAGATTAATAATCCAGGCTGTTTATTCTTGCTGGGAGAGATTTTTAGCTCTACTGGTCATAGACTAGAAGAGCTAATGATGTTGGTCATCCACACACATTCATCCCAAGGTCTAGTTAGTTCTACATTGTAGCCAAAATGGTGCTGCTCGGATATCCAATCTAATAATCAAAATACAGAACAGCTTTTTATGAAATGACCTGTTGTTTGTCAGCCATTGTACTTTTGTCCATTAGCACAAGTTTGTTATCATTACTCTAGCTAAACTATTTTGAAAGATTGCCATGAAAATGAACATGCGCATTCATCCCATGGTCTAGTTGGTCCCAGATAGAAATAATGCTGTTAAAATATCCAATGTAGCCTTGCCATTATAGCATTCTCCTTCAGAAATTTTGATTTTGCTACTTCTCATGTAAACATGGGGTTTTCACTAAAAGGCTTGTTATGATGTATAGTTGATTTTAAATTAAAATTGTAGGAATCTTATGTCTATAATGACTGAAAAATCTTTTTTTCTTTTGCTGAAGAAAAAGTCATATTGACATGAGGTTTTCATTGAAAGTTGGTCCTATATTTTAATGGTGCTGATCAGACATCAAATGTGGCCACCACAGCAGGCATCTTGAAAATCTTGTTATTGCTAATCCTCCAAAAGAAAAAGTCATATCAACATAGGGTTTTCACATGAAGACTTATTATGTCTGGTAGGTCCCATAAGAAAATGGTATTGATGTGGTCTTCAATATGGACACCACAGTGGCCAGCTTTAGAATCGTTATCACTACTCCTCTTCTATAGATGATCATACTGTTATGATGTTTTCCCCACAAAATGTCTTGAAAATGGTGCTGATCGGATATTGAGTACGGCCACCATGATAGGTGTGTAGAAAGTCTTGTTATAGCCACTCTTCAGCTGAAAGTCATATTGACATGGGGTTTTGACTTGAAGCCTTATTATGATGTCAGCTTGGTTTGAAGTTAAAATGGTTCAGATCTGAATTCTGATATGGCTACCATGGTAACCACTTTGAAATTTTTGTTATTACCATGCCTTCTAGATGGGTCGTTATATCAAGATCGAGTTTAATCAAAGATTTCTTATGATGTTTTAACTTGGTAAAAAATGAAAATTGTGTATATCAGATGTCCAATATGGTCACCATGGCAGTCATGTTGAAAATATCACCATTTGTCTTGAAAGGATGGTCATATTGACAGGGTTTTTACCAAAAGACATCTGGTGATGCTTGTTTGCCTCAATAAAAATGGTGCCATCCTTGCATCCAATATGGCTGCCATGATTGCTGCCTGGAAACTCCTGCAGGGTTCGTACAGTCTTTGAGAGTTTGGGAAAAATGTGTTAGCATTTTCAAGGCCTTGGAGCCTTGGAAGTTTGGGGAAATCGATCAGATTGCCTTGAGGTTTTAAAAGTCTTTGAAAATTGAAATAAACCCAAATTTTTTAATTTCTTTACATAATCACAAATAAAAGGTTGTTAGATTTGGATGTGTATCCTGACTATACCAACCTGTTTGTTTGAACCCCATACCATTTTAAATAATGGAAACCTTTAATCTGATAAAAGGTACAAGGAACTTAGTTCATTTATTGAATTATAATTTCTAACCTGACTGAGAAGAGAGGCCCTAACACAATCATCATCTGTGCGTTTCATGCTTATTGGAAGTTTTCAATCTAATAGAAGACATGCTTGAGATCCATTTCCAGTTCCTAGCCAAGTCCATTTTCATTAAAGGGGTGTGAGCATGACTACAGATGTACATACATATGTCATCAGCTTCTGACATTTAAAATGTTGAATCAAGCAAAGAAAAAGAATGATAACAACAAATTTGCCTTTCACATGGATTTAACAAGTAGTTTAATTTCTATGTTCATGTGTGCAAAGGGATATAATTCCAAACTCTCTGCATTATGGTAATTGACAGAATTATCCAGCAGTTACCGAATAGGATGATTTGCATCATTATGCTGTCTGATGGAAATAAAGTAGCCCACAATGTATGGAATATGGTGCCCTGTTAGTATGGAAAGTCTGTAAAGCATGAAAGGTGCAGGGGATACCAGTATTAGTATTAGTGCCACTAAGGTCACAGTCAGGTTATAAATTATAAGCCATGATTCAGTTGACTCAAAGGCTAATCATTGACACAATGAGAAAAGCAGGCGGACCTGTGGAAATCTTCATTAGCAATGAAACGATATATGCCTCCTTTGCAAGATATTAAGTACCATGCCTATCTGGATAAGAAGAAAGCAGAGGAGGAGGAGAAAATCAGAAAAGGAAAGAAACGAGAGTTAGCCATGGATGAAGTGGAAGAACTTAAAGCCCCAAAGCTGCATCTTGAAGCTGACATTGCCAGCCTACATGCTTCCTCTGTTCAGAAGGCAGAAGAAGCAGAGTTGAAAGGACTCCTTGTGCTTGTCACAGAGTCAAATGCTCTTAGGAGAAGAGCAGTGGAAAAGATGACAGTGATGGCTTCTCTTTCCAAAATGGTTGAAGAGAAAATACAGCAACTTTAATAATGCATTTAAAGCAGTGCTGATGTCTGTTAAGAGAACAGTTTATTTTGTATTAAATCTGATGCATAAGTTACATATTTCTGAATTAACAGTGAATGTTAACCTATCTTCCGGATTATTATAAAGCAAGTTTAGGAAATTAATGATAGTTTTGAATTTCATCATTAAACAATATTGGAGTATTTTGCATTCATTGTTTTCTCATATAACATTATAGAAAATGGTAGCAAAAATAGGTCTTGGAAATCTGTTTGTGGTCTTTGAAAGTTTGGGAAAGGTCTTTGAATTTATGATTCAGAGTTCAGTATGAACCCTGTCCTGTTATTGTTCAGAGATGGTATCAATTCACAGTAGTTAAAAAGAAATTTGGTTATCCTGAATTCCTGGAAATTCATTCATACTGGTAGAATGTCAGTCACTTTGTTTTTAAAGTAGTGATGATTATTCTTCAGCTGTTGTAACAACACAATTCCCCGAATTTATCTTTTCATTCTAGGCATACATTAAATTTTTAGCTGAAATAGCTATGAAAATTTATGTTATTCTTTGTATGGTATATGTGGTACACTGTTAGTTTTTCCAATTAAAATTAATGCTCAACTCACTGAATTTAAGATGACCAACTTCATCTATTTTGAGCAAAATTTGATATTTAGAAATTGTTGACACACAAATTGAATTTTTAGAGTTTACATTTCCTCTATTCTTGGTATAAATCTGGATTTATTTCCTTAATTTTAATGTGTTGCTTCTGGTACAGTTTAATAATACTAATACTAATAATAATAATAATAATAATAATACAACTCTACCTCATTATAACATAACTGGGGTCTGTTATTGCCGACTGCTTTATTACCAAACTGCATTATACAGAAACCATCACATCTGTGAAACTGTGTTATAATGAGAATAGCATAATATATAGAACAGTGGCATGGGGGGGGGGGATATCAAAACTCATTAAATAATGGTTTTGAAAAGGAAATCAAGACATAAAGCCAAGCTTCATCTTTTTTCTTTGAACCCTTTCTGTTATGCAATGATATGATTTTAATCATGTGGTTCAAGTAATACCATATTATGTCCAGAATCGTGCTAATAATACAGCTCACCGTTGTTATATACTCTTCGTTATATGTGATTCTAAACTGCTCTCTTCCCTTTTACCATAAGTATAAAAATTAAAATAAATAAAAAAGAAAATTTCGAATTTTTCTATCAAAAGTTAAACAGTATTGTTGAAAGAAAACATTATACTTGGTATCATATCTTTATTAACATTATTCAAATGACATTCATTATAACAAGCAATCTGTTTGAGTTCAGAACGTTCATTGTATGAAGGTACTATTGTAATAATAATAATAATAAAATAATAATAATAATGATGATAATAATAATACAAATAACAGCAACAAGGTTGATCATTTATGATCACGTATCAGAATTACACAGAAAATTCTTTTTCAGTTGATGAACCATTCCGCATGGGATGCTCAGGTTTGAAGTACTGTACTAATTTCAACAACCATCCCACAGAACTTTTCCGAAGATGTGATGCGCAGGCTGATGAAGCAGCTAAGAAAGATATAGAATTGTGGGAAAAGGGAGAAATTAGTCTTCCTCAGTTGAAAATACCAGTCAGAGGTAAAATGCTTTAATATGCTCAGCTTGTCCTTGTTTACCTGTATTTTTTGCAGTATTCATCACCACTACCATATGTACTCGTGTTTAGGGCTGATCTAACAGCAAACCGCATGCTTAGCTCTGCCATTGCATAATGCATATGCAGATCTTGGTCTGTAGAGCTGGTTAGGAGTAATCAGTAGAACAGCAGGATAGATCCTGAACTGAAAGAGCGTTATGGTACAGCAGATCAGAATCTATGTTGTTTACATTTGGATTCGACATATAAGCAAGTATATATGATACTTCAAGAGTACCTTTCACACATACACTTAGACTGCTCCAGTGGCCTAGTGGTTAGATGTGGGATATCGCAGTTCAAACCCTGGCTGAATCGTACCAAAGACTTATACAAATAGTACTAGCATCCATCTTGCTAGGCGCTCAGCATCAAAAGGTTAGTGTTAGGACTGGTCGGCTTGGTGTCAGGATAATGTGACTGGGTGGGACATCATGCTATATGTTTGTGGCATGATACCTCAGTGCTAGACATCACTATAAACTGCCACACTGCATATATCATAACGCTATGACTGAAATTTTTTTAAAGCTATGTTAAAAATCCAAATCTCACATGCGTTTACCAGATGGATAGTTCTTTCTCCATTTTCTGTTTCATATCCATTCCCTACATTTTGTTTCAGAGCTCCAAAAGATGGATTGTTCATCCTCGATTCAAAATCTTTGTTTGGTACATCACTATAAACTGCCACACTGCAGACATCATAGCGATATGACTGAAAAATTGTTAAAGCTACATTACAAAATCCAAATGACACATGACACACACATACACTTATCTAAGCTCTTTAAACTACAGAAATTTTGAATTCGAATTTTCATATCCATCCTTATTGCCAGATAAAACAACTCTTGATTATAAAGGTGTTAAGTAACAAAATGGTGTATACCACTCATAGTGGTGCCAATAATTTATATGCCTCACTATCACTGTGTTAGGTATATTATGTTTTTCTGTCCATCTGTCCAACAATCTCATCTCAGTTAAGTTGTGCATTTAGATCTATTTTCAGGCACCTGAGCATCCATTTTCCAAAAACATATTTCTAGTTATTTATTCAATTCTTATTGCAGACATTCGTTTTTGTGAACCAGAGATGTGGAAAGCTATAGCCTGTGCACTGCAGATTCAACCGTTTCACAGAAAACCCAGCCCTCTTCCTATCTGCAGGTCAGTACTATTCTGTAGAACCAATACATTTTATGAGTAAAATGGTTACACCACATGCAAAGTCACTGGTAAATGTGACAAGGTTATGTTTACTGGAAATATTACGGTAGTGAATTTTTATTCATTTACTGGTTATACTAAGCTTTTAAATTTTTACAGTGTTGGCTGAGGAACTTGCAATGTGACAACATCAGTAAATATCACAAGTGCTATTGAATAGCAAGTCTGTAATCCAACAACCTACTCATTAAAAATTTGTCATCAGTCATCAGTCATAGCTTGAATACTTATAAACTTCATTTTCTCCTACACCTTTTTATCCATGGTTGCCACAATGTTTTTCATGGAATTATATATGGATTAATGGATTATTTATGCCAAGATAACCAATATTGTAGAGTTAATCACTCTTTACCATTCTGCATGAGCTCCTTATATCTGCATTTTGCATGGAATCTATACCATTATATTGATAATTTTGTTTAGAAGAATTTTGCCCAGTCAGAGAATACTTGAAGGAATACAAAGCAAAATACAACCAAATTCTTCCTAATAGCTTAATCAGTCAAATATTATTGCGCTTCAAGGATATAGGCATTGATAAGACTCACCACATTAGCTGACTGCACTACTTGTAAGTTGTAGCAGACTGACTAGCTGCCTGACTCAGGGGTTAATTATGATCCCTTTACCTATATGCTGTAGGGGACCACCTAGCTGTTTGACTTTTGATAATGGGGATCCCTTTACCTATATGCTGTAGGGGACTACCTAGCTGTTTGACTTGGAATAATGGGGATCCCTTTACCTATATGATGTAGGGGACTACCTAGCTGTTTGACTTGGGATAATGGGGATCCCTTTACCTATATGATGTAGGGGACTACCTAGCTCTTTGACTTTTGATAATGGGGATCCCTTTACCTATATGCTTTAGGGGACTACCTAGCAGTTTGACTTGGGATAATGAGGATCCCTTTACCTATATGCTGTAGGGGACTACCTAGCTGTTTGACTTTTGATAATGGGGATCCCTTTACCTATATGCTGTAGGGGACTATCTAGCTGTTTGACTTGAAATAATGGGGATCCCTTTACCTATATGATGTAGGGGACTACCTAGCTGTTTGACTTGGGATAATGGGGATCCCTTTACCTATATGATGTAGGGGACTACCTAGCTCTTTGACTTTTGGTAATGGGGATCCCTTTACCTATATGCTTTAGGGGACTACCTAGCAGTTTGACTTGGGATAATGAGGATCCCTTTACCTATATGATGTAGGGGACTACCTAGCTGTTTGACTTTTGATAATGGGGATCCCTTTACCTATATGCTTTAGGGGACTACCTAGCAGTTTGACTTGGGATAATGAGGATCCCATTACCTATATGATGTAGGGGACTACCTAGCTGTTTGACTTTTGATAATGGGGATCCCTTTACCTGTATGCTTTAGGGGACTACCTAGCAGTTTGACTTGGGATAGTGAGGATCCCTTCACCTATATGCTTTAGGTAACTACCTAACTATTTGACTTGGGATAGTGGGGATTCCTCTTCCTATATGCTGTAGGCGACTACCTAGCTGTTTGACTTTTGATAATGGGGATCCCTTTACCTATATGCTGTAGGGGACTACCTAGCAGTTTGACTTGGGATAATGGGGATCCCTTTACCTATATGATGTAGGCGACTACCTAGCAGTTTGACTTGGGATAATGGGGATCCCTTTACCTATATGCTTTAGGTAACTACCTGTTTGACTTGGGATAGTGGAGATTCCTCTTCCTATATGCTGCAGGGGACTACCTAGCTGTTTGGCTTATGGGCTACTTGTAATCCCTGTCTCTTTATGCTGTAGGGAACTAGTTGCATGGCTCAGAGGATAATGATAATCCCTGTACATGTAAGCTTGTGGGGACTACTGGGCTGTTTGGTTTGGGATAATGGTGATCCCTTTTTCTGTAAGCTGTATTGGACAACCTAGCAGTTTGGCTTGGAATAATGGCAATCCCTGTACCTGTAAGCTGTAGGGGACAAGCTAGCAGTTTGGCTTGGAATAATGACGATCCCTGAACCTGTATGCTGTAGGGGACAGCCTAGCAGTTTGGCTTGGAATAATGGTGATCCCTGTACCTGTATGCTGTAGGGGACTACCTAACTGCTTGGCTTGGAATAATGCCAATCCCTGTACCTGTATGCTGTAGGGGACTACCTAACTGCTTGGCTTGGAATAATGCTCATCCCTGTACCTGTATGCTGTAGGGGACTACCTAACTGCTTGGCTTGGAATAATGCCAATCCCTGTACCTGTATGCTGTAGGGGACAACCTAGCAGTTTGGCTTGGAATAATGGTGATCCCCATACCTGTATGCCGTACCTAACTGCTTGGCTTGGAATAATGGTGGTCCCTGTACCTGTATGCTGTAGGGGACAGCCTAGCAGTTTGGCTTGGAATAATGGTGATCCTTGTACCTGTATACTGTAGGGGACAGCCTAGCAGTTTGGCTCAGGGATAACGAGTTAGCTCATACATACAAGGAAATAAATTTTTGTTGCAAAATTTTTTATGTTGGAGTTTCTGAAGAGTATCTGAAATGACTACAATACTTGGCAGTTAGAAAGGATAAAAGAAGAGACAAAATGGCCATTAAAGCATCAGACCTTCGTTTGACTCTTGTCTAGACTTTATACCCAGTCAACATCTTGATTTGTCAGCATATAAGAATATCTCAAAAGATTCATGGTTCTTTAGGTCTCAGGTCAAGAGCTTAATGGATCAAATCTTCAGAAACAGAAAGTAGAATTTTTATCATGTTACTTATTGAGAGTGTTTCATGCCATATTGATAATGTGGTTTGATTTTGTAATTGTACCTTTTCTGTACCAGGGAGGATTGTGTTTACATATTAAACCAGTGTGCAGACCATTCTCGGTTGACATCAGGACAAACGATTCAGAACCTGTGTAACTCTCTGCTTCCATTGGATAATGAGAAGTCCTGCATTTCTGTCCAGCAATTTACAGGTAAATGTTAAAAGCTTTTAAACAAAATTTTTATTGATTTATAAATAAACTTTTGATAAAAAAAGACATACAAGGGTGTGAAGAGCTAAACTACTTTATTATGTAAATTACAAATGCAACACTTTAATATCACTTTGTGAGAGTAGAGAAACATGGCTACCCTCATCACTTTAGTATCAGCTTATTTCCAAAATTTGTAAACAGTATATACTCATTGTGTTTCCTATAAAGCCTAGGCGAGACAGAGTAGTTCCATTATTGTTGGTGTTGTAGTTGTTCAAATAGGTATTAAACTTCCATTTTTCATTGCATTTAACTTTTTGCCTACATAGCTCTATCTACAGTCCTGAACTGTATGCAGAAAGTGGTCACAGTGATCCACTTGTTACAGTCCAGTGACTGATGGGTGTATTGGAATATGCATTGGAATGAGTTAAAATATGAAAATGTTCTGTGGAATTCTTGTTTTGTTAGTATCTAGAAACATGCAGTGGGGTAAATTCCATCATTCATATGTCTGAGTCATTGTCTTGATGCATGATCAGTCTGCAGTAGTGAAAATAATAAACAGAGAAAGGAAATAATTTGTTGCACGGATCAGAATTTTATCTTACGCATGAGATATAGGTGGGCATAGATATCACATTTATGAGGGCATTATTATTGATGTTATTGTTGGTGGTGGTGTAGATGTCAGTGTTAAGTGTCTCCATTTCACTTAGTTTCTCTGAAGCTGTTGTATATTTAGTCATTAAACTCTGATGTATTTATTTTAGTGGATGGTACTCTCACAACACGCTAATGTTTATTACAGTAACCTATTTTCTTTCTCCATTTACTTTGCTGTGTATGGGTATTTGGAATATTCCTTTGCAGAGAAGGCAAAAGATAGTGTTCCACAGAATTTTTTTTCTTATAAATGTTTCATAACCAACTAATTTTTCACAACTTCCTCAAAAATATGTCATTACATTCCTGTTCTTCTTTCCACTGAGATATAAAAGAACCAACGGATAGTGTTGATGTTAACCCACTATCCCCTAATAATCCAGCAAACAAACAGGTATTTGGAAAGAAGGGAACTTGCAGTAAATGTATTTAAGTAATGAGAGTGAATGACGTTTATGATACAATATAGAAGAACATATTGTTTTGTTAATAATTCCTATTCTACGTAGCTTTTCACCCAGATTATGACGATTCATTCTTGCTCACAGCTTACCTATTTTTGTTTTTGCCATATTTAGAAGAGAAGGTAGTCAGTAAAGCAAACCAAAATGAGATTACAACACCCTGCCATCCAAATCCATGTGCTAAAGGGGAGATTTGCCATATCCATCGGCGAAGGTGCAAACACCCAGCTGACTGTAAGCCCTACGTCTGTCAAAAAGGTAAAACAGCTCTTTCAGAGCTCAATTATTTCACCTGTTAAGAATGGCTCAGTGTCTGTCTATGTCTCGTGTCAATGTCTCAGTTATGTTTTTATAAAAAAGCATTATTGAAATTACAGGGGCATTAATTACGAGCAAGAAAATAAGTTAATGATATATTATTAAATTCCAGCCATAATAAGGCAAAGTTTATCATATTTGGATGTCCATCTGTCTGTCTTGATCATTCTTTTCCCTATTTCATTTCTCGAGTTCTCCACCATGTACCAAACTTTGCAAGTAGAATGCATTTGGGGACAAACCTATTAATATTGGGTTCAAAAGTCCAATGATCAAGGTCGCAGAAACTAAATGAAGGAAAACTGTATACTCACATTAACTAGACTTGTGTTCCAGACACCATGACCAGACTGTGTAAAGTTCTTGAATTTTGAAATTATAAAAGACTCATCGATTTTGTGATCATATGGTCAAGGCAATAGTGACTCTAAGATGAAAACTGATTTTCATACAGTATGTTGTTTTTATCACTTCCATTGACCAAACTATGCACATAGCTTGTGTTTGAAACAAGAAATACAGATTCATTTTGGGGTCATTCTGTCAAATGTAGAGGTCACAGTTACCGGTACTGTGGAAGGAGAATTTATTTCCACAAAGATACTTCAGTTATGTACAACCAAACTTGACTGAACTTTGTAGATGGCTTGCATTGGAGACGGGAGAGACACCTATTTATTTGGGAGTCATTATGATGTTGGTCAAGGTCGGTACCTTTTATCACGACCAAATTTACCAACCTACCAGAACAACAGGTATTCTGTTGCACTTTTTATTTTTTTCTGAGTTATTTACTTTCACTTTCGTTTCCAATTCACTTTCTCTCAATTTTCTACATAAAAAGTTCACACAAACATTTGTTTCCTTTCTCATCTGCTATATTTTTCCAGCATACTTCGTCATCTGATCTAACTGTCATTTCTTCAAACCCAACTGCTTTAATATTTAGAACCCTTGTTTGAGGGGTACTATGCATTATTATTTTCAAGTTTTAGTTTTAGATTCTGAAGTCAAAAGCTGAAGACTCTAAAGCGTCAAATAGGCGACTGGAATGTATGCAGTAATTTTAAGCTTTAACTTGGTATAGTGTGCATTTCTTGTACATGACATTTAAGCTAGGAATAAATAACATTAAGTAATAGGAGTTAACATGCAGTAGTGTACCAGGTAGTGAAAATCAAGTGTGCCTCTTTTTACCCGTGTGAACAAATTTTTGTTTGTGTAATTCCTCATTTTTACATCATTAGACTATTTGCTTTCAGTTGATACCAAGTAGTCTTTTATTATTGTGCTGATGTGCTATTGAATGCTAATAAATACATTCTTGTTCATTAGAAATCCTTTAAATATATATAAATTTCTTGCTTTATCTGATAATGGAAACATTTAAATTAGCAATTCAGTTTCATTTGCGCACACTCGGCACATGTAACAAAATTCACACATATACAGTATTAAGATATCTCTTAAACAAGAAAGCAATCAGACATGTACATTAATGAATGAAAGCTGACATTGATTATTTCAGTTCATGTATTGAAAATCACAGCTTCACACATGAAGCAAAAAATCTGCTTAAAGATAATTGATATTGGTCATAGAGTGTGTCACTAAATAAAACCAAAATGAAAAAAGGTTTGATACGACAAACCTTGATGCAAATTTTCCAGATAGTTAAAGCAGTTGTTATTTTGGTAGCAGATAGGAGGGTAGATGTTCAATCCTGTATATGAAAAAAGGACTTTTTAAAGGACTTCATATGCTAGGTCATCTTTTTTTTTCAAAATTCATGACAGTCCACTGAAACTAATTACTAGATTGTGAGTGTTACTTTACCAGGTGTAGATTTTATTATTATCTGTAATGGAAGTGTTCAAAAAATCTTTGACATAAAAACATTAACGGTTTACTCTTTAATAAAAAGTGACATATTATAATGAGTTTACGATTGAGATTTTATTCTCTGAGTTATAAACTTGATAAATGCTATTAATTATATCAGTATCAATAGCCTAATAAAAGTAGATGTGGTTATCCAGATTTTCAGCCATTTGGTTTATACGTGTAACTTCTTGGGGCTATATCTGATGATCATCAATCCTAACATCCTCTTTCTGGAACTACATTTGTGTCCATAAATATAATTATTTTCATACTATGAATATATATTACAATGTATAAAAATTATCTTGGTGCCCAAACTTTTAGTATCTGAAACATACAGAAAGTATTATAATATAACTTATGTAACACTGAATTATAGTTTTTGTTCTTCTAGAGCCAGTGAATAAGCCATTTGCTTTTGTCTGCAAATGTTACTTTTCTTAGATGTTTAGAAAGAAACAAAATTAGCCCACCATATTTTGTCATATAAAAGAGAGACAAGATACTGATCTGGAAGTATCACAGTGCTGCAGATATACAGGACATCAGACTTAGAAATGAGGCAGGGCAGCACAGGTACAAATCAGTGCCAGAAATGTGGATTGGGGTGTACAGGGTTGGGGGCGGGCTGCTGCATAACTCTATCTGCATATATAGAACACTGTTTAAGGTCTCCACTTTGTATACATGTGCTGACAAATTACGTAACACTAATAGTAGTTTGTATAATAATAATACTAGATATATTTGAATTTCAGCATGCCAGTTGGGTCAAGTCTCAACAGTGTATGTGCCAACAAACACATATGTGGTGATTCCAGAGCACTCAGAATTGGACGAGTCTACTGAGGACGAGTGTCAGCAATACAAGACTTGTCATTGTGGGCATACTCAGAGTATCAGTCACTGTAAATCCATACTCTGCATCAAGAAACAGTCTTGCAGCATCAGTCCTAGGCATATTAAAGGTGAGCAAATGTGTGGAAGGTGTAGAGCACTGTGAAAACTGCAGTGGAAATGTTCATTTTGAATGCAGTATATGTACTGAATGATTTCCTGATTAAAGCATTGCAATGTGCTAGCACATCAGAGTCTATGTTTTGTTTGTTCTACCGAATTCTCCTAACAAAACTGCATAGATCCAGATCTGCCAATGCATTATGCGACAGTTATCTGCATCTTTGAAGTTTGCACTTGAGCCCAACTTATTAGCTGGTATATGTGATACTTTGAATCAGTGAGTAATTTAATAAAATAGCAAGTCATTTATACAGGTCATGTAAACACAAATAACTCTTAGATTTATGCTTCATTACGTGTGGCCTTCAGTACTAAATAACATGAATTGTATATGGGCCACTGGCCTTAGGTACTAAATAACATGAATTGTATAAGGGCCACTGATCTTTGATACTATAAAACATGAATTGTATATGGGCCACTGGCCTATGAATTGTATAAGGGCCACTGGCCTTTGATACTAAATAACATGACTTGTATATGGGCCACTGGCCTTAGATACTAAATAACATGAATTGTATAAGGGCCACTGGCCTTAGATACTACATAACATGAATTGTATATGGGCCACTGGCCTTAGATACTAAATATCATGAATTGTATAAGGGCCACTGGCCTTAGATACTAAATAACATGAATTGTATATGGGCCACTGGTCTTAAAATATGAAATAACATTAATTGTGTATTGGCAGTGGCCTTAAATACTAAATAAAAGTCATTGTCAGATACACACAAATAATAATTTCCATGTGAATATTGATTGAACACTTGGCTAAAAGACTGTATGCTTCACCAGCTTCATTATGAAGTTGCTTTATTTACATAGTTTTGATTACACATGAATGTTTCATTCTGTTTTCCAGATCATGGTAGTCATTTCAAGCTGGACTGTAATGATTGCATTTGTCATGCTGGGGAGAAAATTTGTACTAAGAGGTCTTGCCTCTCAGATTCTGCAGCAAATCCAAGATGGACAGGTATAGGTATTTCTATCAATGTAGACAGGAAAAGCTAATTTTTATTTGGGAATAAATGTCACTTTCCTTGTGTAACAATATCATCAAGTTAGTAGTTGGTTTTAGTTTCTAAAAATTGCATGTCTGCTACATTGTTTTCTTTTGTGAACTGAAACATTGGTGTAATAATGTATGCCTGAAATTTTGTATCCTTATCTAACATGACTTTTAGTTTTACCTGTGTAAGCAGAATCCTAATGCTATTCTTTGATGAGACAACTTTTGCCATGGAACACTTATTTATATCTTCTATGTAAGTAGAATCGTATTACTGTTCTCAGGCAAGGCAACCTGTTCCATGGAAAACTTGTTTATATCTCCTATGTAAATAGAACCATATTGCTGTTCTTGGTTGAGACAGCCTTTGCTGAGAAACTTTGAAAGCACAATGGCTCAATTGAAGAGAATGAGGTCATATTTTCATCAATCTCTCTCTCTTTACAGTCGGTGTTAGTGTTAGTTTTTATTATGCGTGTCTCTGTGGAAACTCGACATGGTAATTTATTTGGTGTCTGTGTGCACATCCAACTGTTCTATTGTCAGTCTGTATGTCCATCTGTCTGTATGTCTGTTCCCATGCAAGATTAAGTCCAGTATCACAGGATAGATTGAGTGGGTTTTTATTAGCACTGAGATGTGAGATATGAAATGATGTATTTGTTTACCAATGTATATGGTAATAAATTTGATCTTAGTCTAACATGTTCATTTCTGACACCCTAATTAATTAAGCATTTTTCAATCTAGTACTTAATTCACATTAAACAAAATGCCCACTTCAGTAAGTCTACACATGCACCAAATACTACCAATTCAATGTCACATTGAATATTAAATAAATTAAGTATTTAAAAGTCTCTTCCACACATTGTGCAGTTAGCCACACATTGTGCAGTTAGCCACACATTGTACAGTTAGCCACACATTGTACAGTTAGCTATGCACATTAGCTTGTGCTTGTAACAAACATGGATTGTAGCATTCTGTTAATTGATAATAAGTTTGTTCTGCTCATTCGGTGATATTGTGGGTGTGTACTGATGTCATAAAGCTAAAATAAAAATGTCCCAGGAAGCTTATAGTAATATGCTTCTTTATATTTTTTAGTTTCAGGTATTCAGAACTGTGAATGTCCGCACAAATATGAGCCTGTATGTGGCAGCAATGGGAAAACCTATCCAAGTGCATGTGTTGCAAGGTAAATTTTAAGTTGTTCAGGTTATAAACCATAGTGACACTAGTGTTAATATTTCATCTAGGCAGAGAGTACACTTTTGTTAATCTCATTAAATGCATGGTTAGAAGACCAACTGTGGAAAATTATGGCGACTCATGGCATATTGAATTTCATGTATTCTGTTATACCTTTGCAGATTCTGTGACTATAAACTTTGTTACCTTTCAGACCTGCCAACTTTTATGATAAACTTTGTTACCTTTCAGACCTGCCAACCCTTATGATTTTGCCTTAAGTCTTCCGAAAATAACCCTTAAAATATGCACTTACAGAATCAAAGCAAAAACTATGGAAAAATTATTAGTGAAGCAAAATCCGGATAATTGGTTCATACATGTTTGATTTGGATCTGGGTTTCATATTATAATTAGTGGAGTTAGTCAGGGAACCAAACTAACTTTATAGCAGCACTTCAGATGCTTTAAACTGCACATATTTTTAAAGCAAAGTGTCTGCTTGATCAAACTGTTGATTATAGAATTTTTTTAAAATGGCATCCAACAAGTGGTTCATATTGAAGATGAAAGGGAAAATAAGCCTCTTACAATGTGTTAATAAGCAGCACAGAAGAATAAAATGGAATATTCAGATTCTTGTGAATAAAAGCAGGAAGGGTCACAATTATGTTCATTGGACATCATGTGTCAGTTGAGCATGTCTCATGACGGGAGATAACATTGCCATCATGATATGAAATGGAAAATAATTCCAAGAATTATGTCAAGCTGAGAGATAGCAACAAGCCATAGAGCTGCATTGGGTTTGGAACTAAAGTTTGTGGAACTGTACAAGAGGTAAATAAGGTCTACATGTACTTTACAAACTTTTCACTCGAACATAATTTTTACCTTACTGCATGTTTCAAATACCAAACTTTTAATTACATTTTCCAGCTTTACAATAACAGTTTATGATAATTTGTTACAACTTGAAAACTGGCCAGACTTAATGGAAAAAATCAACTGCCCTACCGAAATGGTCTCATCAGGTTTGGCAGGTCTGACTTTAACATGAAAATTTATTTCATTGGATAAAGAAACACACAATTCAGGGGGAATTCCTTATAACAAGTACAAATGCAGATTTAGCAATTTGTAGATGCTTTCCATACGTTGGAGCATATTATTGTATGATGGTTGTCTGTCCATTGGTCAGTCGGTTACTAATTTGGTTTTTTGAAGAATAACTTTAGTTGTCCACATCTGCAGTTACCAGACTTTGTTGTAGATGGCTTGCACTTGGGGTAAGGAGGAACCCTTTTGATTTTAGGATCAAAAGCCCAAAGTCAGATTCACTGTATCTGAAAGAAGGAAAATGACTTCTGCACAATAACTTGAGTTGTACAACATCTACAATTACCAAACTTTGTGTATGGCTTGCACATTGGGTAAGGAAGAAACCATATCAATTCTCGGGTTAAAAGTTAAAATTTCAAGGTCTTTGTCACTGAAAGAAAAGAAAAAATGGTTTCCGCAATAATTTTAATCTTTCCATCATCTACAGTTACATGACTTTGAGTATGGTTTGCATTGCAGGTCAGGAGGAAAATGATCGATTTTAGGTTCAAAAGTCAAAGTCACTGTGAGTAAAGGAATAAAAATGGTTCTACACAATTACTTGAAGTCTCTACCACCTACAGTTACGAAACTTGGTTGATAGCTTGCATTTGTGGTAAGGGAGAACCCTACTGGTTTCAGGGTCAGAAGTTCAAAGACCAGGTCATTAAGACTGAAGGAAGAAAAATTATTTGCTCACAATAATTAAGAGTTCTCCAACATCTACAGTTACAGAACTTTGTGGATGACTTGCAGTTGGGTTAAATAGACACCATATGGATTTTATCTTTAAAAGGTCTAAAGTTTTTGTGACTGAAAGGAGAAAAATGGTTTCTGCAGAGTAACTTAAGTTCTCTATTACAATAGTCCCCCTCTTGAACGGCCCCCTTGACCAGCGGCCACCCGCTCGTTACGGCCAGAATCTGTTGGCACTGACGAGTTTGTGTTCAAAAGTACCCCTCGCGAAAGGCCACCCGGCTAACGCGGCCAGCATATTAGTGCAAAATCATAAAATTTACCCCTCACAAGCGGCCGCATTTTATTTGAATATGTATCCAGAACCAGTATTGTATTCATAACGTTTGTTAAGTAATCCGATTTCTGTTTCCCGATGTCAGGTTTTCGTTACTGAAAGAAGTGTTGAGTAAAGTACATTTACCACTAAGGTTAATATTATATCATTTACGCCTCACGAGAAGCCAAATTTATTCCATAAAAACCGAGAAAGACTCAAATTTTAATCCATACAAAAGGGTACGTACATGTAATCCGATTAGCCTTACTGCTGTGTTATCATAAGATGTCCGGTTTAGTCACTCTGATAATTGTTAAGAATACAATTATCGAACAGTAGTACCAGCTGAGAAGTGGCAGTATCGATGTACAATACCCAAGTCAGCAGGAAAATGGTTTAATAGCCTTTGTGGCTTCCTTTAGTAAGATGTTGAGCTTGTTCACTTTGGTAATCAGTGGCTATTACTACTGACAATAATTGTCAAAATTACGAATCCTAGCGGCCGCGAGGTCAAATCTGCATGATGTTAATGGTACCTATCGAAGCCGTTTTAGCTTCTCTCACCTAGTTTCAAGAAATGTATAAAAACAATAGGCCACCACACTGCGACTAACGAATCACGTGACAAGATCACTTCCTTTAAAAACATGGCAATTTGTTTAGATGCATACAAAATTGTTTTATCAGTATTGTAGTTGGCAACATGAATAACTTACTGCAAAAAGATCAACATGTCATCGAGGAAAATAAAAATTCTCAGTTTAGAGGAGAACGTGAAAGTAATTCAACTGACGGCGGGGGGTCGTCGAGGATCCTTGCAGAAAACTATCGTCGGGAAGACTCAGATAAACAATATCGTGAAAGATAATGAAACAATTTTGCAGAAGTGGAAAGGTGAAATGGACGGAGAAAGGAAGATTGTTTGAGCCAGGAGACGTTTGTATCCTGATTTGAAAGACAAGAAAAAGCAAAAATTTTGTCAGTTGAACTGGGATATGACGACTTTACCGCAAGTAACGGATGGTTGCACATATTTTAAGTGCGACACAATATCAAGTGTTCTGTCATTAGCGGCGAATCAGCTGATGTTAATAATGAAGTTGTCGAAGATTGAAACAAAAGACTAAACGATATATGCAGGGGATATGACAGCAAGGATATTTTTAATGTGAATGAGACTGGTTTGTTTTTTAGACTGTTACCAGCAAAGTGACGTGATGTGAACTGTAACATACTTATAAAGACAGTTTTAAAACTGTATCAATGGTTATTCATAGCATTCTTTTGCAAATGATGACAAAGTTTGTTTTACATTTATTTCACATCATGCATGTGATTTTTTAATTAAAATATTAAATTTTTAAAGTTAAATGTACTTGTGACTTTTTTCATATGTATTTACTATTCGCATTTGTCATCCCCCTCTAGAAAGGCCACCCGCATTATAAGGCCACTTCCCTGCTGCATTAGGGGTGGCCTTATAAGAGGGGGACTACTGTATCTGTTGTGACCTTGTGGATGATGTGAACTTGGTTTAAGGAAAAACCCTATTGATTTTGAGATCTAAAGGTCAAATGTCGTGATCACTGTGACTAAAAGAAGTAAAGTTATTTTCACACAATAGTATTACTCCTGCATATGACATGCCAAACTTTGTAGATGGCTTGCGCTTGGGGTCAGAAAGGATTTTGGGTTCAAAGGTCAAATATCAAGGTCAATGATTAGAACAAGAAAAAATGTTTTTTGCACAATAACATTAGTTTTATATCACAGAACGGGCACAAACATTGTCTTTTGAAGTTAGGGTGATATGGTCAAAGAAGAAATGGTGTCAGTGCACAAGTTTCAGTTAATGGCATAGAGGACTATCCTACATAGGGCAGGATATAATGTGTCATTCATGTTACCCATTTTAGATCTACTGATCATCCATCCATTGTCCATTTGTAAAAATGGTACCCATCAAACTCCTAATTGGCTGCTATAGAGGTTAACCTGAAATTCTTAGTTGCTTCTTCAGCTGGTCCTATGAACATGGGGTTTTCAATAAGGACAAATGAAGTGTCTTAGGTTCTAAATGAAAACTGCTGACCCAATATCAAATATGGGCCCAACAGCATCCGTCTTGAAAATCTTGTTTTTTCTACTTCCCAAGAATGGGTAGTCTCGTCAGCATGGAGTTTTCACTAAAAGACATATTATAAAGTTTATATAGATATAATTACGAATGGTACTGATTGAACATCCAACATGTCCACCATTGTGACAATCTTATGAATGTTAACACATTTTCTCCTAAACTGATGGTCCTTTTATTATGGGGTTTTCATTAAAGAACTTTGCTGTTGTCTAGATGGTCCTGAAACAAAGTGATGCAGATCTGACATCCAGTGTAACCACTATGACAGCTAGCTTTAAAATTTTGTTTTTGTTACTCCTCCAGAATGATTATCAACATTGGACTTTTCTAAATAGTACTAATGAAACCACCAGTTTGATAGTTATGATGGCCATCTTAAAATCTTGTTATTGCCACTTCTATTAAATTGATGGTAGTGTCATGGAGTTTTCATTAAACGACTGTATATAATATGAAGTCAGTCTTGAATGAAAATGGTTCTGATCAGACCTCCAGTATGCTCGCTGTGATAGTCATCTTGAAAATCTTGTTATTGCTTCTTTTGGTGAACATATGGTCAGATAGACGTAGGGTTTCACTCAAAGACTTCTTTTAATATCTTGTTGGTTCTAAATAAAAATGGTGTTGATCAATGCAGCCATATTGCAAATCTTTCTATCACTACTTCTTTTGAAGGGATGGGATCATTGACAGATTATTTTTTTACTGAAACACTTCACAGTATTTGTAACTGGTCCTAAATAAAAACATAGCCAATTTCTTGCAATATGTACGTGTTCTTATATTCAAATGGTATTGCTCAAACATCTAAAAATGGCAGCCTTGATGACCATCCAGAAAATCTTGTTACTTCTGCAAACAGCTGGTCATACCACCATGCTTTTTCATGACAACATATAGTAATATATAACTTGTTCTAAATGTTAATGTCGTTCACCTGATTTCCAATAAGGCATCATAGTGGCTATCTTGAAGTTATCACTGCTGACATGGGGTTTTCACTAAATTGCTTCTTGCAGTATTAAATTGGTTCTGAAGGGGTCATGGGTGACTGAGTTGTCTGAGGCTTTGGCCTTTACAGATCACTGATATTTCACCTGTCTACATGGATTTGAGTGTCGGTTCAGCCAGTATGCATATGTGAGAAAGCTTGCCAGTAGATTCCCATGGCTTGGAGATTTCTTCCCAGGGTTTTTCCTGGGTTCTTCCTCTGCTAAAAACATGGGATGCAATGTATAGCCTATCATGCGCTGAAAAAGGACATTAAAGTCACAAAACAAAACAAAATAAAAACTAATTGCTTCTGAATGAAAATGGTATAGCTCTGACCACCAGCATATCTGCACTTGTATAAAAGAGTTTGAAATGCAGACTTAAAAGGTCATTGCTTCAGTTTTATCTTTAATTGAGCTAACATAATGATGGTAAGTTACAAAATAATTATTACTGCAATAATGCATAAACTGACAAACATGAGCAAAAACAGAAGTCAATATGGTTACAACATTGTGCTAATGCTCAATATTTGTCATTGACTGATGAAATCATACATAACTAAAATATGTAGAAATGATAAGAAAACAGGAAAATTAAATATATTTCTTTATTTTCAAACAAGTTTTAGTAATTTATTACATTTCCATTTAATTCATAATGATAGTCCGTAAACTGCTGTGGTTGATCAATAAAATGTGCCAAGTGAAAAGTAGAAAACAATTGTAAGCTGTCCAGAGATTTGTAGTACATGAAAGAATTGCTTTAATTTCATCTCCCAAGTTTATAGGTCATAAAAAATTATTTTTGAAAATAATGAAGGGTGTGCCAAGACTTAGGATCATTATGGTAATGAACACAGTTTGGCCAAACTTTGTAATTAATTGCATTCCAGTGAACAAGTTGATTAACACTTGGACACTGACTATAAGGTTAATGGTCTTGACTGGGAGATTTAACTGCACTTGCAAGTAAGCTTCGTAACTCGAACACAATAGTCAGTTTAAATCAAACCTAATGTGTTGATATTTTAGAAGTTTACTTTGAATAATGCCACTTAAATAATTTCACCACCACCTCTTACTCACACACACACACACACACTAATATTAATTATAGATTTAACCATTGGCATTGTGTGTATATATCTTGACATGGTCAAGGACAAGTTCAGTGATTTTCTATCCATGATATCTAGTTTCAAAAAAGTGTGTACTGCACTTAAGATATTTTGTAAACATTGTAATGTAGCCATGTAAGAAAATATTTTTTGGACCAGATTTAAGATTTTCTATGTTGGAGTTTCTCAAGATTATCAGATGGTTTCAATACTTGACAGTTAGAAATGATAAAAGGGGACTCTTATTATGTATAAAAAGCCTTTAATTTTAAATCCAAAGATCTACCACACATATATGTTTTTGAGAACTGACCCAAAATTTATTCTTACCTTGTCACTACAGGTGTGTTGGGATAGCAACTATTGCACAAGGCAGCTGTTATGAGTTAGACCCCTGTAAGACTAACCCCTGTGGAGAAGGATACAGGTATGGATAACTTCGTAATGTTCACTGGTTTTACTGTGAGTCACTTATGTTTGTGGGTATCAGATTTTATGGTTTTGTTGGAAAATGCATATCCATGGGGACTTAACTTTATGGGTATGTTATTTGAAAAAATAAGAAACCATGCAGAATATGGAGAACAATATATACATTTCTATAAAGATAATACCAGTATTCACTTCCACACATTTTCAATGTTAAATACTTCCTGCAGTAATTTGGCTGATCAAGTAAATCATTCATTGATAAATTTGAAATCTAAATTTAACAAGATGGTGACAACCTTCTGAATGCATATAAAAGCTTTATTTCACTAATTGCATTAAGGCTGCAATTAGTGTTTTTCGATTTTCATAAAAACCACTATCAAAATGCAAACTTTTGACAGTTATGGATAAGGTGCCAAAACAAAGCTGATGATAGCAACCTGGTCCATCTTTTCCATATATGAATGGTTCTATCCAAATTGAGTTTCACTCTTTTCATCTCTTACAATACTGCTAAGACAGTTATACAAAACTGGGAAACTGGAGAAGTTGCCGTCTCATTTAAGATTTAAAAGATGTCATACCATTGTTAGTGCCAGACGTGTGCAGTCCCAGGATTTATGTCATGTCCCAAGTTATGGCACAGTAAAGTGAGCAGGACAACAGTGGAAATGTACTGTCAGGTAGACCCACTAAGCCACTGTTGTACTGTCTCTTTTTATTTTAATGATGAGTGGACTCGATATAGTTCTCAGTTCAACTTACTTTGATAATAAGAATATAAGTTTTTTTTAGGACCCCGAGTGGTCTAAAGCACTTTCTGTTATGGACCACTGCCATCTCACCTCTGTCTGCGTGGGTTCGAGTCTTGGATTCAGCCAACGTGGATATCTGAGAAAGCTTGCCATTAGCTTCTCGTGGGTCGGTGGTTCTTTCTGTGGTTTTCCCAGTTTTTTCCACCACCATTAATACTGGCCGCTATGTATAGCCTATTGTGTGCTGAAAAATGGCATTAAACCCTACAACAACAACAATAATTTTTTTAAAGAAAGCAATTAACGGCTATATCTTTTCTGAGTGAATACTTGAAATCAGTGCAAAACATCCTATTTGCTGGACACTGACTTCATCCCCAGCTCGTTTTAGGATATAATGAATTAATAGTTATTTTGATTATTGTGAAATAATCTTATGTAGTTATGGAAATCAGGGAACTTTTGAAAATTTGTATGCACTATTTTTGAAGTAGAAGTTTATTTGATTAAAGACAACAGTCACATGATGAAAGATGTATATTCCCCATTATTGTTATACCTGGGATTTGCATGATCATGCACATCTTTGAATGTGATAAATATTTTTAAATGTCAGTTGTTACCTCTCATTTATAATTTCATGTACACTTTGAAACTAATAGCACATTTAAACATGATTGCAGGTGTGTACCAAGAAGACAGGTGTGTCTTGGACAAAATATAGGACCTTGTAACCAGTATGAATGCAGTAAGTACAACCTTTTTGGGTTTCACATAAGTGAAACTTTTCTAAACCAGTCAGGTCAAAAAGATGTTGTAGAGTTAATGGATGTAACTGGTTACAAAGGGTTAATTAGCATTGAACAGCTCTAGAGGGACAAAAATACGTGTCCAAACTGCAGAAGGATCTAGGTTAGAGATGCCAGTGAGTGGAATAAGATATGTGGCCAGTTTGCAGAGGGAGGCTGGGTTACATAAGGGCTAGTTAATGAGACCAAAATGTGTGGTCATTCTGCCAAAGGAGGCTGGGTTACAGAGGGACTAGTTGGTGGGACCTAAATATATTGCTGGTCTGAAAAAGGAATTTAGGTTATAACTGGGCTGGTTACTGGTTAGTGCTACCAAAATATGTGGCTGGTCTGAAAAAGGAAGTCAAGTCACAGAGGGGCTGGTCAGTGGGATCAAATGTGTAGCCAGTCTGTAGAAGGAAGTTGCATTACATGGAATTGGTTTATGAAAGTATCACTGTATTCACTTTTTTGAACTGGCCTAAAGCACATACCAGCTCACTTCTCACAGAGTTTAAGCTATGGGAGTCAAATTCTTTGGCTTGCAACAGTTGTAACTTTATAATGTAAACTGAAGTAGGGACAGGAAATAATTTAGAAAAATTAGGAATTCGACAACTGTTACATCTGTACGTATTAGAAATGGTTTGGGAACATGGTACCATGTTCATTGTAATATGTACACTTGACCTAATGAGTACACACCACTCTTTTTGGTCAGAACTTGCAAAAACAAAACTTCCCCCACTGTTGAATGTTTCTCAATTCAGACATACCATGTTCCAAGAAAGCAGATTTTAAAATTTGTCTTGAACATAATGATTTTTTTTACCACTAAACTTTATGCGTTTAATCATTACCACTTAAATTTATGGGTTTAATCATTACCACTTAAATTTATGGGTTTAATCATTACCACTCAAATGTATGTGTTTAATCATTACCACTTAAATATATGTGTTTAATCATTACCGCTTAAATTTATGTGTTTAATCATTACCACCTAAATGTATGTGTTTAATCATTACCACTTAAATTTATGTGTTTAATCATTACCATTTACATTTATGGGTTTAATCATTACCAGTTAACTTTATGCCTTTATTTTGCGGAGTGACAAGTCACCCCAGTAATGGAGAGTTCCCAACATGTCCAGAGGAGTTAGCTTTTCTAGTCATCTTGTATGTGCCTGTTCTTAATGGGATCAGAAGTTTAGCTTTATTATGATTAACTTAAATCCTCACAAAATATTGCCAGATAAAAGTTTCTTAAGAAAACAGTCCAGGTATTATGTCAAATATAATATTCTTATTAATCAAAAGTTTGGATAATTTAAGATCATTTTGATCTGTCACATTAGGCAAATTTTAGCTCTACTGATCAAAGAAGAGCAATGTGTGTCTGTTGACTGATAACAGATGCTTGTTGCTGCATCTGTTCCCAAGCCACTCTGAAGTGAGGGGATAAACATGGCACACAGCTTATACTAAAAACTAGTAGGTCCTCAATAAAGTGGTGCCCCTCAGACAGTCGCTATGGCTGCCATGGTTGCCATCTTGAAAATCTTGTAATTGCTACTCCACCTGAATAGATTGTCATATTGACATAGGGTTTTCACTGTCTTTTTTATACAGATGGTCCTAACTGAAAATGGCATTAATATAATGTCATTGTGCCTGCCATTGTAGCCATCTTGAAAACCTTGTTATTCTTGGTCATTCCATCTCTTAAATTAGTTACTAGTGGATTATGGTGTGCATGCATTACAGCAACATTATGGAACTGACCAAAGCCGATTTTACAAGCTATATTGTCTGCACATTGGCATGGATCACTCATCGGATTTTCCACTTTATCTTTACTCAGGTGGACACTTTTGTAAAATATTTTTGATTACATATTCTCTCTATGAAAAGTGACAGAAATAGGTCATGAGATTATCATAATGTTTGATGTTTTTGAGTGAATGCAGTTCCATTGATCAACTTCAGTTTGAATCAATCATATACACTCACTTATAACGGTTCCAACTGCAGACAGCATAGACCCTAGTCTGCCATTGCATAATGTATAGGCAAATCAGGATCTACATTGTTCTACTTTTTAGCAATAACAACCTGCATAGACCAAGACCTACTGGCACATAAAATGATGGCATATCTTGGTCTGCGCAGTTTTCACTTGGGTCAGAATGATAAGCAAGTATATACAGTATATCTTTTCTTTATTTCTATCTTTAAAGTTGATCCTGAGAGATGTAATCATCACCAACATGATCCTGTCTGTGACACAACAGGAGAGGAATTCACCAACATGTGCATTCTAATGGCCAGAAACAGGGTTCTGGCTTACAGGGGCCATTGTCTTGTGAGTGTCACTCTTTGTCTATTGTCACTGAAGTCCTATTGTAAGTAAATAACTGAATAAATCAATACCATATTCATCAGAGTAATTTATACTCACCAGTAATTTGCGGACATAGTGTTTTGCAAAAATCTTCAACAAAGACTCGTTCCTTTTCCCCACCCTCAGAAACTTCAAGTCAGTGAATGCAAGGATCATTATTTGCACATCATGTTCTGATTTGAATCAGGTCAATTATGAAACACTGTTAAGTGCGTAAATCATTGTATTTGATTAAAATAATCTTGGTGGCTTACACTAGCCAGCATTTAAAAAATACATTCCCATCCTTTTTTTGTCCAAATTATAAATAACTGTAAGGTCACAAGTACAGTATAGGGTGTTATGTGTATTTACTATCAATTGAACATCACGTGATGGATACCGATTGATGACTACTGAGTTACCGAACCCAGGTAGTGAGTACATGAGAGGTACTGTATTTCATGTTATTTTTCATACATGAAAAAATAATTATTAATTTCATTGTACGAAAAATTATGTGTAAAATAAATAATTATCAATTGGTGGTACTGACCGTGTATGAAAAATAAAGGGATTGTGCCTGAACAAGTTCTATGGAACACACGCTACTCAACCACCTAACGGTACAAATGTACAAAGTAAATGTATATTTTCTGTCTCAGTCTGCTCTCAGCTCAAGAATCTACTTACAATAAAAATTAAAGTACTCAACGATTCTTCTTGCTATTAATGAATGAGAGAGAGAGAAGATTGTCTCGATGTGCAAGCTCGTCTGCATTTAGAGCATATGTAGCTGTTATGTTGTGTAATGTTGGCAAAATGATTAAGATGGTTTGAACATGTATTAGTTATGGGTGTTATTTATTGGTAAATTGTATGCAACGATATGAGACTACATTGTCAAGAAATTAAGTGCAACTTGTATTTTTACAGCAACAATAATCTCATCATATTGAAATAAAAATTAAAGTACTTGAAATCACGTTTTAGTTAATGTGCGCTATCGTGCACGCATGTGTGTGTGAGCAAGACGGAGAGAGAGTAAACAAAATTTTGTCTGTGTACAAGACCGTATTTATTCAGGATGGTTTTTATTTATAGCTTTTGCAAAGAGAAAAATGACAGGTACCTGACAATTGTGATAATCCTCATGTATTACGACCCTATTATATTTCTTTATCAATAAACACCACTAAATCAACAAATCATTTTTATTTTAATTATTTTATGTACATTGTCACATTATATGTTGTATATATATATATAATTTCATAAGTGTGTTGGAGTAAATGGCCTTCTGTTTTAGGATTTGAGGACATTACTAATATTACTATTGTTTTGTTTATTGAAATATTGTCTTTGCTGTCTCCACTGATGCATTGCTGGTAGAAATCGTTTAATAACAGTATGTTGTTGTTGTTGTTGTTGTTGTGGGGTTTAACGCCATTTTTCAGCACGATAGGCTATACATGGCGGCCAGTATTAATGGTGGAGGAAGAACCCGGAAAACCCCGGAAAGAACCACCGACCCACGAGAAGCTACTGGCAAGCTTTCTCACATGCCCACATTGGCTGAATCGCCGCAGACAGAGGTGAGATGGCAGTGATCCGTAATGAAGAGCGCTTTAGACCACTCGGCCACTTTAATAACAGTATGACTACTACTGATGTTCTCAAAACATTAAACACAATACTGTTGTCTAAGTTGGACATCTCATTCTTCTCAGCAGCTCTTTGTTCAATATTTAGATTTTGTTGTATTTCTTGTATGTATCAGTAAATTGTTATTAATGTTTGCTACATGTTAATGGTATCGGTTCTTTGTTTTACAAGTATATAGTAAAAATCTGTTCTATTAAAACATCTTAGCATACTTTGTCTTTCCAGAAAAATAATTATTCTACCTCTGGCAAGGTGTGTGGTCAGAATGGAGAGACATATAGTCATGAGACAGCTGCTTTGGCTGACAAGACTTCAGTAGATTATTTTTCAGAGTGCAAGAGTGTGGGGACTATCTCAGGCAAGTATAGTGTACATTTCCAGGGAATTACACTTTTATTCTTCATTTCATTCAGCATTGAATAAATATTTAGTTGAATAATATAATGTAATAGATACATGGAACAAGTGACATTGTTTTATTCAACAAGTTTCATAGTTTAATATAATGTCATATCTGATGAGCACAAGTTTCAGATTTTTGTTATCAGCTTGCAACAAGGACTGCTGCTACAACAAACGGCGATATGTTAACGAACACTAGCATTGGTGATATTACTAGGTGGGAGGTCTGTGTCTAGTTTATGAAGTTTACATAAACCTGACATCTTGTTACTGCAGGGTTTTACAAATCTACATGCTTGACACACAGGACAATCTAAAATTTGGCTCGGGAAAGCCCAAGTTTACTAGGTACTTACTCAGGGGCAAGTCCAAAAAAGGGAGAGAGCAGTTGTATTCAGTTCATAATGCATATATTGTACATATAGCAGCACCATTATTTCACATTTATATGTACCATATCCTTCAGTTACATAACTTCCCCCAGTTTCTTTCATCTGTCCATCCTTTGTTTCATACAATATACCGTCAAAGTCTGTCATTTCCATCTTGTAATCAAGGTCAGCTTCACTTTTGAAAACAGAGAAATGTGAATATTTAGTACTTAAAGCAAATAGGAAATAATTATTGATATTTTGTCTTTTTGACTTTAATCCCAATATTTGTACATGCATGGGGTTCACAGACACTTTAGATCAGTTGGGGATGTGATTATTACATGTGATTGATACTTACTGTTTGGCAAATAATTAAATTGATAAAAATAGGTTTTATCAAACTATACCCTAAAGTTTGCTTGTTTGAGATTGTTTTAATGTATGTCACCAATTTCAAGGTGATTATTTTTGGATAACATGAAAGCAGAAGCAGACGTGTGAGTAGATACGACACTCCCCAGAAAGAAGCAAGGAGTGAATTCATTGATATTGGAATATTTCAATGAGGCATTCGGTTTTACCATATATTTCTTGCTATTAACATGTATCTATTTTGTTAATTTCAGTTATCTACTTATGGTTTTAAGATGCAAATATGAAAAGAAAACAACACATTTAATTATTTGTAAAGTAAATATAATGCTATTTCCTTAAGCATCCTATATTTTAATTTATCATTTTTTTAAAACTTTACATGTCATATTTTATTTTGTAATATTCTAGGGCGAGCTCAAATCTTCCAATGGAAATGTATGTTTTCTAATCAACTTGCCCAGGGCAAGCTGATTTTTAAAACGCTTCTAAAGCCCTGCACTGTTGCATATTATTGTGATGTGCTAGTTGGTACCACTTGCCCCTGTTTCACTAAACATCTCGAATAGTTTTCCTCAGAATTTAGATTTTTTAATATCTTTCTTATTGCTCAGTTTATAACTGATTTTTTTTAAAACACTTCTCGACAAGTATCAGGAATTAAAAAAAACATTGATAAAATCTTAATTTTCTGAAAGGAGTCTAGCCTTATCTGAGTGTAAATTTTGCAGATTTTCTCAGATTTGAGGAATTCATCACCTTTTTTCAAGAATGAAAAGGAAAGGTTTTAGTGTGTTGAATTCTAAAATTAAAAAGTGATTTTGCATCCTTTCTACTATATCTGCCTGTGACATAATTATCGATATTGTTTGAAGTATCCTAATTAAGATCATATCAAATCTCAATTTGATGTGAAATGGTGATAAATGTAGTGAAACCATTACCCACTGACAGTAGTTGGAGAAACTTGGGCGTGGTTATGATCATTGTGTGAAATTATGGCCTGGTTATAATAATTGTTTTAATACTGGGGCCTAGTTACAGTATTTGTATAAAAACAGAGCTTGGTTACAATAATTGTGTGAAACTTGGGCCTGGTTACAATAATTGTGTGAAACTAGATCCTGGTTATAATAATTGTGTGATACTATTACAATAGTATTAACTTTGCTTTGAGTAACAGTCTTTTGAAATCTTTTACATTCACCTGCTGTGCCATTTTAACTTCGTGTTTATTAATTATGTTTTTTATATTTCAGGGAGCCTTAGTAAAAGTTGTACCAATGTGCAATGCCCACCACTCCAGCCAACAAACTGTGAGGGTATAACACCTCCATGGGCTTGCTGTCCTATTTGTGGTATGTCTGTGTGTCTGTCTGTCTCTTTTATCTATTCCACATTGTCAGAAAATGCAGATTCTTTCTAAAGATAGTCAGTGTCATATTGTATATAATCACCTTTAAATCGGGTGCAACTGCAAATAACATAGACCCTGATTAGCTGTTGCATAATGCATTGGCAGATTAGGGTCTTTGTTGATTTTTCTGCTAATTTTTTCCAACAAACTGTATAGACCCAGATATGCTGGCTCATTATGTGATGGCAGATCTGGGTCTGAGTGGTTTTGATGTTGGATAACATATAAGTCGGTACCAGTGCATAAGAGCTTAATGAAATTTAGTCTTCACAGTGCTAATTTGAGTCTTCGCAAGACTTTTTTTAAATACCCTATTCTTTGTAAAGTGGATGTTACATATGATTCATTTTGTGTGTTTGTCAATCTTCCCAATTTTGTCAGTTTTTTTTTTTAATATATCTGTTGAGATCAAGCCTATAGAGGAAATGTATTTTGCAATGAAGAGGTATTGTTCACATAAACTTACCCACTGAAGCCTTCTTTTGAGTGTCAAACAATGCTTAAAAATGATGTGCAAAGTTCAGTGCATTTCGTTCATTGCCACCACAGTTGCAATATAGATGCATCTTGGAATAACTGTGCATTGTGCACTAAAAATTTGGTCTCAGAGACCTACTTGTTCCACAAAAACAAAGGTATCTCATAAACTCTTGCTCACTCGCAACTCTAGTTTGGGTCCAGTTCTGACAGAAGCCCACATTTTTTAAGTAAGACCTCTTAGCTTTTCACTGTTCTAGACTTTGTGTAGTTATCCATAAGGTAAGATATCTTAAGCAAATTTATCACTGTTTATGTTTATTTTTCTAGCTGCTGAACTGAGAATATTAAGCAGTGATGCATTGATGAAGAGGGCAGCACAAGCAATGCAGAAAGGGCCCATAACTGTGCAACAGACATTAGAAATTTTATCTAACCATATTACTGTAGCAGAGTGTGATGTGTTTGGTTACCTCAGTATCGATGGAGACCTTGTGATTCTCATAAAGTCTTTAGTGACAAATCCTTCAGTCATACAGGTGAGTAGCAGTATGATGATAAATTTGCTGTTGTGACAACTGTGGTATCTTGAAAATACATGTTTCTGTTGGTGGTGCTGGCATGATGATAAAGTTGATGGTTTTCAGGCAAGATGTATCATAATGTTTTTGTTAGTGGTGATAATCATGGTTACAGAATGAAATTAATGCAGATCTACCATGTGCAGGGTATAAAATATAATAAAAAAGCTGTCTGTAAGATTTTAAAAATAGTAAGTATAGTAACACATTTCTCCATCAAATAATGTTCCCCAGTCATATTTACACTAGAAAATAAACTCTGCTAATTCTCAAATCCAGCCCTCTCAGAAAGACAAAAAAACAAAATCGTCTTGCACTTCTGTATATGATAATAGATACTGGGAAGAAACAATCGTAAAAATTGTCCCTTCCTTCCACTGCTAAATGGCAACTTGTACACAGATGTTTATTCTGTTTAAGCTGAAGTACGAGTACCATTTTGCATTTTCGCTTCTTGACATCCATCTAAATCTTCATTTATCCATTTGTTTGAGCATTAGGACCTGTAAGTTGAGGCACATGGGGTATGATACACACCTACAGGTGTTAGGGCCTGTAAGTTTAGGCACATGGGGTATGTTACACACCTACAGGTGTTAGGGCCTGTAAGTATGATACACACCTCAGACCCGCCAGTTGTTGACAAATCTATCTGTCTGTCTGAACATTTATATTGACTTGTGGCCAGGGATTTGTTACATCAGCGCTCCCAGCCTTATATTGGCTGATTGTACTTTATTCATGGAATTACCCAGATCTTTCACTTTCAAGCTATCTGTTAGGCAGACCACCCAGTCAACATCCATTCTTTCAGACATCAGTCCATGTGATGCAAACCATGTTAGTTCCTTGACAAATTATCTAGCCTGCAGGTCCAGTGTTGACTAGATCCAGTGGATAGGTACTGTGTTACACCATTGATCTCTGGCATCTTCCATACTACTGGGGATGATTTTCACAGGCATGGAAGCTACAGTCAGCTGGTTCACACCAACCCCATGATGGAGCAGATTGAGATTATTTTTAAGACTCTTAGTGAGGAGATATACCACATTTCATCACTATCTAAATGTTCACTACTGCTGTCCACATGTGAGATCTGTATGGTTAAGGCCTCTGTAGACACTGAGGATGAAGTCAGACACTCCTTGGACTGTCTGTTTGAAAACCCTACATTGGGGAATCCAATGCACTTTTTTGAAGAGGCAATTGCCATCATATTTCTCTTCCAACTTGTACTTTCACTCAGATATATACAGACTTTCCAAGCCAAGATATAAGAAGAGTGTTGCAGTAGACATGACTTTATATTTTCATATTGTTGATCGTCATGTTTTTCATGTGACATGTAAACTTGTGCAGAGTATGGTGGCCACATTGTTGATGCTCATCTTGGTATCACTGATGTACTTTTGTCTGGCTGAAAAATAAGACATGAGTGTGTGTGCAAGTCCATGGGCTGCAGGCAATGTTGTTGAATAAGATGGGGCATCGTTTCATGGCCAATCACATCATTCATCAGGGTGTGGAATTTTTATATATATCCATCTCTGTTTCATTAATCTCCTTCCCATCTGCATTGCCTCGATTAATGAGCTCTGAGTTGATCTCCATCAGAGAGTGTATTTCTGTTTGAGTTTTTGCAATTTAGCTTTCCCATTGGGGCTGCAGACTTGATCTTCTTTAGCTACTCCTTTATCTGCCCTCAGCAGAAGGAAGTTCTGACTCTGTGGCACCCTTTTAAAGCATCAAGTTATGATCTTGACTGAAATAAAATTGATTCTGCATCAGTGGCAAGATAAACGATGGCTTACAGCAGGAATACACAAGCTAGAAAGTCTTCTACTTTCAAGGTGTATGAGGGAAAGTGGCACATTTTCAGGGACTGTGTAATGGCAACACCATTGTCCCCTTGCAGGCAATCAGAAAGTATTCATTCAATCGCTCTTCTTGATCATTCTACTGAAAGATGATGTTGCATGATCCACCTTGTGCAGTTAGGCACTACCTGAAATTTACGGAAAATAGTAGTAGTGGGGCCCAAAATTCACTTTCTTCCAGTGAAAGCCAGTAGACAAAACATAACCCTTCTATCCTTGGCATCTTCGCTTATTTGGGTGATACACTTAGCATAATCTGTAGTTTCTGATGACCAGGTACACTTCATTAAAATTTCAGTTCACAACCTTCAAGTAATCTCTGCGAACATCCTCAAAAAAGTAAGCATCTTTATTGATATTTCACTCTAGCTTAAATTGGATAAAATCTAGTATTAGGTAGCCACCTAGTGGTGGAAAGGGGGGTAATTTGTGACCTTTTCCCCATTTTCTGTGGCCAGTCTTGTCATAACTCCATGGATGATCATATTGATGTAGGGGTTTTCACTACAATACTTATTAAGATGTCAGTTTGGTCCTAAATTTAAATGATGCTAATCCTGCACCCAATATGGCCAATACGATGGCCATCTTTAAAATCTTGTTGCTTGTCCTCCTAAATGAATAGTCATCTCAACATGGTTTTCACCAAAAGACTTCTTATGAAGTCTAGTTAGTCGCTGATGAAAATGATGCCAATCATACATCAAATATGGCCATCTCAGGGGCTGTCATGTAAATTTTGTTACTGCTCCAGAATATCATTTTGGTGAGTAAAGCACGAATTACTTTTGTTTCTACATTTGTCATTCAGGTGGAAAATGTCAGAGACCAAATCACACAATTTACACTAAGCTTGCTTTAATACCTGCTTGTTTATGGATGGATTTTGCATGTGTTAACATTATCTTTAATTTTTTTATGCATTTGAAAGAATTTTGACATCTTTACATCTTATATTTTTATCTTGTTATACTTCATATTTGCATTTTTGGAAGAGTTTATCTCACAAAGTTAGTCTGCAATTCAGTTTTACAGTGTTGGAACTTTACCTTTAGTTTGCACCATATAACAGCTATTGTACTGAGGTGCTCTAAAATGGCACCACACACACACACCACACTTAAGGCATTATTTGTTGTGTGATTTGTCAAATGAGAGTGACTGTCATGAAATAATGTTATCCTGAATATAACACTTTTTTATGTATTTGATGAGAGGCATCTATGATTATCAACCTGTTACATTTGATGAAGTTCCGAATAATTGTTCAGTTATTTATTTTGTATAGGCAGTTAGTAACAGAGCACTTATCCATACTATTCTATATAGTGACACATCACTGGGCAGATATTCAGCCAGGTGAAGTAAGGAATATGCACACAAACCAAGCAATTTTGGATTGCATGGACCCTTGACTATATAAAAGATAAACACATTTAACAAGTGATTATTCTAAAATAGGATATCTAATGCAGTTGAGCTCTGCTACTGAATAATGAGCCTGTCAATGAGGCTTTAGTGCTCTTTGCTTCTGATCTTCAACAGAATCAATGATATAGACCTGGATATACATGTATATTTGTGATGACAGATCAGTACTGTTTAAAGTTAGGTCTGCATTGTACTTGGATGAATATGTATCTAGGTTGCATTCTTAACTCTGACATTTTCTCTTTCAGGTTCAAGCCTGTGTGAAAGAAGCAGAAAGATTTGAACACTTAATAAGAACTCGTAGCCCAGTTCTAATGTCTCATCTTGTTTTAACACCGTTACTCTATGCACCTCTTAGGACTTCTAGTGTATCAGTGACAGCTTCAGGGGGGTGTATTCTTCCCTCATACCCATCATTTCTTCTCACTTTCCTGCTATCACTCTTCAGTTGGAGAATACTCAGAGTAATATGAAACAGAACTCGTATTAAGATGTTTACAGATATATAGAATCTCATTGGAGTACATGAAAACTCCAGTACACATTGCCATGCTGGCTGGTTGGCATGGCAGATGCATTTTACCATGGCAACATGAAGCTTTAGTTTCCATGGAAATGGCTGTGTTTTTATCAGATATGCAGCTGAGCTGCTTTAATATAGCCTACTGTGATCATTCGTTTGAGGCCAAAGAAGAGGAGGGGCAAAAATAGAGTAATATATTTCACACCGATGCTGATGTTAAAGAACAGTATTCTCTGGCAGTTGTTAATGGTGGTTGCAAGTGGATTTCAAAATGGGAAGAGTACTTTGTATGCAAAATCGTCTGCCTGGGATAGAAGTTGGTTCAGATTAAAGTGGACAGACTTTTCACCAAGATTACTGTATCAATTGCTATTTTTGTTTCTTACAAAATGGTATTTATTCTGGGAGAGCCGAAAAAACCCACAACAAAGTTTGCATTACCAGTGCTTTGCTTTATTATTGCTTCACAATTTTCCTCACCAAATTATGAGGGTTTCTTTGTGAATTAAAATTATGTACGTAAAATAGAGCTGATCATGGATAGAAGAATGCTGTTGGCAGAAGTGAAAGGAAATGAAAAAACAAAGAATTCAGAGTATGAGAGAAGAGTTGCAATTTAATTACAAATGCGTTTTGTCTGGTTCTACATGTAATTAATGGAATATTATTCCATTTTATATAATACCCACTTAACTGCATACAGTCTAGAATATTCATTTGCTGGCACATAATACACAAGCAGATCAGGACCTGTGCACTTTGCTTGAAATTATAAGTACCAAAAAGAACAAGACAAAGACAAAATAACCATAAACCCTGATCAGGTGGTGCATGATGGGAAGGCATTTCTGGGCTGAAGCAGTTAATTGTTGAGTATATAAAATCAAAATGCATTTGCACGGCTCCATAGTCAGTTAAAAACTAATTTTTGTTTTGACCTGAGGCATAGATAAGACAAAAGTGTCACTTTTCAATTATTGTTGTTGTTGGTGTAGGGGTCAACATTAATTTTGCATTATCTTAGTTTTTCTGACATTTTTTCATGTATCGGTAAACTTGATGGGTGTATTCCTCATGGAAGGTACTGCAAATGACATGTAAAAGGAGGTCACAGTGATCAGCTTTGCACACTTGAATGACCTTGCTTGGCAATTGCAGTATGCCTCAGCTATGCAGGCAAGACAGCATATTCTTCAGAATTCATGTTAACACTAGTAAATCAAACATTTTTCATTTACTCCTTTCTGTCTATAGTTTTTTTTTTTGTATTTTGTTATTTCACTAAATATATTATCTATAAAAGGCAAAAAAATTAACAGCTAAGTAGGTAATGATGAGCCAGTTTTTCTTTTGCATTTTTTATAATGAGGTCAATGCCCTTCATATAAAGATGTAGATCATAGTATAAAGAATATTCAGTAAAAGATTCATTATAATTAATTGATGTTTTGGTAATGGAAAAATCTTAACTTTTTTCAGTCATGAAAATGTATTTAGTCAATTAACAGTAATCTTTTGGCAAATGAAAATCTTGTATTGAAAAATATTTTCTTTTTTTTCAATTGTCTTTTAATAATTTTAACAGTTTATGACAATTGAAAACATGTGATATACAAATTGATGTGACTGTATCTACAAAAGGTTTCTTTTTCTTCCTTGTCACACCTATGCTTATTTTGAGCTATATGTTACAGTGGATCAACCAAGTCTTTTTTATTTAAAAGCTGCTTCAGGAGATCATTGTAACAGAAATGAAAGCAAATATTTCAAAAGAAATATGTTGTGATTGGTCCTAAAGATAATATTGTTAAGCCAGTTGATTGGGTCTTATTCATCATTTTGCTTGTAGTTTTTGCCAGGATCAGTCGTTAATCTTCTGGCTCATCGTAAGATGGCAGGTCAGTTTTTATGTGGTTCACTAATGCATATTATAATAGGTAAATACATTACTCTCAGATTATACAATAATTACAATGATCCTTCTGGAACAGTGTTAAAGAGAGCAATTACAGGGCACCATCTTGTAGATGATGTCAGTTTATACCCGAGTACATTATACATAGTTCAGTGATACCTTACAATAATGCCATTACAGTACACCATCTTGTAGGTGATGTCAGTTTATATCCAAGTACATTATACATAGTTCAGTGATACCTTACAATGATGCTATTCAAGGGAGCCATTACAGTGTACCATGTGGTAGACAAGGTTGCTTTATACTGGAGTACATTAAGGATAGTATTGCTATTACATAATGTAATCAGATCCACGACCGTACTTGCATTTTAAAAGGACCCAGTCAAAATGAGATGCCTTATGGTGAGGACCACTCTGTCTTATTTGTAAGGGCAGGTTTGATTGGTCAGAATGTAACACTAGCTCTGTCTTGTTTCTAAGGGCAGGTTTTATTGGTCAGAATGTAATACACTTGCTCTGTCTTGTTTCTAAGGACAGGTTTGGTTGGTCAACATGCAGTACACCAGTGTAACAGAAGTATCACAAGATATGTCAGTATAATTCTGAAAGTACATGATATTTGACACAAGTGCATGCTGTTCAGTGAGTAAAATGAGTTCTATTTACATTTATATCAAGCAGATGTACAAGTTATGTCCCTTTGCTTTAGGTCCAGAGACATTTGACGGTAAAAATACATTCTACCTGGGTGATTGTTCGAAATCGCAAGATGTAACACATATGCAATATGTACAGGGTCTGTTCTTAAACTGAAAATTTATGGGAGAATTTCCCTGTATGTGACACTGAGGGTGGAATTTCTGAATATTGGAGGGATTTAATGGAAAAAAATAAAGATTGGGCTTGAAAAATATGATGTACATCAGTGGATTGTTCAGTATGATTTCATAGAAATCAGCATGAATCCCAATTGCACATCTTTTATATATGAATGAATTTGTACTCAGTTTAAGTACACTTAGATGGCTATATAATGTACAGAAGCCACTTTAGTATTCCCATGCTATTAGATGGCTATATAATGTACAGAAGCCACTTTATTATGCCCATGCTATTAGATGGCTATTTAATGTACAGAAGCCAATTTAGTATTCCCATGCTATTATATGGCTATATAATGTACAGAAGCCACTTTATTATTCCCATGCTATTAGATGGCTATATAATGTACAGAAGCCACTTTAGCATTTCCATGCTATTAGATGGCTATATAATGTACAGAAGTCACTTTAGCATTCCCATGCTTTAAAGGGGGACATTTTGATACCACATTTAAGCTACTGGGTTCAAATTCACAAAAATTTGGGATAACCATCTGCAAGAGGTGGGTTATCCTTGACTTCTACCCCCTGGGGTCTCTGGCATGTGCTGACAAGTCAGTTACATAAATTTCAGCTACAGTGCCATTTTCAGATAATTTTCATTCAAACTATGTGCAGACCATGCATCATGTATGTGATGGACTTGGTATTGTGACACCTGGTTCTGGGTCATGTAATTGGGGATGGAGTAGGTTTGGAATATTCAGTAAAAAGCATGGGGAATTTGTGATGATGAGCCATTGCAGTTGTTCTAGTTTCAGCTTGCTTAGGTTAAAAATCCTTTCAAATTGTAAAGTATTTAACCCATATGACCTCTAACCTTTCAAACTCTTCAGTGCATAAAAAGCAGACTAGGTCATAATGTCAGCCAAAGTGTAAATTCATGTACAGTAATGATATCTTTTGTTGCCTAATGATGAATGTGGACCAAGCAAACCTGGCTTATTATGAGTATTCAGTAGTCATCTGTATCTCGAAGATATTGCTCTTTTGAAATTTCTAGTGTTTGAATTATTGCACATTTCCAAAATTTGAATTTGAGTTTGCACTAAAGATGATGAGTTTTGTCATGGACCAGGCATTGTATTCTCAGAAACGTTGAGCATGAAACACTTTGAGGAGTTTTGTCATGGACCAGGCATTGTATTCTCAGAAACGTTGAGCATGAAACACTTTGAGGAGTTTTGTCATGGACCAGGCATTGTATTCTCAGAAACGTTGAGCATGAAACACTTTGAGGAGTTTTGTCATGGACCAGGCATTGTATTCTCAGAAACGTTGAGCATGAAACACTTTGAGGAGTTTTGTCATGGACCAGGCATTGTATTCTCAGAAACGCTGAGCATGAAACACTTTGAGGAGTTTTGTCATGGACCAGGCATTGTATTCTCAGAAATGTTGAGCATGAAACACTTTGAGGAGTTTTGTCATGGACCAGGCATTGTATTCTCAAAAAGATTGAGCATGAAACACCATCTTATTCTCAAAGTTGGAAAACTTGATGACTTATTACTTTGATTACTGGGGAAAATGAATTAGATCATCAAATTCGCAGAATTTTCTTCACTTTAGTTTCTCTACTAGCATGTAAAATTTCAATTTAGTCATTGTGCATTGAGAATAATATCTGATTTAGTGGTTTTCAACTTGAGTTTCTTATAAATTTTTGACAATATGGGGTTCATAACTTGTATTACATGTTAACAGTCTGATATATTGGCCAGTGCATTTTTTAATGCATGTTTCATTTTCTCATTATCTAACATTTCAGCAGCAGTACAGTTATAGCAAAGCCCAAAGATTTGACCTTGTATTATTTTTTTTTGTTTAAATATTTTTTTTAGTAAAGAAATGTTTAGAAATTTGTATCTGTATCATCAACCATTAGAATTTTATTACAGTCCATTTTAAAATGTGATTTTTAGTCACGACATTAGTTAAGATATTTATTGTTGAGCAAACACATTGCAATATTGTCTGCAGGTATAATTTCAATTGTTTTAGAAATGTTTTGTAATAAGATATTGTTGAAATAGTTAAAAATTATTTCAAAATATTTTCCCAGTAAAGACGAAAGAATCAGAATGTTTTTAAAAATGGGAAAATATAGAAAACATTATGCCAGACTGTTTAACCAGGACTAGAGACATTTTTTTTTGATTTAGTACACTCTTTTGGGAAGGTGTATAGTAACTACTGAATACAGATATTATGAAATCTCATATTTCATGAAGTGCTTTACAAGGTCCTGGATCTACTCTAAGAAATATGATTGTGGAATTCATACCAATTTTTTAAAAAATTGCATAAAAGAATCTATTGATTGCACAAGTATCACATCTTTAAATAACTCCTGTATTCAGAAAATTACTGTTTCTTTAATAAATAATAAGTGGAAACTGCCTCCCCACTGTTATCATTTTTGAATTGACCCTGTAGGTTCCTTCCAATGTTTTTGTATGTTATTTTTCCTAGATTATAGCAACAATCTGATTTCTTTGGAATCCTGGGCTTCATCATTGTTAATTGTATATATAAATACAGAGGATACATCTTTCATTATGACATAAAAATTCAGATCATCAAATTTTTTGAAGTATCATATAACATGTATTTTCATGGATACTCAGTGTTGTGGCACACATTGTCATGCATGTCAGAAATATATTGAACTGTGTGAATATCCCCCCAAAGTTAATTCTAGACAAATGCAACATATATGTGATCTATTTTAGTATTATTGCCTGCTTTACATGTAGTTATAACTTGTATATCGGGCATAATATTTTGCTGTTTCAAAACCACCAGGATTTGATGATGATGGTGCTATGAAGATTATGTGTATTTTTTATTTATGAATATATTTTGAAGTAGTCATTGCTGATTTTATGCAGAATGTTGATAGTATGTATGAACTACAGAAGTGCACGTGTACATGTATGAGAATGGTTGCATTTATATTCTCATTCATTATTTGTGGTCTTTGTAAAATAGGTGTGAAAAACATACATACGTACGTACATACATACATACATCTAGTAAGTGCTTATTCAGATATAAGAGTGCTATATATTGCAACATTAGTCTGGAATATTTAAAGATACATGTACTTTTTTTTGTCAAGTGTATACTGGATTAAAATGGGACCACCAGCCATATTAAGAGTCTATAAATCAGTGTATGTCAGTCACAGATTGAACATCATTGATATAGCACAATGAAGAAAGGAATGGTTTAATTATATTCATAAAGATGTCAGTATTTCATTTTTTATTCCCTGAAGTGGGGTTGGGGTGGTATTAAAAGTATTTAAATGTATATGTCATATTTTTTTCAACTTATTTTTGAGAAAAATTAAAATCTTAGCTGTTGCAATTTATTAAAATTAATGTACTTACATTAGGGTGTTTTTGAATTTATGAAGTACTTATTTAAGAACATTTTCAAGACATTTGGCAGAACTTATAATTGGAATGTTAGTATACTGTGAAATATTACTGCATCAGTTAATCAAAAACTCATTGTCCTGTAATTCTGACTCGTATGTGGAAATCATCAGTAAAGCTTCAGTATTTTTGTATCTACCTCATCTTAGCATGTTGTGCAAATCTACTTTCTGTTGTTTTTTTTAAGACTTTATTTGCGCCTTTCCTGTTGTTAATGCATTACCAAGCTTTTGCATTTCACAGGTGTGCAGATCTGGTATATGATTCTATGTAAATTTACTGAAATTTTTTATATATGGAAAACTGCTGGAGTTGGTTCAGTGCTCACCAATTATTATGCCTATATTGTCTGCATTGGGGGCATGTTGATGTGGTCCTTTCCATACTTAAGTCTATTCATCCTGTTGTGATAAAACTACTCAATACAAATAAAATGTTTTAGGTATCTTTGTTTGCATATTTAGTCCAATTTTTAGGTAGATACAGTAATTTGCAAAAATAAATTTTCACATTTTAAAAACATATGGATCTTGTTTGACAAAAAAACATGTTAGCATGACTAAACAGAAACTGATCGATATATATTTGTATTCATATATAAATGACCTAATTTTAAGTCATTACCAAGTGGTCAAATCTCATACCCATTTTTGGACATGGATATTTTTTTAAGACCTTATTATGACCATTAGGTAACAGCCAATTGAGGTAGACAAGGACAACATGTAGATGACCTAATTAGATTTTCGGTGTTATAGCAGTTTTCCTGATTTGTCAATAAGTGTTTAACATTTTGTTAACTTTTGTTTTGAGATCACATATCTAGGACTTTTATATATAAAAAATTAAGCATTTTCCCACTTTGTCAGAAAGTGTTTAAAGTTTTTTGTTTTGAAATCATGTATCTAGATTTTTTAAAATAAAAAGTTGTACTTTTATGCTTGTATAAAAATGGCAGAAAATCAAGATTCTCAGTAATGCTTACAAGCACAAGAGACATCATTAGTAGCAGTCGTGGTAGCACGGAAGTATTTTATTGCACAAGATCAGTATTGTAAAACTATTGAAATCATATACACAAATACCAGGAAATAGAACGAGATAAATAGCTGAAAACTTTACAAAAAAGAGGCTGAAATATTTTCTTTTTGCAATCACCAGGAAGTGTATCTCAGTATTTTCCAAGAACATGAAGGATATTTGCTTATTATTGGAGCATTGTTACACAGTAATCTTGTGCTACATATGCTATATGGAGCATTGTCACACAGTAATCTTGTGCTACATATGCTATATGGAGCATTGTCACACAGTAATCTTGTGCTACATATGCTATATGGAACATTGTTACACAGTACTCTTGTGCTACAAATGCTATAATTACTTCACATCGTATTGGTATTTTCAGATGTACCTGTCTTCACTTTTGAAATTCAGATTTCCCCATGTGTAAGACACCTAACTACAAACAGCATAAAACTGGATATCATGATGTAATTCACTGGTATATTTGAGTCAACACTTTATTTTCATTTGCCTCTCTGTAAGCTTGTATATCTTGAAAAGGCTCAAGGTACCTGCAGCATTGTCATAAGAATCTACTAATGGAGGCAACCATTTTACCCTGGGATTGTGAAAATATTTTTTGTTTATACCAAGAATCTGGCTTTGTATTTTAGAGATTTTACCCTGTTTTGCCTTTATCTTTCTTTTTGTTTGATTTTTTAGGGATTTTAGGATACTTAAAATTACTTGTCACTGCATAGTTAGGATTACGTTCATGTGCCATTAAGCCTTATAAATACTTAGGAATATATTCTTTTGATAAGATTCATCTAGGGCTGGCACGGTTAATTGATTGCATGTTTAAACTGATTATTGATAAGCGATCTTTGTTTTCGGTAAACATCTGAATGCTATTAAGGTGAATTTTTTCTTTGACCTTAAAACAATTGCTGAATCACAGTCACAGAAGCTTGACACAAGATATCCATTTTAATTATCAAAAGAAGAAGTTAAATATTAAATCAAGGTTATGACTGTCAAGTGTATTTAAGTTGAGATGGTTTCTTGTTCTATTCACTCTGAACAGCATCACTTTACTACACTAAACCACTCTATAACTGAACTTTTAAGTACTTATCATATAGTGTTTAAAAATCAGTTATCTGTTAACAAAATTGGACAAATTATATTTTTATATATTTTGGACCTCGTTTGCATGCCAAACTTCAACCAAAAGGCATAGATGGCGAGCATGTAATATAATTGCTTGGCATACAAACAATACTTATTCTAACTCTGTCCATGGGAGGAATATAGTTGAACACCTTATGGTGAGAATGCCCAATAATGAAGTACATGATATAATTTCTGTAGTGAATAATGAAATGGGATTCATGACAATACCTGCCTTATAAAGAGGAACTGTGTTATATGGTAGGGTCTTATATGGAAGGAGTGTTGTTTAAGCTATTAATGTTTTCTCCAGAAGAGTGAGCATTATTATATATGGGTATTTACAATATTCATTTCAAAAGAGATGTGATTGTATTAAAATATAACTTTAATCTCTGCACACTTTGTATGAATTAGAACATGAGTAAACAAAAAGCTGTCTATTTCAACTTGACTTTAAAAATTATGTATTTGTGATGCATATTTTGTAAAATATCAATATTTCATAGTGGTAACAATTTCTTGTTTAATTGTAAACCTCCTTAATATGAACTTTTTTCTTTATTGTTACAATATGACAGAAATCAAAATATATGAAGCCTTTACGAATCTTGTTACACATGGAGAAAAATTAAGATCCCATTTTAGAGCTTTTTAGGATGTATTTCTTTTTGGCAATTATTGAATATTTGTACTTAAATGATCTGGCCACATACCTTTGTATTTCGGGACCTGGGTTGCAGAATGGTCTGAGGAACATGCCTGTTTATATCACAGACATATCACCTCTGTCAGCGTGGTTTCAAGTCTTAAGCTCAGCCGATATGGGTATGTGAGAAAGCTTGCCAGTAGCTTCCCATGGGTTAGTGGTTTTTCTCGGGGTTTTTTCCTGGGTTCTTCCTCCACCACATATACTGGCTGCCATGTAAAACCATACCAACCAACCTTTATATTTCAAAAAATTTAATTGTTTTTAAATTGTTAAGGTTTTGAATATTAGGTGGAAATATATATAAAAACCCATGCCAAAAAAGCGAGCATTCATCACCACCTAGCATTTGAGATTTTGTTTGCCAGTGCATATTTATCTTTTCTTTTATGTCTCCCTCCTGCAGTTTTCATTATGTAGAATAGACCTGATGCCCCATCATGCATGTCATGGAATTAATAAAGGCATTCATTTGCCCTTGGTCCAGCCTATGACCCATGATGATTTTCCATTTGAGAAGGTCCTGGTGTTATTTAAAATAGTGCAGTTTATATTTTTTTAAACTTGATATCTGAGTATTTTTTGAGAATTATATCCTATTTTGCCACTTGGTTTTGTATGACGTTTTGGGGATATCTAAACTTACATGACACTGTATAGCCAGAATGGTGCTGATGTGCATTGCTCCCCCCATGCATACAATTTTGTCGTAACTTTTTATTAGTATTGAAAAGAGCAGTGTGAACTTCAGTTGAAGGCAAAGTTGTAACATGTTTCTTTTCATTATAACTAATTATATTATTATCTCATAACTTTCACTGTTTTTCTTGTTTTCTGTTTAGAAGTGACCAATTTTGAAAATTAATACTTTCTAGTCTTCATGACGCTATCAGTGACTTAAAGATTTGAAAATAATTGACTATCTTTAGTTGAAGTCACAACATTCTTGCAATTAAGCTTACCTGATAATATATGATAATCCCATCGTTAGTAACTTTCACATCTAAATTTTGTCATCATTGCAAGTTATATCCCATGTTTTTCGTGATTAAGTGCTGTTCTCTACCATATACCTTTGATATGTACGTGTATTACTTTTTGTTTTGTGTATTGCAAGGCAATTTTCATTCTCAGGCTAAATCTAGTCATTCGTAAATGTTACTTTAGAATTTGTCTATGCAAACTTCTATATGTTTCATTATTACTCTAAACCTTTTTGTGTAAGTTGTAAATATAGAATGTTACGTTTGTTATGTTCATGAATATCATAAATATGAGAGACAAGTCTGTTGACACAGAATAAATTGTTATTATACGCGCTGATGAATGTCTTTTTTTTATTATTGATTTTCAAAGAAGACAGCAAACTTTTAGCTATCTGTAAAAAATTTCTACCGATCTTTCAATCTATCTGTTCCAAGTCCATGTTTATTATATGTGATTCATTCCTTATGAAATTGAAAGCAATGCATCCTGCCATGACAGTTCTCCGATTTATTTTATTTCTGTCTCCAGTTCCAACAGAAATAACCCTCATATGTGGACATTTGAAGAGCATTATGCATATCTTAACAACAGCCTTGATATTGGATCATGATTAAATTTCTATTTCTAATTCTGTTGAAACTGCACTCATTAGAGCTGGGTACCACAAAGAAATATATACCACGGTATTTCGGGAAGTACCGATATACGTACCACGGTGTACTACAATTATTTTAAGGACCAATAATTTAATGTTTCAGTGTAGGGGCTCGACACTTTTTTCGTTTAATCTCCTTATGACAATAGCAATGAAAAAAGTTATCGATCTGATTTAAAGCAAAATAATATATTCGTTCTATGAAATTATTCAGAAAAGTATGAATTGTCTTGAGATTAAAAGAAAAGAAAAAATTTCAGCAAAATGACCCCCTCCCCCCTTGAAATGGCCAGTACCTTATACTAGATAAATATAATATGTGTGGTAATTTGTTTGTTGTATATGTTATAATCTAAAATCTGTAACAAATGGGGATAATTGAACTCACACTGTAACTGATAATGTGAAGGACATCATGCTGACATTAGAGAGACTATATATAAATATAGCAAGTGTTGATACTGAAGCCTACAGTTTTTCAACTACACTTTTGATATAATAGGCGAGGAAACTTAGAGTCGGATGCCAACGCCCGGACAAGATATCCGAGAGGGCAAATAAACGTAAGACGTACTTACAAGACGAGAACATATTTAGTGGACTTGAGAATCACACTGAAGTTCAAACGGAAAACAAGTGCGCTATTTAAAATCAATGGAAGATTCGCAGTCTTATAAAGGAATAAATATACTTAACGCATTCATATATGCTAGTAATCAACTAAAAGATTATATGTGCGTGGTTTTGTCCGAAATTTTTCAGAAAGATTGATTTGACTTTAATGTTTTACAATATTCCATTTGGCCACGTCTTTGACATACATGACAAGCGTTAAACATTTGATTCAAGGATGATATTTATAATTATGTAGGTAATATTCACCATTAATTTGTGACAGATACATTTGTGTAAAAAATGATAATTATTAAAACCATTTTGCCCTGAACAATGAATATACGCTGTTAATATCATTAAGTCGTAACAAAATTCTTCAGGAATTTCCATACATTCCTTACTGACGGAAGCTACCGACATAACGGGACAGTGAAAAAGTACCATGATACGTACCGGGGTGGGGGGGGATTACCGCAGTCAACCGGTACACCGGCAATACAGATCACCTTTAGCACACATGCACTGAACAATACTCAGCCAGCCAACATAAAGAGAGATCTGCATCGATGGACTTTATGGCAAAAGCTTGAATCGCGATAATTGCTTTGATTGGATATACATGTATGCATATTCAATAGACGTAAAAGGAAGGGAACTTTGATAAATCCAACCTAACTAGTCTGTCATTCAAACGAGCCCAAAATGTTCCTATGACCATTTGAACAAAGGTAACTTTTCCTGAAAGCAATAAATAGCTGTACTAAAGCACAACCCCCATCTGCTCAAGAATTTATAGAAAAGTCATGCCTCAGTAGATTATCTTACCTACTTGTCCTGCTCAGTTTGATTTAATTTCTTTTTAGAGAAAAAAAAAACGTCACTCTGTCATGACCAAAATTTGAGTGTATGTACCCTAATTTTACTTTGGTTTCCCCCTGCGTTTCCTTACGCTTCAACCTACGTCATTATTACGCCGTGTACAGAAGAAACATTGCGTTTCTAAGAACCGTTGTGTTTCTCATGGACAATTTTATTATTTATCATTAAGCCTTTAGCTATTTACAAAACTACTGTGCCTTTATTTGATCTGAGTGAGAGTCCGCGTCACACACCTGCCCCACATCACGTCTCTTAAAATAGCAGGCATTTATAATTTCATTTGCTGTTGACAACTCTAGTTTTTCATATTACAAACGTCTGCGCGGACGGAGCAGGATATGGTTTGAAATTTGTAACCAAGAAACGAAGGACTTGCATAATTTTCAACGAGACTGTAATCGTGCCTGGTAAATACTTTCGGAAATGGAAGGTGGGATAAGGTTCATGTAACATTGTCTCCAAGGGTATTTTTGATAATCTCGTAGGAAGACGTACAATTTTAAAAAAATTAAATAGATGGATATCTAGCTCCGAGTACCCAGTCAGAATTTCCGACAGTCTAGGTGGATAATATAAAAAATAAAATGTGCTGAATATCAATTTAATAACAGATATAAATGTTAAAACAACACAAGTAAATTTCCACAATTTCTCCACTCAGTCGACCTTTTGAATCTGCCAATTTCATCATCTGATGTGCAACGTCAGAGTGTTTCCACCTGTCTATGCTACTTTTCTAATCTGTATTATTTCATTTTCCTTGATTGGTACTCCAGTACCCCTTCCATCACTTTACTACGTCCTTAACCCTTCCACTTCCTCAACTTCCGTTTTCCGATCTGCCTTCAAACTCCTGCCTCCGTTATTCTATCCGGTCCCGTAACCTCTACAACAACTTCTCCCCACTTCGTCACTTTTGGGTGGCAGGCGGTACAACCTGAACAACTCTAGAACAGCACCGAAGACTTCTCTGTAAATAAAATGGGACGTATAGTCCCGTCTTCCTTTCGACCTAGACAATCTCACACCCTCTCACAACCTTTCATCAGCATCCTGGCGATTAAAATTATTAGGTCACGCACACACTCACATCGAAATATTCCATACACGCTGTACAGTAAAAAAGGGTAATAATACAACAACGGTATTAACGACTCCTGATACATATATCAACAACTTCCGAGTCATGAGTACACATTTCTCGACATGGTAACTACCACAATCACAACAATCGGACGCATTTCTTACGGTAACAGGCTGATTCGGACCAGCCTTATTTGGTCCAAATTACTGGCTGATTCAGACCAGATTTCTGGCTGATTCGGACCATGTGAAATATCAATAAGTTTCGTCTGAGATTTAAATGTGACACTACATTTGTTTAAGACATGATATTTCTCAGTTCAAATATGCATTTAAGGAATCGATCATTAAATTGCATTTAAGGAATCGATCATTAAATTGTATGCAGACTGTTGGGGACAAAAATCGCTAAAACAGTGTCCATACAGCAACATTTATTCATACATATTGATCTGAGTTTACATTATTTGTGTCCACACATACAGGTCTGGATAGGTTTATGCCTTTGCTAGATTTATGTAGAATTTATTTATACTGTCTATTTTGCTATATACTAATAGTACTACATAAAACTTATATATTAAAGGAGAAAGTGAGGTGCTGTATAATTACTGATTTAGTTCGATAAAATATCACACGTCAATATCATACGTTTATATTCTTCTAATTTTGTGGACCTCGTAAGACGAATTATATTTTAATAATATTTGTTTCAAGCAGCGTTTGTTATTCTGAATTCGTAATCTATCTGTAAAGTGTAGAATTTTGAATAAATGTTGAACCTTAAAGATGAATGCATTGAGCATTAACATTTTATCACATTGAAGCCAGAAAAGTCTTTGTGACGGGTCACTTCGACCTTTCTTCTGCCCCATCCCATGTCAGTGTTAAACTTGACAGACCAGCATCTACGACTCGTTGAGATTTGACAGGGGCATCGCAACGCTGTCCTGAGAAAGTAAACATTTGAACCCATTTCAAGTAGTCATTTTTAAAAGGAAGTTGATGCAACATAATTCAGAGATTCTAGGCTGTCCAAAATCTGACGAAAGAAATGATTATCTAAAACATTAATGCAGATGATTTGTTTCGTCTACGTATACTGGTATGAGTCTGAGTATGTTAATGCCTTTTTTAAAAGCAAGATTTATGTGGAATATTTCTGTATCCTAAACGAATCATATTTACTAAAACAACGAGCACCGTAAGTGATTTTCATTAGCTGTATTTATTATGAATCATTTAACTGTATTGAACATTACTATTGAAAGTGTATACCGTATACTGTACAAGCGCAAAAAAAAGAATAATCGTATTATTATTTAAATTAATTTTATTTACATAATATGGCAATGGAGAACTAACATGGTCCATAAATGATGGCACATTGTTTCAGTAGCTGACTGGTGGAGATCCGTTTCTCTGCATAGGACTTCCACAGTGCCATCAACCGTCCCTGGCATTTGATAGTCTGCTTACGTTGGTATCTCCTTAGTTTACCCTCGGATACCATCTTAGCTTGCGTAGGAAGAAGGGTGGCTTCGTTGTACAAAAGCAGTATCAGCAAGTAGAAAGGCAAGTTGCCTTTCGTGGCGCGCATGTTAATACGGTGGTGCCACCCCTCAACATCATTGTTGGTTCGGATACTTCGACCGTAAACACTCAACGATGTCACGTGCCATATGCTGCTGGTGATATCATGCACGTAGTCCATGTACTTCACGAGGTCCTCTGACGCAGTTCCCTTCTGACGTAGCTGGTCAAAAGCCGGAGCAATATCCTCCGCCGGAAGGAATGGTAATGCAAATACTTTCCTCAGGAACTTGTGGACATCGTCCCTGCTGTTGTACGCCACCTGAAAAATATTAACATGAATTATATTGTCTGTTTTTTTTTTAAACAGAAAAAAAAATAATATCTAGTCATAGCTGAACTTTATTGGTAATGTTACTTGTTCCGAAATTATTTATTCATGTACTAAGGTATAACGCACCTAAGATAAGATAATATAAGAAAAGATAAGATTTATTTAACGTCGACATGATTTATAAAACAAATTTAACATAACCTGTAATATGCTTTATACCGACATTACATAAAACAATGATGCATTACAAGAAAACATGATTAGTAAGACAACAAAAAAAGTGTATAAATACAAATTGGACAAAACAGACAAATGCATAACATAAGCATAAGCAAGCAAGGCATTTTTGAAGTCATTGAGTAAAAGTGAATTTAGAATGTGGATAACTTCAAACATTTAATATATATAATTATTTTTAAAAAGTCAGAGTTAATAGTAGAGATAAATGCACAAGAACCAAATTTAGTTTCATTTTCCTTATACAATGTTGATTAATATTACATAATATAAAATATTGTTTAATACCTGAAGTCCTTTTTCTTGAACATTTCTCCACAGTGCTTGAGTGAAATGGAAAACGCATCCGTGAATGACCGGGTCATGAACCACGCTTTGTAGTCCTTTCCAGATCCCTGCCTCGAAGTCCGCAACAAATGACGTCACAACAGGTTCCGCTGGTAGATGTTGTAAAACAGCCCTGAATACATATGTGTATTCAAATAATCATGTCATTAATCACAGCCTTAATCTGACTAATTGTTGCACATATTAATTTGCTTAACTTAAATATTTTATTTTTAATTTGTTGTATATAATTTGTTTAATGCACTGATACCGAAATCATACTGAAATTTTAAAAAATACTGTTTCTTACAGCACATACACTTATTATCTATACTGAACTTCTACTTTATGAAAGATCAACTTGATTCATTCGTAATTCAAAACAAACATACCTTTTTGTAATCTCTTTTGCTTTTGCCAGACATCAACATGAAACACGGTGGTAACTGCTTCGTGTCATCGTTGGATTTAACGATGGCGTGGATTGACAGGAGCTGATAAATGGATCCTTGACAATCTTGAAGGTTCCATCAATGAACCACGTATTTGCCTTGGACAGCAGTTCCAACTGTTTCTCAGTGGCGAAGATCAGGTGTCGTCTCTTGCTCACCCTAACATCGACCCTAAAGAAAATTTCGGGAATCTGTGACGCAATGAAGTCTTCATCCAGCTGAAAAATAAAATGTTAAACGTACCTATTGAGTGATCATATATTTATTTATATATTTATTTGTTCATATTACAAAATAATAATAATTGAAACGCTAATTACCTGAAAAGATAGGTCATGAGGATCACTTGGTCGCATTGTCTGTCGTGTTCAGTTACATATCCTGACCATCGTGGAGTATACTGGTCGCGAGTGTTCTGGTTGCCCGGGGTCAGCATACTCATATAGAATGTCATCTACCATTGATGGCGCCGACCCGAACGTGTCACCAAATGCTAAAGTCTTCAGCTAAAATAAATAATTAAGCTACGGAAATTAGTATTTTCGTATATATAAAAGGATGCGTCAAGTTGTTATCATCGTGTAAATTACCTTATATTTATAATTAATTTTAAATAACACGATTATAGCTTTCGGTGAAGGGCTAAATTATAATTGTACTATTATGTATATTAAATGTGACAAACATACCTTACATGGCGCCATTCTCCACCCCAGGTAAGTTGTATACACAACGGCTGTCTTCACACCGTGACAGTTAATAACTGATCGATCACAGACGTGTTTTGTCCCGAGTCAGGAAAAATGATAAGCTTTCTTTAATGGTTTAATGTTGTTTCTTCTAAGTTTATCGTGATATAAACTGTCAGTCGACAGTGTGTGTGCGTGTGTGTGTGCGTGCGTGCGTGCGTGCGTATGTGTGTGTGTGTGATTTGGATTTTTAACGTAGCTTTAACAATTTTTCAGTCATATCGCTATGATGTCTGCAGTGTGGCAGTTTATATTGATGTCTATCTAGTACAGGGGCATCATGCCGCACACGCGTAGCATCATGTCCCACCCAGTCACATTATCCTGACATCAGTCCTAACACTAACCTCTTAATGCTATGCACCTAGCGAGATAGCTGTTAGTAATATTTTTATAAGTCTTTGGTATGATTCGGCCGGAGTTCGAATCCGCAACCTCCTGCTTCCGGGGCGGACGCTCTAACCACTAGGCCACTGGAGCGGTCTTCAGTCGACAGAACTTGATACCGCGGTAAAACTAAGAAAAAAACTAGCGTCAAACTATTAAATAAAACTTCGGTTCCAAATCAATGTCAGGGTCAGAAACACGGGCAAAGATTAAAGAGAAAGTAATCTTAAGATGCATTATATTTTTAAGTAGTTACTTCCAGCAGCAGAGAGGGTGAACAGACCACTTAGGGGAATGGTCACCCTTGTGTTTTACCCAAAAAAATAGTGACCACTCATAGAGGTCAATTACCACGTCTACGATTATTGTTTGTCCCAAACAGAACCGTAGACGCCCCTCTCTGCTGCTATCAATATTGGGAATCATCATCTGAATCATGGGAATCTTCATCTGTTTCATCTTTATTTGTTTCATCTTTATTTGTTCTATGTTTCAAGTAATATTCAAGTTCTGATGGTGGTTTTTCTATTTTTGGATTTATGTTCTTTCTGTGTTTATAATATATCATCAAACTTCTGTATCGATCTCCACCGCAATTTTTGCAAATCTGATATAATCCTCTAACGCCGTTGTTACATCCAACACATCTTCGTGGACCAGCATGAGGATTTTTCTTTATAAGATAATTATGTTTCTTGCAATATTCTCCACGGCACCTTTTGTTGCATTTATCTGTTGTTCCTTGACGTAACCACGCACAGTTGTTCATTATATTAATGATATCTATTTAATTAAATTTAATTTTATCATCACCCCTGTTACCCAAATATTTTATCAATACCCACACGATATCTTGTTCTTGGATCATGTAAATTTATTGTTATAAATCCATGCGGGGTAGCTTGCGCTCGTGAGAAGAAATTTTTGAATTTAATTATATCCATGTCACCACCACACCAGGTTTGATGAATATTTCGCAACGTGTGTGTGTCTACGCCATTAAACACAACTAAAATGTTGCAGTTGTCTCTGATCACCTTTGGAATTTGTGTATATCGTTGAGTAACATAGATCACGTCTGTATTTTTGTGTCTACCTCGGGAAAATATTCTGGCTGGATTTGATTGTTTATCTAGCATCACATCGTCGTATACAACTAAATTATTAATAAATCCGTCTATGGAATCTACGGATGGTGCTTCATCAATATCGGTTATAAACTCTATAACATCATTATCTTCATCCAGTAATCGCGTGTTTTCATTGAAATCTTTAAGTACATCATAACATCGTTGATCATCAACGGATGGTGCTACTAAATACAACTTATCCCATTTCAACCATCTCATTATCAGATTAAGTAATAATTGCGTCTTACCCGATCCAGATGGTCCTATGATAATCATTCTGATGGAGTTCGGTAGCGCAGGATGATGCTTAACTGGCTCTCGCTGCCGAGTTGCTGAGAAATCAATTATATCCATATATATTATGACATGAATTTATATTGTTTACGCAGTAAAGTTAAAACTCCAACTATTGATTTAGCTACGGTTACAACAAAAAATAAAAAAATAGCGTACGGTGGAAAATGTTCTGTATGCTGTAGAAAGAAATTTTCATTTTTACCTAATAAGCGCGGTGTTGATATTGCTAATTTGATGTCAAAGTTTCCAGGTGCTCCATGGGCTAAATACAGCGGAGAAAAACATCTACCAGGATATAATTATTGCGGTCCTGGTACTCGACTTGATATCAGGCTCGATAATCAAGATCAACCAAAACCAGGCGAGGAACCAATAAATGCTATTGATCGAGCTTGTCATGCTCATGATGTAGCTTATAAAAGTCAAAATCTACAAGATAGGCATATTGCAGATGTAAAATTAATTCATTCATTAAATTCTATAAAAAATAAAAATATTAGAGAATCATTAGCTAATTGGTTAGTAAGATCCTCGATGAAAGGTAAATTAGCGATTGGTGCTGGTAATTAATAATGGAATCAATTTATTATTCACCGAGAGGATACTGGAGAGGCAAAGCAGCAATTGGTAAACTCGCTGATGAAGCATCGGTTAAACATTCTACTGCTAAAACGTGGTTATCCAAACAAGCAATATGGCAAATTTATCTACCACGTCCTAAACAAATTCAGTACTCGTATTTCGATGTCAGTGTTCCTAATGAAGTTCATCAAGCTGATATTCTGTTTTTACCGCATGATACTGTACGTGGAAAAACGTACAAGTACGCGCTAACCGTAGTTGATGTTGCAAGTAGATATAAAGAAGCAGAGCCGCTATCGGCGAAAACATCATCTGAAGTAGCTGATTCGTTTGAACGAATTTATCAACGAGGACTTGGACCACAAGGTGGTCTACGATGGCCACAGCTACTACAGGTTGATCCTGGTAAGGAATTTCTTGGTCCAGTATCATCGCTGATGAAACGACATAATACCAAAATACGACGAGGTCATACTGCAATTCACCGTGATCAAGCAATTGTTGAGCGATTTAATCGAACACTTGCTGAACGGTTATTTGGATATCAATACGCGAGGGAATTTATTCAGGATAAGAGATCTCGTGAATGGGTTGCAAGATTACCAATCGTGATAGCTGCATTAAATAATGAAATCACACGAACAACCAACATGAAACCCATTAGCGCGGTCACAAAAAAAAATATACCAACACAACGAAAAGATGCTGGAAAACAAAAAATATTAGGTGATGTCACAGTCAGATATTTATATGAGCCTGGTGAACTTGAAGGTGGTAGCGCGAGAGCAACTGATCCTATTTGGAGTGTTACCACACACAAAATATCTACCGTGACAAGATCCACTGGAAGAAATGTAGGCGTTTCCAGACCTGCAATCTACAGATTAGATTCTGCTGCTCCTCAACGTGGATTTACACGTGAACAACTACAAATAATTCCCGCGGATACACAACTACCACCGCGATCACTCCGGTGATTTCGATCACTTAACTAGCACCAGTGCCTGCACCCAAGGCGCTAGCGCCTCTACGTCGATTACATTCGAGACAGGTTAACATGGTATTTTCTCGTGTATGACCGCGACTATTATCTTTTCTATCTACGGTAAATTGTCTTGAATCATTACTCGAATACCGCCATAACATTATACAATTACAACTTGCGCAATGATTGTTCTGCTGCTGTTTTAACTCAATAATAAATTCAACATCAAGATCAAAGTCACGTTTATTTTTTTTGTCAGATTGTTTGTATCCGATTAATTTTTTTCTTATTATATCATCATCGATGATGTTAAATTTATCAACGATTTCAGGAATTATGATTCTACGTAATTGAGATATATTTCTGACCCTCGATACCGCCAAATAAACTAAATTTGACCACTCGATTCGATCGTCTACAATCCAGACTCGTGTATCAGAAATAGTTAATCCCTGAGACGAGTGGATCGTCATGGCGTATCCCAACACCCATGGAGATTTGTCAGCGTGTAATGCATCTTCGACCACACTGATATCAACGGCGACAATATCATTTAATACGAGATTCTGTTTCCTTGACTCTGTCAAGGGTCCTGGAATATCAACATTAATATTCTGTTTTCGTGTATCTGATGGTCTATAACACAACGGTACGGGTAGTTCTGAATATTGTTCTTTATGTAGCTGAAATAACTGCTGTTGTAAAGCGTCTCTGATTATTTTTCTACTTGCTACGATCAAATCGGTGGGTCTCCATGAGTTCAAAAAATCACTCATTGATGTCTCTGAGATCACTCCACGTATTATTTCACACTGAATTTTGTTTGATTGTAATCTGATTAATTTTTTAAACTCCTTCAAATTTGCATCAAGAGCTCTATGGTCATCATCTATTTCTTCGTAATAATCAACGAAATTTTTTAACCAATCATGTGGAGATGGTCCAACAAAAGGCGGAGGTTGACCATGATCGCCACACATTATTATAGCGGTATTTTTCGTCAACAACCAATCAAGAAACATTTTTAATGTATCCAATGAGACCGTGCATATCTCATCCCAAATAATTATTTTAGGTATATATTTTTCCCCCATCCGTTGAGGAGTCCATGTATCCCCGCGCCATCGGAAGAAACTATGATACGTACACGATTGTACTTGCCGCTGTTTCATCTCACGTGCGAGTCTATGTGTGGGTGTCAGCACGATTATATCTGAATTTCTAAAAACATTAATCGTTCGAGTTGTTTTGCCGCATCCACCAGGTCCATTGAGATATACTGTCTTATATCTGGTTATTGGATCACTCAACGATGGTGCCTTCGACATTTCTGATATTTTATTACCCTCACGATAAACATCTCTCACTGGAACATCTGCTGATTCTGTGTAATTGTGTAATAGTTCCTTTTTTATTCTCCACGAACCCCATCGTTCATCATTACTTGTAAATTTCATAACAGGTTCTAAATATTTACTTGAAATATAAAACGAATCTGTTGCGACTCTGACTGCGGTCTCAGGAAATCTATTAATCATCGATAATAAATTTATAGAAACATAAGCCAACATGGAAGATCTTAGATGAGTATATTGCGGGGATACGTCATTTATGTAACTAACGATCGTACCTAATTTTGTTCCGTCGGATAAATAAACACTCTCTCGATTTACAAATGTATTTTTCGCCGTTGTATCAGCGATTATAAAATCGTACTCGGCATCATCTAGAATTAATCGTGCGTGATGTCTTTTATAATCATATGCACCACCTTGAGTAAATTTACCTATAATTTTTCTACCGAGATCTTTTGCGGTTTTGAGTTTATTAGGAATATCATCCTTAAACTCGCTGATAACTTCAGAATCTGACATGGGCAACCAAACTTTGGTCTGTGCATGATATGATATAATTGCCTCACTGACCACCAACGATGTCAGTATCGCACAATCTAGCATGTATCGTAATAAAACTATAGGTGCCCAATGTTTTTCACAAAAATGTCTGCCAAACCAAACATAACAAATCTTGTGAAGATTTTCGTTAAACTCGAACGACTCAATACAGGCGAATCCAGTCAGATCAAAATCAGGTAATGGTCCATTAATTGCCACTCGCGTCATCTCGTTTGTAGGGTGACCAAATCTTTCAAAGTACGTAGAACAATCTCCGTATCCCAGAAAACTTCCTGGATAACATGCAACCATATCAACCGAAATAACATCATTGTAATTGTATTTGGTATTCCATAATCCGCCATGTCCATATTCGACGCAACTTGCGCGTACGTCCTCGAGTAAATCAAATCGTGTTGGTTTCCATGAATTTCGTTCTCTGGCGAAATGAGCCGCAACAGATGGAACGGTAAAACAATTAGTTAGTAATTTGTCAGTATTTTCCGCGTGCTTGCACTGTAAAAACGTCGCAAGATTTTTCATCTCGTCATGGAGGGATTCTGTGCGATATATTTCACCGTTCGGTTTGACAAACTGATCAAATTCACCCTCCTCATTACTTTTAAATAACCATACCGATACAGGATCGGTTTTACTTATTTCGTTGATAAAATCAAACATATCTGTGGGGTAAAATCTAACAGTTCGATCACGTGGAAATATTGTTACTGCGTTAGTCCATGCGTGCGCGTTATGATCGATAATATTTATTGGAGCTCCTTTCGATTTATATTTCGACTGGTACAGTACTTCTCCCGTTATTGTCGCCACAGTTATTGGAAATTTTAATATTTTTCCTAACTCAGCAACATCTTTTATTGTAGCACCGGTATCCTTAACTGAATCAGCCCACGAGTTTATTTTTTCACGCCTTAAATCAGTTAATCCATTTCCACGCATCGCGTTTGTAAAGTGTTCTATTACTCGTTCAGCTACACAATTTAACCTTGAAAATTTCATCGGCGCTAGTTTATCAACGTTGGGTTTTTTATTTATCTCATAAATTCCATAAATAACTGCTGTTACAGGATACGCTCGCTCATAATACGGTTTATCAATACCAGTCAATAGACCCGGTCTGGAATTTTTACTTAATATGATAGTTTTATTATTACCAAGGACAGGATCATATTTGTCACGGATAATCCAACTATCTGTTTCTGTTAATACAATAAATTTTACTCTGAAGAAATATTTTTGATTGCCCTCGTATTCAGCGATGTAGTTAATGATAGTTGCCGCTCGCTTGTCATTCATTGTAGCGTCCTTGACGGAGTCAGTGCGTATAATCTTGAACGTTGACCATGTATGAGATGCACCATCCGTGTAAAATTCTTTCTTAGCGTCATGAATTTTCGAGATCAAACTTTTATTTTTCGGATCAACCAGATCTCGTACTGGCAAGTCAGAAGATAATCTGTCAAGGTTGAATTTATACTTAACAGGCCTAGTTTGGGATAATCTCTCAAACTCGTTCATATAATTAAAACAAATATTTAAATAAAGAAAATTATATATATATATATACAATGTCCCAATGTAGATGGTTGATGATCGGCTCAGTAAATCGATGCAACAAATCCTGTAGAAAGGAATTTTGTTGGATGCACTCACAAAACATACGACGAGGAAGTCTAGGACCAATACCATGTCTACGGTGTGGTATTGGAGTACGTGGAAAGACAGAATTATGTGGAAAGTGCGGCGGGAAACGGTTCAGAGAGCTCAAAAGATATTATGACAAAAAAAATAATAGCGGTGAAAACGCTATAAAATCCGTGGAGGATTATATATCAAGATTTCAGACAAACAATGATTTAAACATATAATATTATTATAATGGAGCAAAATATATTTGTCCCACATCCTGTCATAACAAACTATGAATCAAATATTAATGGTGTCATCAGACACTGCAAGTTAAAAAAACCAGTTGGTTATGTTTCTAATACTGGCTATCTTAGATTTGTAGTTGGAAAGAAAAATTATCATTGTCATCGTTTCACATACGAGTGTCACAAGGGTTTGATCAAAGACGGTCTTGTTATTGATCATACTGACGGGGACACTCAAAATAACTCCCTACACAACCTTCGTGTTGTCACTCGAAGCGTGAACTCTGCATGTGGTAATACAGGAAGATGTAAGACAATCGGAAAGAGGGCGGTAATTTCTACAAACATAGAAACCGGTGAAGAAATTATGTTTCAGTCTATGAACGCTGCTGCGACATATTTTGATATTGACTCGCGTGTGGTAAAATACGTCGCAGATAATATAACCAGATCTACTTTCTCGAAAAAATATAAACAGAAAATTACATTTCAGTATCAATAACTATCATCACCACATTATTAACTATCATCACCACATTATTAACTATCATCACCACATTGAATTAATTTTTTTAATTTATGTCACAGTAGGTCCTCCATACACTACTGAATTTTTGATTTAAGGGGAGATTACTTTGTAATATATAGTTTTCTTCGTAGATGGTTGGTTTTTTATGATCGTAATTAGTCAGTTTAACTAATTACATCGTAACTAATTACATCGTAACTAATTACTCGTAGAAGTATTATTTATGGTTTTTAAATATTTTCCCATCATACAAAAGATAATATTATTGATCCATAGGAAGCTGTGTGTGAAACAGAAACCGTTACTCATTGTAATTGACCTGCAGTTGTGTGTTCACTGAACTTACACTCTGGAAAGTTCTTTGACTGGTGCATTAATGCTACTGTTATTATTGATTTTCGGTCTGCTTAGGAAACCAGCTACAAATACAGAAACTGTTATAAATACAGAAACTGTTATTATTCAGAAACTGTTATAAATACAGAAACTGTTATTATCCAGAAACCGCTACAAATACAGAAACTGTTAAATACAGAAACCGTTATTATTCAGAAACCGCTGTTTAGTGTAAATATTGGTTCCTTAGCTATATAGCTAGCTATATATTAACTTCCGAAACATATGTTCGTAACAATGTTTGATAGCTCGATCAGTATGGTATTGGACTGTGGCGCTCGCGGTCCAGGATCAAACCCCCATGGCTGACAATTTGTCGGTGGTGCGCATAATTGCGATTTTTATAATAGTGGGGGGAACCGCAAGAACCCCTCCGCTCAGCAAATTCACAACCACAATATTGACTTGTGGTTGATACATATTTTCGTATCACCCACTGGATTAATTATTGTGGGTGTGATTTTGCTGAGCGTATATGTTTGTACTGTCCTTAGTTAAGTTATATGTTTGTACTTCATTCATAATCTGAGCTCGCTAATACACTCGATAGGGGCTCTTCATTCATTGTATATATCCATTTCCTTAGTTAAGTTATATGTTTGTACTTCATTCATAATCTGAGCTCGCTAATACACTCGATAGGGGCTCTTCATTCATTGTATATAACCATTTCATTGTATATAACCATTTCCTTAGTTAAGTTATATGTTTGTACTTCATTCATAATCTGAGCTCGCTAATACACTCGATAGGGGCTCTTCATTCATTGTATATAACCATTTCATTGTATATATGTTATATGTATATCCTCTAAGCTTGGTAGATTGCGGTGGCAAGCTACGAGTTTAATGAGGACTGTGCTGTCCTTGTGCTGTCCTTAGTTAGTTATATGTTATGTGTATACCTCTAAACTTGGTAGATTGCGGTGGCAAGCTACGAGTTTAATGAGGGTTGTGCTGTCCTCCCTCTTGGGCCTCTAGACCGTTGTTTGGCGGGTTAGGGGCTCTCGTAGAGGGAATATTTGCCTAATGAACTTGGTAGATTGCGGTGGCAAGCTACAAGTTCTTGGCTGTGCTGTCCCTGAAACATCCCGACGAACTCGCTAATACACTCGATAGGTGTTCTAGGGATATTTTTTTTATTTTAAAGATTTATATATTATATAATGAACCATGAAAATATCAATGATGTAATTGTCGCTATTAAAAAATTAAAAAAAGATGGAATTAATATATCTGATGAACTTAATCCTGAAAAAATAGTTTCTGACTTTGAGATTTTACAAGAACGTAAAACCATGGGTACACACACACTATCATCTGAATACAGTCTCATGAAACGGATTCAATCGGCAATGTTTCAGTCGCTAGCTACCGTAGAAGATGATCATGTGAAGGAGTTCGTTCCTCTTTCTACCGCCGTAGAAAGAATTAAGTCGTTATTATCCCACGAGTATGAGGCAAAGAAAACGATTAGTACTCGCATAAGACTATTAAGAAAAATAATGTCAGCGAGTAACTTCGTTACTGATGAAACGATCCAGAGTAACTTCGTTACTGGTGAAACGATCCAAGGTAACTTCGTTACTGGTGAAACGATCCAAAGTAGTAATTTTGAAGATGACTGAGATCTTTGATCAGAAATAATATTTCTGAATTTGATGGGTTAGTAATTTGTTTTTTTTTTTTACTGAAATTTAACAAATTTGTACAATTTCTTAATTTTACAAATTATTTATTTCTGAATTAATTTATTTATTTACTGAATTAATTTATTTTTTTTTACTAAAATCAAGAAAAATGCACAAATTACTTGATTCTGACGGGGTAGTTGGTAGTCAAAATCAAAGAAAAATGCACGAATTACTTGATTTCTGACGGGGTAGTTGGTAGTCAAAATCAGGAAAATTGAGCAATTTCGTTGTATTTTAGTAAAAAACAATAAAAATCTCAGTAAAAATAATATTAGTAATAAATAAAATTTGTTAGGAACAATTTGACAAGGTTAGAACTTTCTTGATTTTGACGGGGTAGTTGGTAGTCAAAATCAAGTAATTCGTGCATTTTTATGTTTCTGAGGGGGTAGTTGGTAGTCAAAATCAAGTAATTCGTGCATTTTTATGTTTCTGAGGGGGTAGTTGGTAGTCAAAATCAAGTAATTTGTACAATTTCAGTAAAATTAATAAATATTATTTTTTTTAAGTTGATCGAATTTGATTCTGATCTCTGTTACAAATGTTCTTCTAACTGTTAAGAAATCCTCGCGTGTAAAACCCTCCTCCACATGAAGATCTACGATAAAGTCTTACGACAGAAATCCTTAAGACAGAAATCCTTAAGACAAAAGTCCTAGGACTTTACATACAGATTTATTACAAGCTCTTCTTTACGTATGTCAATCAAGCGATTAAGGTGGTCTGTGAGTTTAAAATTGATTCGCGTTAACATATTATTGTGACACCGCAAATACACGGGATTAGTTGGTTCTTGCACGATTAAACTTCCAGGGGGAACTTGTGGTGTGAACGTGTACAGGATGTATCCTTGTTGAGCTTGATTTGATCTTCCGAGATCTATTTGATAGCTGCCATCGATTACGTCACAAACCAGATTGACCGCGACCGTCGATGTTATATTAACGATCCGCGGAGATACGTGTCTTCCGCCGCCATGTGGATCATTATCATGTCTGAGAACAACTGCTAATGGTGCTAGTTTTTTCCACGCATCGAGTATTTTAGGAAAAAACTCATCAATGACATCACTGACAGATTTTCTTAACTCGGTTACACTATACCCGGGGAATTTATAATTCGGTACATCTGCTTCTGTTAATTTATATTTTTCTAACCATTTATATGCCTCAAATTTTTTAAATGATGGCCCTAAACTAACCATCGCTTGAACTATTCGGTTATTAAAATATTCCATATCTGATATAAGCTGATTTAATATTTCCACACGCGTGATGATTTTTTCACGCGATGACGCTGATATGTCAAACATATGTTCGTTAAAATATTGATTCAGTTGATCTAGTTGTTTTTTACATTTTTGATTGATTTCCTGAAAATATACAATAATATCACTCCGATCAAAAGCCAAAACATGTCCTGTTTCCCCCTCCCGACTTAGAAAAGTCCATGTCTCCACGGGGGTATGAAAGATAAAATGGCTAAATATTAATTTATTTTTAAAATCACGTAGTTTTTCCCTGTATGTCGGATTAATTTCATAATATGATTGTCTATCCGTGACATAATCAGACTTTTTCGGTTCTGGTGGTCTTTCATGCACCGGGGGAACATCCGGCCATCCTAGCACTGATCTGATTGAAGATTGATAAATATCAACGGCATAATCAGGCGAGTTTATTTCAACCGTCGAGGACAACGTCGGCTCATGAACGTTTATTGATATTTTTGATTCCTTTCCCGTTATTGATTTTATTCTACGCGCAAATTCCTCACCGATCTCTTCAATCTGGTAACTGCCAGTTGGTATTTCAACAACAACCCAGTCAGGTGTTCCATCGGATTTGTTCTTGTTAGTAAATACAAGCGAATTATTTGCTGGTGTACCATGAAACGATTTTGATCTGATATTGGGCCAGCTGTAATATACTCGTAATTGTGCTAGTGCTATTTCTTTTACTGGAATTGCAGTAGGAAAATTAACACTAAATTCAGGATTAATTGAACTTACCGAGATCATCGTTATCTTTGGCGGAGTTGTGTTGGTCACGATCTGCTGGAGTAATTCTGTCATTATTAATACTTGTATCTTTAATACCTTCATCGTATATTTTGGTCATCATTGAAAATTCGAAATCAGATATAATTCCATCACTGAGACTCGCTGATAACAACGAGGATAATTTCGAGTATGCTACCGTCGCTGTATGTAATTTTATTTTGTAATCGGATAACTTTTCGTTCGTACAAGTACATATTTTTTTTGTGATGATACCAAGCACACCTGCAATAGTTGTTGCTGCTGAAATACAAACAGTTACAGCTACTGGTGCCATCGTTGTCAACGCTGATAATATTACACCGGTTCCAGCAACAACAGCGGATACTGAATAAACAATCACATCAACGATAACCAATCGTCGTCGATATTTTTTTACTTTTACTGTATATTGATCGACTTGATCTTTTAGCGCAGCCTGCCATTCACGCGCTTGATTGTATCTGTATTGTGCACCGTCCATATATATTTATGCAGTAAACAATTGAGGTGTTTCAGCTACAAATTCCAAACACCACCAGTAAGATGTTGCGGTTAATTCCTTATCAGCTGCTTCCAGCATAAATACTTCTTCGGTTCCGCTATTTAATACAACAGATACAACCCCGGGAAACCTGTCGGTGGAATGACGCCATGGAAACGTTATAAATATGTAAAATTTTGCAGCACTAAACACAGACAGCCTGTACACGCCAGTGACTGTTGCGGTATATTTGATGGTATTATTTTGTTTTGACCATGTTGCAAATCCCGATGATACCGTGCATACGATGTTTGTGATATGCCCGGGAGTTATTTCAGCTGGAATTTTAATCAGATTGGTTTTATTGATAATCTCAGGAATTCCCGCTACGATGTCTAGTTGTGTTCGTTTGATCGTGTCTAGGTTACTTTTGATATCAGAAAGTTTCATGTCAATGACGGAAGGATTTCCAAAGAACTTATTTATGGCATCATCGGTTTTCTGAAAATTTCTTCGAAGCCTTGTAAACGCGCCCGTGTGAACGTCATACTCGGCCCGTAGCGTGGATAGTTTTCCATCCACGTCGTCGACGTATTGTTTGTTTGCGACGTCGTTGTCAGATTTTGGAGCTGTTACAGCTACTATTTTGTTCCCGTTCATGTTAAGTTCACCTGTCATTGTGTCACCGGTGTTTCTCACGCGATTAGCAACACTTTTTGCAATTTCATCTCTAATTGTTGCAAACGATATACTTGAATCTCTGATTTTGCCGCTATCAGTAAACACGGGAATATTATCCGTAACTGCACCGAGTACTCGCCGGACTATATCATTCCATCTGATATTGCTGGTTTTTAGTTTACCATATCGATCTTGAAAAATAACAACTTCATCTGGGTCAACTCCAGCCAGGTTCATAATATCAGCGAGGTCATCTTTAGTCGCATACTTTGACAGATCAACGTCGGATTTTTTTTTCTTACCAGTAGAAGATCTTCCGTAAATATCAACCATTATAATAAGATCCGTTGTTTAAAATGCTTTACGCGCAACATATCGGTTGCTTGTATAATCGTGCACGACTTTATGTGGCGGCTTGGATGATTTTGATATAGCGTCGAGTACATTAATTACTTCACGGCCGCATATTGGCGGATCTGTCATTGTTTGTGTGGGTAGCGTTGAATACCAAACTTTATAACCGCTAGTTGTTGCGTGGAGTGGTGCGACATACTTGATAAATTCGACAGGTGGAGCTAACCCGTACGAGTCAAAATAAACAATTCCACGCGGGTCAACCGCGTATGATACCCAATGAGTACCGGGTCCGGAACGTTTGTCAAGATTAATAATACCTGTTTCTAGTTTGTTTGGTTGTTTCGGTAATTGATCTCGCATAAAAACACCTCTAAAGGCAGATATTTTTTAATTTTTTAGCAGCATCAAGTAAATCAAAATTTGATGATGGAACATTTAACGAAGTGACCCTGGAAGCCTTAGGCCTCTCCCCCAACGAGATCCCGGTAATCTTAGACCGCGCCCCTTTTTTTTGTTATATCGTCCACCAGTAGCTTTTTCGAAAATTTTTTTACCCGCCGCTCCAGCAACACCTCCAGCAACACCTAACGCGGCCGCTTTTGCTAAGGCCGGAGCAGCCGCAGCTAGTAATGCCGGAATGGCCGCAAATAGTGGGAATATACCACCCGTTTTAACCATGTCTTTGATGGCGCTCGGGGAGAGATGGAATTGAACTCCAGTTTTTGATTCTAGGGCTTTATTGAAATGTTTAATCTGATTATTTGTCAACGATAATTTGTTTGGACCACCACCAATTTGATCTCGTTTTAGTGATATTTTAGTTCCGCATTTGTTGGCGGTTTTTGATTGAAGCTTTTTTACCTGACCAGGAGTCAGAGTAACATTAACATGACTATACGACATTTTTATATAAAATATATTTTTCTAAATAACACGATTAAAGATTTTCCACCGGTGCATCAACGACCCTCATTCGACCACTACCACCTTCAAGTAGCATGGCCTTGTCGCTAAGTATGACCGCGATCGCTCTGTAATCAACACCACCACCGGTATTTAATGTTGCTTTGAGATGTATATCAACGACAGATTGTTTTGATAGATCAAGATGTTCTAATGAAAAATAATAAATCGGATACAATTTTTTAAAATCTAGTTGTGATATTTGCAACCCGGTATCAACATTTTGATCACGTCCCATAAATGACATCAAACGATGATATGCACGTCCTATGTGATTTAATGCATAATTTAGTTGTACATTTTCTGTTGGTTCCTGTTGTCCGTTTATCCGTAAGGAAATATCTGTGAGACCTAGTCGGTCAAATATCATATGAGAGTGAGTTTGTGAGTTTAAACGATCAGTTCTCTGAAAAGCAATAAAAATATGTCGTGGTGCAGAAACACCCTGTTGTGATGCTATATGCCATGTAAACTGACCGTTAACGTTAGTTTGCATGCTATCCGTGCTTGTTGTTAACCATGACAACAAGGATTTACCACCTGCATCCATGAAAGAAATCAATTTTTGTTCTTCTGCGATCGTTGGAGTCATTACCGGCATCCACAATGAAAGTTTTGATAATATTACTTTACCAGCATCACCAACGGGTCTCCACAGAGCATCATTATCATCGTTCTTTCTTACAAGAACAACCGTGTGTCTAGCTCCAAAAATAACCTTTTTAACATTCCTGCAAAATCCAAAAATATGCGATAGTGGAATTGTACATGAAAAACCTCTATTGCCTCCTAGCAACATATTTCTACGCGCTGCAAATCCCAAGTTGAAATTTTCACTAGGACCACGAACCACTGGCCACATATCAAGATCAGCGGTATCGGCAAAATTTCTTGGTCGTATTATATTATACGGATCACTTTCAGGGTTATCGGAGTTATCTTTCACAAACATCATTGTGGGACCTGCTGATCTTGTATAATCATCAGAATATCTCGCCAGACCAATTATTGTTGTAGCAACGTCGACATCATTCTGAATTGATTCAATATTTTTTCCATCAATCATGTATGTGGCGCCACTAAATAATGCTATGATCCCGTTGTTGACAAAACCAATTTTTACTGGATCTAAGTAATTAGTATCATCCGTTTTTATAATTGTACCTTCTACCTCAAGAAAGGCATCAGCGGGTAAAAAGTATCTACTTGTGTCATGAACTTGTAGTTCAATTCTCCCGGGCTGATTTGGTTGTTTTGCGTCATAGGAATAAAATTGATAATCACGTACAGATTCATCCTTAAGGACGGGTGCTTCCATATCAAATGCTGTGTCGGACACGCGCTTGAACATTTTATTATAATTATTTTTCGTCTAACACGTTGATCACCGCCGCCGGAAAGTTCCACCTCGGGAAGTTCCACTTCCTGATATCAAACTTGAGATATTATTTCCAGATTCACCGAGTCCTTGATCTGCTAACGCCGCTAGTTTTTGATTTGCAGCCTGATTTATTATTTTACTAACATCTGCGGGCATCACCTCAGTACTTGCCAGTTTCACCGGTGGTTGTTGTTTTCGTCGCAATAATCGTGATAATCTTTCTTTGATCGCCGAGAACGCCTTACCAGCAACATTGACAATTGCACCAGGAGCTTTATCACGAACAATATCAATAGCCTTCATCGATAATTGTTTTGCTACAGGTGCTACTTTTGGAGCTATCCTCGTGAATAATCCCCGAATGACATCACCAAGTCCATTTCCGTAAATTGCTTCATAGATTGGTAATCGTGAGTTTACCGCTCTAACCTGTGTGGGTTTACGATGATTATCATGCACGATCATCTTATTTTATTTACCATTTATCTAACAACTAGTCATCAACGAGCTCATCAATAAGTTCTCGGTAAACGCCAATATCCATGATGCCACCTTGAAATAGTCGCCGACAAATATCAGCTGCTTCATTGGTTATTTCTGGTGAATTATTTCCGGCACGTTTTCCTCCTATGAGAACTTCTAACCGTGACACGTCATTGATGATATTATCAGGACATAAACCAGATCCTGTTTTAGGTTCATCTTGGGGTGGTGGTTGCATTACCGAAGTAAGTACTTCAGCGGTGTCCGGGGGTGAACCTTCTCGAAATCCATGTGGTGAACCTGTCGGTGTAAATGTCATTTTCGGTGCAGGAATTTTCTTCGAGAAGGGTGATTTAAGTGACTCTTTAGCCTTTTTAATTTCCGACATCAACCTTTGTTGTGGCGAAGAAGATTGTTGTTGTTCTATTTGTTGCAGAGGTGGAGGAAGCTGATACTGGGAGGACTCTCCTTGTTCTAGTTGTTCCCGTCCCCCTCTAAGTCTTTTTACTTCTTCTTTAAGTCTTTCAAATTCTTGACCTCTAGCTTGTTTTTTATTGTAATATACGCGATATATCCATTTAATGAAATTATCATCATTTGTTTTTTCATGACCGGGTTTTAAAATACTAGATTTATTAGATATATTTTTTGATATCATCTCAGGTAATCTCTCTCTTTCAGTGTTTCTAATTTCCTCAACAACTCCTTCGTTAAATCTTGCAATTAATCTTAAGCTCTCTTCTGCTGTTTTGGGTTCAGATGCAAGTTTTTTTCTCACATCGGCGACTTCAGTACGAAGTTCTTCAATACCTTCAAGTATTTCCTCATCAACAGGTGGAGGTTGAGCTGCGGCTATTTCCCTGGCTATGCCAGGTGGAAGGTCTCGTAAAATCTTCTTTGTTTGTTTGGTTCTTCTTGCTGTTTTTTCAGCCTGTACTGCAGTTTGTTCTAATACCGGAAAAATACCCTTTTTCCTCTTCTCATCTTTCTCCGCAATATCTCCCCATATAGTTTTTTCAACAGCCGATGCAGCTTTCTTAGTAGCTGCAGTGACGGGTTTAAATAGTTTTTTAGTGTCTTCTTCGTACTCAACTTTTGATTCTTGCTGCGCTTGCAGATTTTTTCTAAATGAGTCTCTGACAGGAAGAAATTTTTTAATTGTTTCTAATCGTTCTCGTGCTGTTCTTGCAGTATGAGATTCTGGATGTACCATTTTTATTATAACATAATAATTTAATTAATATCAGCAGAAGAGGAGCAGCAGAGAGGGGGGATGATAAAATTAAATTTAATTAAATAGATATCATTAATATAATGAACAACTGTGCGTGGTTACGTCAAGGAACAACAGATAAATGCAACAAAAGGTGCCGTGGAGAATATTGCAAGAAACATAATTATCTTATAAAGAAAAATCCTCATGCTGGTCCACGAAGATGTGTTGGATGTAACAACGGCGTTAGAGGATTATATCAGATTTGCAAAAATTGCGGTGGAGATCGATACAGAAGTTTGATGATATATTATAAACACAGAAAGAACATAAATCCAAAAATAGAAAAACCACCATCAGAACTTGAATATTACTTGAAACATAGAACAAATAAAGATGAAACAAATAAAGATGAAACAGATGAAGATTCCCATGATTCAGATGATGATTCCCAATATTGATAGCAGCAGAGAGGGGCGTCTACGGTTCTGTTTGGGACAAACAATAATCGTAGACGTGGTAATTGACCTCTATGAGTGGTCACTATTTTTTTGGGTAAAACACAAGGGTGACCATTCCCCTAAGTGGTCTGTTCACCCTCTCTGCTGCTCTTCCCCATACATGATTCACTGGCAATGTTGTGGGATCAGGATAGTATTCCTTTGTGTTGATATAAGAATCAACCTGACATAAACAGGGATGCTCACCAATATCCGGTTAGACCAGGAGCGAAGAACGCCCTATTATCATAACGATAGCCACCGTTTCCTCGAATGGGGATCGATTTATCGGACTATGGGTCAGAGAGAGTGAAAAACAAACCTAGATGCCAGAACTAGTGGTCAAATTACAAATTACAGATGATGGTAAACGGAACACTGACAGCACACCGCCAACAGTAATGTCTGCAACTTATTTTAAGTTATTTGCATAATCTATTTGATTCTGATGCTTGCCAATCTAGGAGAAACATCACAAACAGTCGCGCGCGTGTGTATACCATTTAACAAGGTAATGTCATGTGATTGCTAGCGGTCCGAAGAACACAAAATAGCATAGATGCCAATCTTAATTGTCAACAGAGATAATTTTATGGCCTTGTTATGAAACGTGGAGATTTCCTGTTGTTGTTGTTGTTGTTGTCGGGCTTAACGCCATATTTCAGTACACGATAGGTTATGCATGGCGGCCAGTATTAATGGTGGAGGAAGAAAACGGGAAAACCCCGGGAAGAACCACCAACCCACGAGAAGCTACTGGCGAGCTTTCTCACGTACCCACGTTAGCCGAATCCTAGATTAGAACCCACGCAGAAATAGGTGAGATGGCAGTAATCCGTAACGGAGAGCGCTTTAGACCACTCGGCCACTAGGGGCCCGAGATTTCCTGTTAAATACTGGATAAAAGGATGAAGTAGTTACCACAAAGTTTTAAAGTGGTTGATTTTCTTCAAAAATAATTACTATCAAATGCAAGCCTCTCGTGAATCTTATTCCACTAAAACTCCTTTTGCAATAAAATAGTGTTTGTCTTGTAGGGTTGCGACGTTTAGTGCTGAAGAGTGAAAGAATACTCACAATTTTAAACTATTAAAATCATTATTTTTTCTATATCACTAAATTATAATTCCAGCACTCTACTCTAAATAATTCTAGACTACTCATCTTTTTAAAGCAAAAATATTTTGTTCCTCTAACAAATATAATTCTTCATTATAAGATAAAATAAAAGAATACCCTAGAGTCTCTTGTCTACTTACTAATTTAGTGATTGTGCATGGAGTGGAGAGTAACGTATTTTAAAATGTTTTGCAAAACTTTCAATAATGATAACACTATTCTCAAATATTTTTAGAGAGGAAATATAAATATTTAATGGATGTAATAAGAAGCCAACAAGGAAAACGTTTATTTGTTGACAAGTTTGTATGGGGGTAAAAATTCAATCAAATTTACATGTGTTACCGAATAGCATTAAAGATAACACAAATTAAGCTTGGTTATTTTAAATGTTAATTTCTCGATTTCAAATATGTAAAAGCTGCGTGCGATGTTTTCAAATAGATACACGTTTTACAGTTTAAATTCAATAATGATACCGTTGAACCGAAGAAAAGCATTTAAAAGAAAATGATGAAAACAGTGCAGCATGACGAAGAATAACTCATCTTTCTGGTATGGATAAATGTACAAGTCTGTATATGGGTAAGTTTACAGTACAAACTAAAGATCTAGTAATATTTACAAAAGCAATATACTACTATTTCTCTCATAAGATGTAGGAACAGTTTATGGAGAACAAAGTTCGATTTAAAATTAAAAAAAAAACACAGCACATCGTATTCAACATAGGAAGTAGCTGTGTTGAAGTCGATCATAAAAATGGCTAAATTGTATGTTGGTCTATCGTGAACAAAATAAAGGAATGGACTTCTGAAAACTTTGTAACATAAATAAGAATACAGTCAATATCTGTTGCAACTTTCTCGCAGCCACCGCCATTTATTTCTTGCTCTGCTAGTCAAAGATCAGAAGAGCCGATGGAGTGGTCTTTCATCCATCCATTTTCACAAGTTTGTTATCGCTTCTCCTCCTTAACTACTTGGAGGATTTCTATGAAACTTTATTCACGTAATTCCAGGGTCTAGTTGATCGTAAATGAAACCATTGCTCGGACATCCGACGTGACCCCCACATGAGTCAGCTTTACAATATTTTAATCGCCACTTCTTCTGAATGGATGGTGATATAAACATGGGTTTTTCAACAAAAGATTTCTTACAAAGTATCGTTGAAAATAAAAAATTGTGCCAGTCTGACTTCCATTAGAGCCATCATGGCAGCCTTCCTGAAAATCTTGTTCTCGATATTCATCCTAAAAATTTTTATATTGATATGTTTTTTTTTAAAAACCAGAATGTCTAGTTGGTCTTTAATGAAAATGGTGTCGATCTGATACCTAAAATGACATCCACAGTGGCCTTAATCAAAATAGTATTATGCGACTCCTCCTGAATGGATGGCTAAATAAATACGGGTCTCTTACTGTAAGATTTCTTACGATATCTAGTTAGTGCAATTAAAGATGGTGCTGATCTAATGTGCAATATGGCTTCCACAATAGCCATGTTGCAATAAAACACTTGCTTTTACTATTTCTCCTGAACAATACTAGGAGGATTTCGTACGGTGTCCAGTTGATCCTAAATACTGCCATCCTGATAAGCTTGATATATATACTCCTGAACACGTGATACCATTATCATATTGACATCTGGTAATCACCAGAATAATCTCATGCTGTATCTCTAAATGAAGATGGCGCCACTTGTACATCCAATCTGACTGCGACTGCTGCCATCTTGATAATCACTGTTCTTACTCCTCCTGAATAGATGATTGTATCAACATGTGGTTTCACTAAATGACTTCATATAATGACGAGATGGTCTTAAATGAAAATGGTAATGCTGAGACATATGCACAGTGGGCATCTTGGAAATCTTGTTATTACTACTCTTGAATGAATTAGCATGGAATTTTCACTGAAAGATGTCTTATGAAAAAATGATGTTAATCTGATCTCCAATATGGCCACCAAAGTGGGGTTTCATATAAAGAGTTCTTATGATGTCTATTTGATCCGAAATGCCAATCATGTAAATTGGTCCTAGTCATGGTGCCCATCTTAAAACTATAGTTATCTCTACTCCTCCAGAATTTAGGGCTATATATAACATCGGGTTTCACCAGTTTATGTCTTATGATACCTAGCTGATTCTTAATAAACAATGTGTAAATCCAACATGGACACATCTTAAAAAGAGCCATCTTGAAAAGTTTGTTATCGCTACTCATCCTGAATGAAAAGGCTATATCAACCCGGGGTTCTCACCAGAAGAGTGACGATCTCAAGCTGGTCCTTATTGACAATGTTCTGCTAACCAATCCAATATGGCCACACAAGTGGTCAATTTGAAGAACTTTATCAGGACTGGATCTGAATGAACATTAGGTATTCCTAAAAACTTCTTATGGTGTCTAGTTAGTTCTAAAGAAAATGGTGCCAATCTGACATCCAATATGGACACAGCATCAGCCCTCTTGAAACGCCTCTAATTGCCATTTCTTCTGAATGGAAAGTCATATCAATATGGAGTTTGCAATGATCTGAGATGCGCGTCTGAGAAAGGCCGACTGAAAGCTTAAAATACTGACGAACATCAACATGAACCTATTAACTGAGAAGGGTATCCATGGCAGCATCGTGACGGTAAGACGGCGTCATGAGGAGGCGAATAACCCGACTATGCATAGACTATGATGCCAACGAATCAGCGAATTGGGTAAACAACATTTATCGGAACCATCTTTATGGCTGGGCAATAGAACCTATCCGCATGATCAATAAGCCGCAGATACGTTTCACACTATTTTGGGCTTTTTGCTTGTGTTGATAAAGGAAAATATTAAATGCAAAGGCTGTCTTTAATTATAATTGATCTACCCGAGGAAACAGATCCAATATATGCACATTTGATTCACGTTTAACATAAACATGTGTAAAATCCATCTACGTATATGGTTTAAGTGTGCATAAATATTGAACACATTTTAACATATGATTTTGCCCTGACAACTGTGACAATGAAGGGCTTGATTAATAGCCAAGTACAGAAATTGTTCTGAGCATGGTTTCCCAGAAAAGGCTTTTGTTGACTCGGACAAATCATTTAGCACAAACTTTTTATGAACAATTAAAATCTAGAAATCACATTTGCAGCGTAATTACAACGGGGCCGTACACCAAACAAGTACTATATTTACGTGGTAGACACTAATATGATTGAAACGTCATAAATATAGGTCCTTTATAGTGCCAAACTTGTTTCCTGTCATTATTAATTACAATAACAAAGCAAGTTGTCTAGATGCGTTAGATGCTAAAATATCGTCAGTGTAATTAGATGGTATTCGGTTTTGAAGACTGAAGAAAGGTGAACATATGATAAAGTAATTTGGTCTCCACATGTTTGTAAGAAAATTTATTAAAAATAGTGGTGAGCAAAGAAACAAGACAGGGGTCGAATGAATGTTTAGTATTTTCAATGTTTCGATTATTTCTGGTTCATACAATCCAGATTCAGATGAGAATAGAATATAGCCCCAATATTTGAATATCGGGTAACATTGTATCATACTAGTACAGTTTAGACACGAACGGTAATTTTACATTGTGAAATGACAGAATATGTTGTTGGAAACAATATCGATAACTAAAAAATATTGTATAATAGGCCAAGAGAGTTACAAAGAAGACAAACATGGTTAAATATGAATGCAAAAGAAAAGACAAAACAATCGAAACAGAAGAATCTTTGCGGCTAAAGAGAAACGACTCTCCGCAACAAACCGTTACCCACCATTTTAATTTGACCAAGGAGTAATTTGCAATTAGAGAATGTAAGCAATGACATGTCTCATTGATGCAGTGTTTTTTTTTTTTAAATAAAATTTATCCTCTCTCCCTCTCTACAGCCATCATTCTCATTTCTTTTGTTCTGATATCTAATCAACGAATCATGTGCTTTTGTCATTACTCTTGCATCTAACAGGATTTCTTCATAGTTAGGGACAAAAACTATCCCAAATCATAGTGGAATGTGACGGAGCCGCCATCTCTGTTCTCTGTTATATCACACTGAACCGCTCTAATAAGATATTTATCCCATACTCCATATATTTAATAGACAGTTATTCACCGTTGCTGAGGTTAATATGAAGTTTTATGAAACAGTAAACCCTATATTGACTGATGAGAAGCGGGGGATGATGGATGGTAAGAATACTGGTCATACAACTTTATAGCCACAAAAGCAAAGTTTAATAATTTTTACGCATGAATTAAATCACAAGTTTTAAATTCAACTTATTTCAACGGAGTACTGAAATTGTCATTTGAACAGCATAAAGTTTCAATATAATAAGTTAACACAAATCACATGGCATAGTTTCTGCAACTCAAACAGCATCTCTCTCATTTTCCAGACTCGGACAATCGTATTTCGTGATAATATTCATCTGCTTTTAATAATTGTTACTTATATATATGTATATATATATATATATATATATATATATATATATATATATATATATATATATATATATATATATATATATATCGGGAAGCCGACGGGATTTAAACACTCGGTGAGTTAGGGCTTTCCTACCCAAGGATATGAAGACTGGATTCGGAGGTCTGCGCGGACGAAACCGATATAGCACGTTCGACGGGCATGAAGGCGATTCACAGCAACAAGTTGTGGAACGTATAGAGCATGACGAGGAACATAGGTAGTCCTGGTCATCCAATGCATCCGATACTATCTCCAGCCCTCTTGACCTTGCCTCTGTCGTATATGATCTGATATAATTTTCCCAAGGGTCGACTGACAATTCGATGATCTGAAAAACGTACAATAGTGTGAGGGTCAACCGTTCGACAGGAGAATCTTAATCGAGAACTGGCTTTTGTTTGTTTGAATTAGCAATAGATTACCACTTAACTCGAACAATGATTGAGGGTTAGTCTTTTCCATTTTGGTATAAAGTTGTCCTTTTTCTTATAACCATAACGTTTGGGTCCGCCATTGGCAAAGATCAGAATAGTGTGTTTATGATGTTCTCTGGTTCATTCTCCTAACGGTTCATTGTTGATGAAAGTGTGATAACCTCTTGTGCAATTGATGCACATGCAACTATCGGTGACAGATTAAAGAATACTATCTCCTAAAGTTCCAAGATGAGATGCAATACAATTTAAACGGGAGTTGGCTGTTAGGTAAGCAGCAATAATGACATCACCAAACTCATCACATGAAACAAACTCCATGACCACTTCGTAAATCACAAACATCAAATTTTTACGGATGTTTCTACGTAATTTACGGACTCTCCTTTATCGTCAATTATCTGAAAATATTGACCTGATCGATCAAGTATTCGGTAGTTGGCAATATCGGACGTTCAACCAGGTTTCTGCAAAACTAGATGACTATCAAGCATTCTCTTGTAGAATCCGGGGATAACACTTTCGGTTCCGTCTGGTGTATATCTATGATTCTCTATGTTTAATCCTATATACCTTGATTTCTTTCATAGGAATCAGGAACAAATGTGTAGACATATAAGATTGAATTATGGGTCCTCATGCGAGTATGTCTGCGACAAACGAATGCATATAACACTATAACACCGACTAATTTGCATCATTTATTGGTGATGTGTGCTTAGTCGTGATATAATATGGGATAGTGTGTGCAGGCGAGGCGATATATATATATATATATATATATATATATATATATATATATATATATATATATATATATTGAGAATGCACAACGAACAAAACAAATTAAATATGCATAACAAGTGGTTGTCCTTTAAAACACCACACTCATGTAATATTTATGTTGAGATTTTTTCTATAAGATGTAACACAGTAAACATTGTGGCTAAAGGGCATAAAGGAAATATACATGTATTTGGACTGCGTTTGAATGCCATAGTTGCAATCCAAACTATTATAGGAAATTGAGTAAAGGATAAGATTTATTTGATTCTCATTTTAATTAACCTGCATGATCAAACTTTTTGCAAGAAGCAAACGTATTAAGTATTTAAAGTAATGCCGTTAACACCTGTTAGGGGATAAATTAGCTTTTAAACTCGGGATCATACAGGTATGTTTTGGGAGAATGAGAGATCGACTTCGAGGACAAAACATGGGCTTTCGAAGTCTTTTTCTAATGTGCTAAAGGAACCTGTGTACATAAAAAATAATTAAGCTGAAAGTGGTGAATGTAAATGGTAGGAGAATAACAAAATTACTGGACGCAATTACCGCATGCCATTCAGTTGTCTGGGTACAGCCGACATGACAACATCGGATACATGACAACTATTGGATTCTAGCCAAATCATGAAGGAAAATAACTTGAGGTACAAAAAGCGGAAAATCATCAAACAGTACTTCCGATGGCATGTACAAAGTGGAAGAAGAGAGTAAGCTTGTCACTAAAACAGAAAAACACTTTATATCAGATTTTTCATTTCTGATTATTTGTTTATCCAAGCCAAATATATGCCCTCGTACGTGCAGATCTATTATATGCATGGCTACTTCATGAAAGATCCTGTGTAAGAAATGAATAAATCATCTAGGGAAGCTGGTTCTATGAGGTTTATTTGTGTTGTACGTGTACTGCATTATATATCAATATTTTCGATTTAATACAAATCAGATTTATTGTATATTACAGCTTGATAGCTTAGTTTAGAACCTGACCATTCCCCTCTTTCTTCATCATCGAGTTTAGTCATCTTTTTGTCATTTCATTAAATAGTAGCTATCACATGTGATTACTCAATGTCTGAGTAAATCTTAATTCAAGGTTGAAGTAATGCAATATGGACAATAGAATAAGAATTTGAAACTGTATGAGCAAATCAGTTTGTAGTTTTATTCAAGATACACAGACTTTGTGGCACTTGTATCTTCTGAGTATGATATTGGAATCTAACACTATTAATGATGATAAACTACACATTTGTCTCAGAAAAGGAATTCTGTTAATTTGTCACTACAAAGTGACTTTGGGATAAATATTTCTCATATATTCAAATATAGCTATTACCCATACCGGAAATATATTATTCGGTGTACCATTGAATGGTCCACAAAAAATGTACAGTCCTGTAAGATGCTGCCTAAAGAATTGAAATACTGTTGCAATGCTGTTACATGCTATGCTCAGTACTACAATAATAATGAACCAGAAGTACATTAATCGACTAGTATGGTCCAGCATGTTTCAGGTATATGCCAAACATTTTTCATTCGGATAGTATACTACATGAAGGAATAACCTGGAACTCATTCATTTCGTTGTAATTTGCAAATATTCTAGTCAAACGTAAAGCACCATACACAGCATTTAAACGAAGTATATAAACACACAATCATTTTAAAATTGTGAACCTTGCTCCACACTTTCTGATCATATCAAATACAAGTTTTGCTGAGGATAGACACTAACTAACCATTCAAGTATTGTCAGTTTAGGAACTTTATTCTAATAAGGCTGACAAGCGACAATCACTCATTGTCGAACAGGAATAAGATCCTGATATCACTTGGTTTTTCTTTCTTCAGAGAGATATCAGCGAAATTGAAGCCGGACAAGTACATGTTTGTTATGTTCTTAAATATGAGGTTTGTATTAGAAAATTGAGATCATCTGAGTGGTCAGTGAGCTATCAAATTGTTGTCCCTAAATCGTAGAGACAGGACATTCATAGTCAAGCCCCTGAAACCCCTTTGGTGGGTCATTTTGGGGTAAATAAGACTAATCATATCATTTTTGTTCATTTTTATTGGCCAAAAAAGTAATGTTTGTAAATACTATTGATCTTCTCATGCTTGTCAAATGGTATGAAAAATTAAATGATAATTTACCAAAAGATCACCTGCAACCTATTTCTACATCTGACTAACCGTTTAGTAGAATAATAGATGGCTGTGTCGGCCTCCTGCCTAAAGCCAAGTGAAAAATGAAATTAGGGTATGACAGCAATACGATGGAAATGAGTTTTCAGACTGGTAACAAAGACATGGCTGACATACCCATACCTCAAATCTCTGTTCGTGTTAAATAGAATGAACCTTAAAGAAAGTTAGAACGAAAGTGAGTGATTCAAATTGCATCATCAACGTTCCTGAGATGAAACCGGACTGTAGTGATTTTAGTGTAACAAGCATTTGGAATTAAGAAACATTTCTCATATGCAGCCAAAAGAAAAGAGTGAACTCAGACATCCATTATTTAAATATGAGCACTTGTTTCAAGATTTTCCAACACAAACAAATAAAATCTACCATGACGTTGAAATTGTAGATTCTGCACCTGTGAAGTAGCATACGTACACGATGAATCCTCGCAGAAATGTTTGAGAAAAAAGATTTAATTTTAGCTTGAGGCTAATTGTCTAGAACAAGGTAAATGTAACTGGAGTTCACCATGTATTCTCGTGCCAATACCAGATAATACCTTCTGCGTATGCACCGATTTTTAAATAATAAATAGTGTGACCATATCAAATTCATTTCCATTGTCAAGAATCGATGACTGCATTGACATAATTGGAAATGCAAAATATGTCACCCAATTTGACCTTCTGATAGGATTCTGGCATATTCCACTCACGGAAAGGACAAAGATAATTCCGGCATTCATAACTCCATTGGACTTATGAATATAAAGTAATGCCGCAATTCATCGTTTGCAATTTTTAGATAGATACATTCGGGAAAAAATATCATTAAAATCTGACCAGGGAAGGTTTTTAAGTAAAAACCGAACCCAGTTATTTGCAACACAAGCACAAATAGAGTTTATAGTTCTACAATGTTTTTGTTTTCTTTATTCCTATCCATGCTTATCACCAGTAAAGGTTATAATAATTATATGGGTTATAGGGGCTGTTAGTTTTATTTATAAAAAGAAGGTAGAGAAGTTAGAGTGAAATAGGTGTTCATTTTATTTATTACGGATTTAGAATCTATTTTAAATGAACTTTTTTAACATCCGATGCTGTGTGCTCAGTAAATGAGAGGGTGTTGGTCAGGTCAAAAAGACGTATTGATCAATGAGGCGTGGTTCCAACGTTACATTCTAGTTAGAAGCTAGTGACTCCCACATGGTATATTTCAGTGAGAGACCATAGTGTCATATATGTGTTTAATTCTCGTCGGAGGCCAGAATCCCCACCGAGTTTAATTCCCTTTAGAGACCAGATCAGAAACCATCGCTAAGTCAATTTCCGCCAGAGGCCAAAGTGCGGTTGTTTGTCCTCACCGTTAAACGTATTGTATCTAAGTCGTTGATTATTTCGTAGGTGCGTTTAGTTTTCTTACACCAAACAGTGATTCACGTTGGAACCATATTATTGATAAATTCGGAGTGCATGTATACATATATTTAGATTCATTGTCTGATATTTGTTTTGTCCATAATATATATATATATATATATATATATATATATATATATATATATATATATATATATATATATATATATATATATATATATATATATATATATATATATATCTTCTTTGAGTCTCAAGTGTTACTGTTGTATGGAAAATGCATATTGGATTGTATGACTGTGTACTAATTAATTCCTGTACTCCTGTATTTGATTTAACATTCATGTTCTGAACGTACTGATGTCAGCTTGTGTTCGTTTTAAATTTTGTGTCCAAATTATTTACTTATTAATGTTAATCAATTAAATAGGTCATGAGTCCCTATTTAATTGTTAGGCAATCTTGAAATGCAGGAATATACTTTAAAGCAACGGAATCATTTTGTTCTTATCTTAGTTAATGCCCGAGACGTAAATAGGGGCTCTCATACATCTGGTGTTAGTGGCCTTGACACGTAAATTCAAAGTATGCGGGCGAAACAATCGGATGCAGTTTATTATTGAGCTAACAATAAATTGGGGTGGGGTCCTGAAATTTAAACGTGAAATTTGTGGGAAGATTTCATTCAATTCGGGCTGTGCACTAAGAGAATTCATAGAGAGGGAGACGTGTAACCGGAGAGTAACCGTCATGTTCTAGATACAATGAACAAGGGCAATTGGAAATGAACTTAAATGAAAAGGCACTCAGAGTAATCGGTGGGATTTGGTTGACTCGCTAACCATCGGGCTGTAAGAACTTCGAAAGATATGATGATATCCTGGCCGAATCGTATAGTTCATTGAATTAAGTAGATTATGTTGCATGCAGTTACCTTTAATAATCTTTGCACTGACTGATGATGTGCATTTGCATTTATTAGAATATAATGAGCGTAGATACTTAGTCGAACTAACAATTTAAATTACGAACATGCCATTCTGAGTACTGTAAAACACATACGCAAATCACGTGATGGTTTAGCAGCACGGCCCTGTGTGAAATTTGTCATCGGTGTCAAATCACGTAATCAGCATTGCCAGTCCTGGGGATCTGTCCGTGAGAACTATAAAGTGCGGAGAAACAAATTGAAACAACAACACATGTGGCAGCTTAAGCACAAACATATATCACAACAAGAACAAAAATCAACAAAACAGAAATAGATGAAATAATCACCAGGATTGAAGTGATTGCAGTTTCTGATCCTGAACAAATACCAAAATAAATTTTAAAAAAAAACATGACAACATTTCCCAGTTAGAAAAATGCTTTATCCCCCCATAATATAAACATGCCTTCTGTGTCACTGATAAAACAGTTCGCAGAGCAGCGTGGCATATACATACCAAGTTGTATGAGAAAGCATACATATTTGAATATTCGAGACCCATATTTGTACTGGATTCGCAGCTATTATCATCACCACAACCGGTTGTCACTGTAACTGCAGAAGCAACAGTCACCAACAACAGAACAGTAAAATAATAAGGCAATTTGCACGTGAACATAAAACTCGAATACCTAGAGGAGCAATAAAAGTCGATATCTTTGTGCTAACAGATGAATATGAATTAAACTGCCGTCGTGGTCTTGCCTCTGCTATTGCTATTGAAACGTAGTGGTGAGTTGCAAAATTCACGTGGACATTATTCCACCCACTTTCAAACTAGGCAATGACGCTCGGGATCTGTTGTCGAATATAATTCCAGGAATTGTAACTAGTTACACAACGCTGAAGTTGAATATGATATTGTCCTCAGTGCTCATCTGCTTGTGCCTCTTAGTCATGACAAGGATTAAATTACAACAACTCTGTGGACTCACAGCGGTACCCGCGTAATTATGCACCGCATAAACAGCAGCACCATCAATAATGAAATAGGCAGAGACACTGAAATGATTTTCGAAAGGGTGGAGAAATATACCAAGGCATAATCGGTAAGGCATCTCAAAAGATGTGCCCATGTCGAGGTCGTTCTCTCGCCGTATCATTCGATTAGTGAATCCAGTTGCATAGCATCTCCAAACTGGTTCCGCCAAGGTCAGTTATCAACGTGAAAAAACTTAGATATTCGTTGTTTCGAATGTGCAATTTTGTCGACACTAAACCATGTCAGTGATCACCAAGACATGCCTCGAAAATACAGGCGACACCATGGTAAACACAACTTTGGTGATTTCAATTTTCGTGTGCATATTACCAAACCCACACTGAACCACAGTGAAGAAATTTGAAACACTGAACCCAGATATAGCTGTTAATGTGTTCACATATGACAAAGTTACGCATAGCCATCATAAATGAATTCAGACTGGGCTGTTGATGCTTTGTGAAATGAAAGAAACATAATCGATATGGCACTGCATATTGAAAAAGAATCTTGGTCGATTGCTTAACTGGCACATCAAGAACAAAGGAAAGATATATATTTGTAGACGTTGCATGAAAGTATTTAACACTCAAGAACTGCTCTCCAGTTATAACTCTTACTGCGGTGGTAACGGTGAAAAACCACATCACACACTATCATGCCCGCGCCACGTAAATACACTGTCCAATTTAATGAATAACGGCGAAAGATGAAAGTCCAGTCTGTCTTCTACGCGGATTTTGATTGTCTGAATATTTCAGTAGAACGTTCTGCTTTCATAAACAATAATGATTCCAGCTCTGCTTTCAAAGGCATAAATGTGCCCAGGACTGATAATAATCGAACTGTATAAATTGCAGAACATAGTACATGCTGGTTCTGTTCTGCTGTGGTTCTATATGATGAAAAAACAAAGCCGCTATTCGTTTACCGTGATCAGAGTACAAGCTAGTTAAAGACAGTTGAGGTATTCTCAGACCGATCAAAGTCACATAGAATAGATTTGACCGCAGCTCGATTCAGAATTGTGACCAACGATAGCATTTGCTTATTCATGCAACTGCTCATTGTTGGATTTTTTCAAAAGTTTTTACTTGCAGTGATGCCATAGTTTAAAACAACTGCCATATCAGTGGAACGTACAGAGGTGCCACACACAAAGAATGTAATTTGCAAAATAAAATTTATCCCAACAACACCAAAATTCCAGAGGTGCTTCATAGCCTGCGTGGCTACTTGATCATAAATGCAGTAGCCAGAACCTCAGACACCACGGTTAGCGTTTTCCCAGGTAACGTGGAAAACTGCATCACGTTTCGGCTGGGATAATTGCAGTTTATCAATTCGTTATAGTTAACGAATTCATCCCTAGAGAAATTTGTGAATATTCGAAGGGTGGAGAACTTTAAAATCAATCGTGGATACTTTGCAACCAAGACAGACCTGATAACAGACCATGCGAGTAGAAGAATGACGGGAGAAAACTTGCTGAAATCCAGTTGCCAACGATGGAATCGTTTTATTCTTCGTTGTTATGTGAAAATATTTCTAACGACGGCTACGAACATGAAAAAAAATAAACGTTTGGTCTGCATTCGATGCAAAACCTCGGTGACAATCGCAATCTGCGCACTGCTGTGTTGTTGCTCGCTAGTGTGTTTCATCATGCCGCTATTTACTTGTACAAGTTCGATGCCACAAATTACGTTTCGTCACTGGATATGGGTTGGGATGCATTGTTGACTATAATCAAAATAAAGCTGTAATTTCTCATTGATATCGACCATCATCTGTTTATCAAGCAATCACTTCGTGGTAGAATATCCATTCGAATCGTAGATTCGCTAGTGCCAACAACCCAAACGTGTCCAGATATGACCCCGTTGACTCCAACAGTTAAGTCATATATCTAAACGCCAATATTTTGTACAATGGACCATGATGCAGCCACTTCTGGTCAGTGAATTTCAGTGCACCGATCCCGCGCACATTGATCTGCAAAACGACGTGCACACAACATTCATGGTGACCACAGATACTTTTTTAAGTTGACCTGAAATGTCCCGTGCATTTTCACAAAGCACACAACGATTATCGAGTATCCGCTTGCTCCAGAAGCGTTGTCAGTGAGAGATGGTTCATGAGTTCCGAAACAAATACACGGAATGCACCAAAGGGGTACAGAGTCTTTGGATGATACAAAATTATATAATGCACGTGAGAAATTTGCAGTTGTACTCACGAATGGTTATGCATATAACTAAAATCCATTGACTGCTTCGATTTCGCCAGCATGCCTGGGTGTTCAGATCAATATGGACCTACGGACAAAGGATACCAACCAATTTGGAAAGGACCGTTTCAAGCTGATGTTCAATGCCATGTTTGGAAAAACCATGGAGAATCTGCTCAAACGAATTAGAGTCGATCTGGTCCCTGATAATAGTGAACAAGACAGAACTCGAAGGTTCATTGAGGACATGGCCCTTGAATTCCGAAAAATCTTTGATGGCGGACTTTTTACCGTTCAGAGTATAAATCAAAATACAAAATAAGTATAAGTATATGCTCATGTAAGAGTTTTACTATGAAACGATCCAACCGATTAATCAGGATATGGTCAAGTTGCCCTACACAGACACTGACTCGTTTCTGATGCATACCACCATCAACGATGTGTACCGGACATGGCAAATCCAAGCTTGGTGAATGAATTGGATATCAGCGATTATCCGAAAGAACAGTAGTTGCTTAGTGGCGCCAATAAACAGGTGGTTGGCAAGTTTAATGACGAGTGTTAGGGTAAACCAATCGAAGAGTATGTGGCTGAGACCTGAATCTGACAATGGAGAGCGGACTTTCACAGTAAGTAATATTATTTTTTTTAAAAAATCATTAATGTATACACCATGACACAGTTCAAAGATGTATTTGATCGGGCGTTTGACATGTGAGCGCATGTGTTAGTGAATCGAAAAAAGAGATATTTTCATTATAATTTTTACAACTGGATAGAGATCAGAATCAATTAAAAATAGAATTGCAAGTGCAAGACACATCTAGGTTTTTCTTGCATGTGATTCATTCTTGGAAGTAGAGGGAAGACTGTCAAAGACCGATGATGCTGTCAATGCCAAGTGGAATATGTCAGCAACTGAATCTTGGCGTAGTTTAACAGGGCACATTATTCCATCGATGGAATGTAAATTGAATCCATTTTGAATAACATGTATTACCTCTTTACTGGAACATCTGGAGTTCGACAGTACGTTGCTGACATGTATTTCGTGCACGTGCAGCTCCTGCTGGTGCTAATTACAGATGATATGATGAAATACTTTCGAACAAGACACTGTAGTTGCAGGGTGCTGGAGGTCGAATGAGGGTGATTGATGCACCTGTGGCAAATTCGTAGAATTTCTTAATTAAAGCTGTTACATATTTATGATAATACCAATAATAATGTCCTATCAGGAAATGAGGGTCGGTCTTACTCAAAGACAGCCGAGAAAAACAAACACGCAATCAGACACAATTGTGCATTCGCAATGAAACTTTTTCCGGCAAAATTAACTGGTAATGTCCCCGTGTGGTCGACCCAAACGCAGTTCGTTCAGATTAATGCGGCCAAATACAACAACACCTCAGCGATATTAAGACCAGTGAAATATTTCCATTCCTTGCAGCGATTCCAGCATTAATGGCATCAGCGGCTCTAGTGGTTGCAAAAGCTTCAGCGTTAGGGGATGTTGGAACTGCATCAGGAATGGCTTTGAAAAGGCGGTTGGAGGCCGTATAAAAAGAGGAGGTCTTATATAAACGGACACGAGTCATCGAATACCATTGGGCAGAGGTATTCGATTAAGCAGTCACAGAAGATCATGCAGCTGATGGAAGCGAAGGTTCTCAACCTTCCATGGATCAGTCTTGATTTACTCGCGATGGCAAAGTCTATAAACTATTTTCGTAGTGTTTTTATGCAAGATGATTTTGCACCGATGGTACTACGAACACGTGAACGTGTTATCTTCAATTTGGATTCATCAACAGGACCGATCACTCACTGGGACGCATACGTGATTATGCCTCAACATAGTTTGTATTTTGATTACAACGGACTTGCACCGTCAGTTAAAGTTGGTAATTATTTATCAGGGACACTGGTTTAAATTTACTAGTACAAACTAAGTTGGATGGTCCCATATGAAGTCATTTTATCACTGAAGTAATGTAATCTGACCGATGTGATTTAATTGTGGAATTTACCAGCGGCTGAGTGCTGCACTAAGTGGCAGCTGATGTTAACATCTATAACAATTTTGCTCAACCTCTAGAGGAAATTTTGAGTCGAATGGTGAAATCAACCCCTCTTATGAATTATCATACAATTTTATTAAAGTAGAAATTGCCATTTGGAATAACCATGATCTACCACAACCAACCCTACGTCAGTTTGGAATCATAGCACGTTTACGTGGAAACACTGAATCATTGAGTGCCTCACCATATATAAAAACACTCCAGGATTGCTTCTATAATGGCGAAGTAGCTTTCACCGAGGTATTCACCTCAGTTATGTTTACAACTGAATATTTTAAACCAACATTAACTCAACTAAGAAGAGAAAGGTCTCGACTCTTATAACAAGCATGCACATGTTTGGATAACAGTAACTGGGCAAAGACGTCAAAGATTCTGGTGTAATTAGTGTGTTTTTGTATGAGACGGATGCCACACCACCAGAACGCATAATCGCTGCAGATCTACGTATTCCGATGCAAGGTTTTTTGTTTACAACTGCAAGAAAACTGCTTTAGTAAAAAAGAATAATTGGCTATAAGTGCCCATGCGTACTGTGCCTGCACGTGATGATGACACCTGGATAGGTCTCTGTGTTGTGCAATTCAAATACGCAATTGCATTTTTAATAGAACTATGACGGACCCTCAGTCTTACCTACGTGAAAAATAATTGGAGCGGAACAACAGCTGCGAGATGGAATTACCAAGAGAACTGCGCTGTTTGTGAAATATAAACGCACGTGCTTGCTCGTAGATGCTATTTACGGTCTTGCTGCGGAAACATATGATGGTCTTGTTGCGACTGAAATCGCGACAATATCACCCATTCAACGTACACGAATCTGAATTGTTGTCAGAACTATATCAATAGTAACCAATGTCTCTGGTAGAGCGAGCAAATTAATTTTGATGTGACTACATTCACAAGAACGCTTCTGTTCCGATTTGTTTGCAGCTGCACAAAGCAGTCTTAATACGATCAGGATATTATCATCAGCAGCAACTGAGAATAAAATAATAAGTGCGTCTGAGTTTGAGACTATGTTGGCGGAAATGAAAAATCACAGGAAATTACGAGCAAAAATAAGAAACAGCGCGGATTTACAAACAGAAAAAGTCAAATAAAAATCAGTATTCGTATATAGTGTTTATATTGGTTGCTACCATATACTAGTACATTACACTTCATGAGTTTTTCTCATTTCTACAATCACTGCAGACTAGAGTAAGTAGTACGAAAGGCAGGTCTTTCTCCCTACTGGTCCTGATTGGAGGCATTTCCATCCGAAGAGACTCTACCCACCACAACTAGATCACTCCTGTCATGTGTGTATTTTCCAATCTAACCACACTGGTCCATATTATCTTCTCCACGTACAAAATGATATAATTTTAACACATGTTGAAGTTTCTTATATTTTGATCTTAGATTGCTTTGCTTTTCACTATTGATGGTTTCTGTCCTTTTCAGAAATCTGTAATTTGTCACCATCAGAGTTTCGTGAATTTGCCCCATAAAAATTTAAAATGTACCTATGACCAACACATTGATTTTATTCTTTATTTGCATCCATGCTTTGTCTCTGTGGTTTTAATTGTTAATGAGGAAACATGTCATGCTACCTTGAATCATAAACTAATAATTTCTTTGCACAACTTATGGCAATACTACGCTGTTGTCAAGCTGTATGTGCATACTAAACAAATATTATGGTTACGCAAACGTTCTGGACCCTCTTAGATGAATACAGTAGAACGTTTCTCATTCGGTTTATTCAGTGTAAGGGAAGTAACCCATGTTAATTAAATTGTACAAGGTACTTGTTTGTCATTTCTCTGTTGAATTTGACTAAAATGACAAGGTAATATTTTCATATCATACATATTTCCTTTTAAAACAATATGCTGGTAATTTTGGCCTCCGAGTCCCATCAATTAAGTATTATTCAATAACGCTACTGTTTATCAACACAGACCAATGCTTCTTAAATCGTACAATTGACTTTAGCCTCACATGGGTAATTCCTGTCATACTCTCATTTTTCTAAGAAGAATCAGTATTGGACTGTTGATTTATTTCACAAAAAGTTATATCTGATGTTTTGCATTTGACAAGAATATATGCAAATTACAACGAAATATTATTAATTGTAGTAATGAGGATAGCACGTGAATGTCTAACATCACAGTAATAGTTTAATTGTTTAGACAGCATCTTACAAGCCTGTACATGATACGTAGCCAGTGTAATATTTCACATACCCCACCCGCGATCTGTTGTGGGCAATATCTATGTCTGAATATATGTGTAATATTTACCGCAAATGTGATTTTGACATAATTTGCAGTGACAAAATATCAGATTTCTTTACCCGAGATCAAGGTGTAAATATTTGTTATTGATGAAAGTGGATCCAAATGTCATATTCAAAAGCAAAAAATAGACCATTGTCTATGTATCTCTTACAATAGACTATACACTGATTTCCTGACGCCGGAGTAAAAGTTTACATTTTATTGTGCAATTTTGCCCACTGATATAGCTTGCCTATGTAAGTAAACACACTTTGGTGCGGTTGCACGCCATATAAATGATTGATGATTTTGAAAATTTAATACTGAGATAATTCTATCTAACTGCAATTTTTTGGTTAGTTTGTATTTTTTCTAAGAAGCATCAGTATTGAACAGTATTTTGGGGTAAGGTTCTGAACTTTAGAATGGTTCTCTATTGATTTATTTCACAAAAAGCTCTATCTGATGTTTTGCATTTGACAAGAATATATGCAAATTACAACGAAATACGTGTGTTCTATTTTATTCATTCACGTCGCATGGTCTATGAGTGAATTCTGTTTGATATATAACTCAAGCATAATGGACTGAAGTTTAATCATTGTACTTTTTGCTCATTATTAATTGTAGTATTGAGGGTAGCACGTAAATGTCTAACATCACAGTAATAGTTAATTATTTAGACAGTATCTTACAAGTCTGTATATGAGATGTAGCCAGTGTAATATTTTACATACCCCCCCGCCCCCAAGATCTGCTGTGGGCAATATCTATGTTTGAATATAATATTTACCCCAGATGTGATTTTGACATAATTTGCATTGACAAAATATCAGAATTCTTTACCCGAGATCAAGGTGTAAATTTTTGTTATTGATAAAAGTGAATCCAAATGTCACATCAAAAGCAAAAAATAGACCATAATATAAGTATCTCTTGCATAAGACTATACACTGATTTCCTGAGTAAAAGTTTACAGTTTATTGTGCAATTTTGCCCGCTGATATAGCTTGCCTATGTAAGTAAACACACCAACTCCTAATAATAGTAACTCCATGATAACAAGTCATATCTCAATATGTTAACTGTGTCACGTGTCCAAATATTGTTCTTACATATCGCTCGTACGAAAAGCCTACGACTTTGAAATATAGGTTTTGCTACAGCTTTTTTGGTATCTGTGTTATCAGAGATTGCCAGAAGTTTGGGAATTACTGAAATATTCCCGTAAATAGTTTCATTGGAGACTAAAGGTTGTACAAGACTGTTCGTAAATTTACCTTGGTCAAAGTGTTAAACTTCAAACCACAACAAATTTGCATGCAATTATATGTTTATGCAATCAAGAGAGGGGATATAACTATGTCGACCATGGCTGTTTAAGGTATTGTTGTCGAAAATGGTATGGTCCGTTAACGTTTCGATATAAAACGGGGTAATGCAACAAGTTGTTGATACCATACTGCAGCTTAGATGCAAAACTAATTTAATCAGGCTGAAATGGTAGTTTTGCATTGCTTGCAATTATGCAAAATTGAGATGAGCTGCACCTGTTCAATATCCATTCACAAAATATATATGAATAGAGTTGCTTAAAGCTTGTGTTCACATGGACCATCTTTCTACGGCCACCAAACTTCAATGTTTGATTTCAGCCAACCAATGTGAGAATAAGAAAATAAAGATTACATAAGGAAATATCAAATATAAAATAAAAATTGATGGTCCCCATGCTGAAGGCATGTCATTGGAATGAGCTTTACGTTTGAAATGAATTATTAGTAATGTGATGCATATCAGTTAAAGACTGCACTTGTCAATTTGAATGTGTTTGTCATAACAAAAACTGTGTTGTACTAACTTAGCTCAAAGTAACTTAGTTCTTCATACAAGACGAAATGCATTTATACCAATCATCGCACCTTTGATGTTTTCTTTTTGTTTCTATTCTGATCAGAACACAAGCTAGGCATGTAGTTTTCATATTATGACACTGTTGTCTATGCTTTCGTTGTATTATTTCAATCTTGTCAGAAGATTTACCCAGTCATTCAATCTGCAAAATACTAGTTTACCTACATGTGATACCAGGCGTTTTTAATGAACTGATACAGGGATGATTAACCTCGAGGAGGAAGAGGTAAGGTTTAATATTCTGATTTCTAATCTACGTAGTCATCAAGCTGCAAGATACAACACATTTGTTTTAAACCGAAAGTATTGATTTATGATGCACTAAACGTACATCACAATTAACCCTCATAGAAACAAACTCCTTAGTGGATTTTATCGAGTTTGGACTCCACCATTACATATCTATGTTTCTAATAAAACTCTACAGATATGGGGTTATATATGTGGTTTGTATAAGCCAAAAATCAGACAAGAATAGTACGATTAAACGTTGTTTTGTGTATTAAAGTATGTTCTATGTTCCTCCATTTCGTATTTATTTTAGATGTCATCAGAGGTATGGTTTTAACATTTTCGGATTCATTTACCTTATATTCTTTTCTCTATGTGATTGTGCTAGTATCCAAAAGATAAAATTGCATACGATTTTGTCATGTAGGTTGTCCCCAGACGACTAAATCGCATGTTGTAATTAAGTACCGTAGTTTCGATTTCTTCTGCCATTCGATACACTCAACGTAAGGTTAATTATTTCATCTTTACAAAGTTTACTGGAACGCTAGGAAAGAGCTTCGAAACCCATGTCTAATCCTTCTACTCGATCGCCTCTCTCGTGCACCCAAAACAAAACGTTTATGATTCTTATTTTCAAAGCTAATTTATGCCTTCATTGGGGTGTAAACTGCAATGCTTTAAATATTTAATACGCTTGTTTCTTGCAACATATGTGATCAGGAGGTTTAACTAAAATTAAAAACGCATAAATTATTTTCCGTTGTTATCTTTTCTTTAATATTTTGGATTGCAGATATGACATCCAAACGCCGTCCAAATACATGGAAGTTTTTTACTTGTGTTTTGGATTGTAACGTTTCTTATGTCAAATCTAATTAAAAATGTCAATGACAAAGTGTGAAGTAGCTGGGTTTGACAAAGTGTATAGTATTTGGGTTTGACAAAGTGTGAAGTATCTGGGTTTGACAAAGTGTGAAGTATCTGGGCTTGACAAAGTGTGAAGTACCTGGGTTTGACAAAGTGTGAAGTATCTGGGTTTGACAAAGTGTGAAGCATATGAGTTTGACAAAGTGTATAGTATCTGGGTTTGACAAAGTGTGAAGTATCTGGGTTTGATAAAGTGTGAAGTATCTGGGTTTGACAAAGTGTTAAGTATCTGGGTGTTTTCTCTCTTTTTTAAGGATAACTTCTATATACTCCGCCCCCCCCCCCCAAAAAAAACTCCTTATGAATAAAACAGAAGCATACTTCGTTTTGCCGGATAACACTTTGCACATTTTGACATTTTTGCTGAAAACTAAGTTACTATTTAACGTAGATTTAAATAAATTAATACAACTTATGTATAATTCGCCTTCACAATCCGTTTGTCTGGCTCTATTATTTGTGTATCTTTCGTTCAATTTAGCTGACAAAGAAACTCATTCAATTTTGATTCATTTTATTTTAAGCATATAGTCAAGCGTTTTAGTCTGACATACGACTGACTTCTTTCTTTCTAGTAACAGTTGAATACACACTTCGCAATTTGCGTAACATGAGCTTTAAGAAAGGTTGTTTACTAATTGTAATATTTATCGCATATTCCTCGCATATATCGTCATTAAATTGAAAAATAGAACGTACTGTTTAAGTATGTGGAGACTCAACTGGTGCATTCTTTGTTAATAAAATGTTCGTATGTACAAGGTTATCAGGCAAATTAGTAGGAAATGCCATGTTATATTAATTCACTCATCGTAGGTGTTATGCCTGGATAACCGACAATGTCAAAATACGCAAAAAATGTTGTCCGATTAGCGAAGTAAGTTCATTTTCTATTGAGATGGGGCAAGTTGGGGGTAATCGTTCGGAACAAACTTTGTCAAAACCATTCTCAATCAGATTATAGATTAAACGGTTATCGTCGAAAAAGTCCAAAGGCGTGTTTGGATAGTGTTTGGTCAACTAACGCTGCCATCCAGATTTTTATCAATATACAAAACAAAAAACTATTTGCATTTTCATTCTAGCTAGACAAATTTGATCTGCATTTAAGTTCCAACACGCCCACCTACCCCCCCCCCCCATCACATTTGATTTTTAGCAATAACATACGAATGATCGGACATGGACATATAAGTTGTCTATGCTTTAGACGTTATTTGCATTATGGCAATGATCAAGAGCATTCCTTCCAGCATAACACCGTCTTTTGTCGTCATACAAACTAGCCGTGAACCCAAAGTGCAAAGGTAAAGGCACCAAAAGAAGCTAGGGAAACCACAGTTCTGAACATGTGTTTAGTGTTCCAGGCACGAATTTTCTCCCGAATCCAGGATTCCCCTATAAATAAACAAAGACAGGAATTAGATAGTAGTATGGCAGTATATGCATATATTAATACAGTAGAAACAGAGTTTGTGACAATAGTGCATATTTAAAACAAGGGTAAGATTCTAACTTTCAGTTCAGCCTTAAGGCTATTTGAATTCCGGGGAACGGAATGGAATGGAAGCAAAGTCAGTGGTTTTCAAAGCATTCATTTTGGCATAGCCTATAACGAACTTAACCCAGGTATGCCTATTTTAAAGTATATCTGAACATTAATATATTTAATGCTATTTTAAGTACATTCATCTTATATTATTAATCACATTATGTATTTATGCTCGACATTAATTATCTATATATGTGTCCATTTCATTCCACACAAAAAATATTACGCGGAAAATGTAATGCAGAACGGAAGGGGACTAGATAAAACGAGTAGAGATTTCTGTACATATACATAAAACATGAAAACACATGCAATTTCAAATAATTTTAATTTTTATGAAAATTAAAGAAGCTTATAATTTGTACTTATTATTGGTGAACATGTTTGTAACATATCAGGAACCCTTTGTTCTACTAATCTCTGATCTATTTTTGTTGTTCAATATATGTGAGAATAAACGAACGTAGAAAACTAGGGCATTATAGTAGGCTGATGGGTTGGTAGTAGGGATGCGCAGTAATACTGAAACGCCGATTTACTGCGATATATTTTTCCGGCGGTACATAACGCGGTACTTTTTCACTATAACGGTACTTCGGTACATTCCAGCAAGAAAAAATGTACGAAAAATTCCCGAGTAAACCTTTTCTTAACTGAATCATATCAAGAGTATGTTTCATTTTTTATGACAAAATAACTGTAATTTTTTCCACATTTAAAAAAAAAAATAGCTGTATTTGCCACTAAATAATTTTGAATCGCCATATATATATATATATATATATATATATATATATATATATATATATATATATATATAATCTTTAATAATCACATAGTTGACACGTATCACGTATGCCAATAGGGTGACCGAGTAGGATGTTTCGAAAGATAATCGGACCAAATCCACATTTCGAAACATTTCGGATTGAAGAAATACAATTATAAAAATCGAACATTAGCGTCTGTTAATGTGTTAAGTTCTTGTATTCCTTTATTCGAGACAGAGAATCATCCACCTATTTTCAGGAGAGTACTTTTATCAATAGTGAATTTAAAGTATAAAATATCTCTAGTCCGCTAACTATTTTCTCGTTTGTTGAGTAAGTGTGTGTTTTTTTAATACTAAACCTCTTTGAGAAATATCCTGCCTGGTTGTTGGCATCGCAATCAAAGTTTTCATCTCTATTATATCACTAGTGTAGCTAGTAAACTATAGGCATAAACATTTCCTTTCTCATTAAAAAAGTTCTCCATATTCAGCGTATGTACGTTGCATGCTACTTTGTATCAATTTGTACGCCACATTTTAAGTCGAGGGAAAAGGCAATTTTATAAAAGGACGAAGAATGCCTTGTATTGATTCCAAAGTTATTGGAAAATAAAATCACAGAAACCTAATATCATATTTCTGTTTAAAGGATAGACTCTCACTTTCATCACGTCACATAAAAGTTGTTGCTTGCTAATTTTATCGACTTGTGCATTAATATTAAAATGTTTTATTAAAATTTGCTAAGAACTTAGCTCCCATTCTTATACTTTATTTGCATTTCTCTTTTTCTCACAAATGCACACACAGAAACACAAAACATTGCAGTTTTCCATTTCCTTTTTTAACTATCCACCTCTTTAATTGGCTTTAAGTTAGTATCTTTCTGAAAATGTAGTAAGGTAACACATAGCAACATTTCTCTGAGTATTTCCGTATCCCCTCAACAATAGATTATTCCACTCATGCCTACCGAGTCCCACTTCAAGTATATTGATCCTTCTGTTACATTAGAAGTATAAAAGGCATTTTTGAAAATTTGAACACCTTACTAAAGTTTACATTGTAGGAAAGTATATGAACTCTTGACCGAAATCTATACCGAGTGGTCAGATACAAAGAGAAAGCTAGATTATCCTCCCATCCTGAAGTAACTGCTTTTTCTACAGATAGCACTTTCGGTGATTATTTTGTTTCTATAGATTGTCATTCAGATAAAAATTCGTTCCGATATTAACTGAGTCCTCTCAAACGAGGCTCCACTGTTCCTGAACATGGTGTGATAATCTCCAAAGACAAATCCACCACAAAGTGCTCGGCCACAGTCTTTTAACTTTCTAAGAAGGAGAAGATTCGAATTTGATTTTACAAATACTGGTTACTGTACTTCACTTCCTATATAGGATGTCAGCCTCTGCGTCTTTCTATTTTCTTGTTTAATTACCAAAGAATGTAATTAGTTGCTAGGAAAGACTATTTCTCTATTATGTATGTACTTTCTGCAAAGGAATGCCTGCTTTTTCATTACATTAAGAATTCACTTTTTACATATTGGTACATTGTATGTGCGTTTTGTGTCTTTTTTTAAACAAAATACTTTGACTATTCTCTATCGATGGGTAACTTTTCAAAAGTTTGGTGAGCGCAAACAAAAGCATGGCCTGTTGTTATCGTATTACCTCTTTTCTCTAGACAGTCCTTCTCACATAGTTTTCCGATATCTGGGAACATGAAGAAGATGGTCCAAGGCCAAAGGCTGAGGAAGGCAGTAGAGGCAATGAGGTACATCTTGCACTTATTAGTCGGAACTTCAAAATAGTAGGCGCCATATCCACATGCTGCTCCCAGAAGAACCAAACCGCCCTAGTAAGGTAAATTATAATGTCATCAATACTGTAGTTATAATTATTTTATATTTTTATTTTTTATCATTCGCATCCATATTATCATCTACATCAACACGTTTAAATCAGTGGGTCAGCTAAAATTTGAGCAAAGATGCCTGCATTTATTGTTTTGTCCACGTGCATATAGTTACAAGTCTATGGTCTCAAAATAAGTAACAAGAATGGGAAAAAGCAAAACGTTTAGTATAATTGAATATATGATTTATTTTCCTAAATTACAGAAGTGAAAAATTAAAAACCACTTACAGTGTGATGATTAAAATCCTTAAGTCATATATGTTCTATCAATTCCAAACTATAGGATATTCCAAATGATTTCCAAAGGTATTCCGAATGATGGTCAGTAATGAACTGATGCATCAACAGTAAGGAACAATCACTGTGGTATAATCTCATAATGTCTTCAAATGAATTCGAGATAATCCGTGAAAGTTAATAAATCCAAAAGGTCATTGAATGAATTCACAGTACTTCCGTGACAGCTATTGCAAACCCAAACACTTTGAAACATTTCAAGCATTATAATTGCAACAAATGATTAAATGAAATAAATAAATTCCTTTCTATGAATAACTTCCAAGACTGGTGTTTAACTAAGAATTTCTAATTCTAAGTATTAATTCTCTTATGTAGAATACTAAGACATAGGTACTAAAACGTAAAGATGGGTCAGTGACTCATTTACATCGGACCGGTAGACAGGTTTACGTGGTTTACACTAGCTGATCAAGAATTAGGTCAAAGTGACCTCTCAATAGAAATGATGTACTGAAATTGGAGCACGTGATGTCCGCCTGATTTATATTACATGTCAACCTTAGAACTTTATGATTGAATCTACGTACTGTATACACCACTCATCTTTAAAGAACAAACTACGATCGTAGTTTGTTAGTATTAAAAATATCGTTAATTAAATGACTCTTAAAAAGCTAGTATGAAAATAATACAAATAATATAAACATACAGCAATATACAATAGATACACACGTGCATGTAAATGTCTGTAGTACGGTTGGTTGTGTGCATTTGTGCATGTCTGTGTCTGTGTCTGCGAGACAGGACGAAAGAGAGATAAAGAAGAGTAAACCCGAGACAAAATCAAACTTCTGTTTCCTCTACTAAGGTTATCAAATTGTACTTGCATGATGTATGAATTATTTTCAAACACCTCAGTTTATTTCAGGCAGTTACAAATTGTTAAAATTTTCTGGCGCGTTTTCTTATATGGCGTGTTATTGGTGAAGCTAATAGTATCGGACACTGGAAGACATCGCAGGAAAATACAACACATCCAACTGGATTTGTGTTCACAAGGTATTTAATAGCTTCAAAGCATAGTTCCAATCTATGAAGCATTTAGGTATAGGTTTTTTAAAAAGCTGAAAATCTCCAAGATTTAAATTCATTGTTAGGTTTGTAAAGAAAGAAACTATCTTTAACAACCCTTTGTGGCTTCCGTGTACCTATCGAAGCTTTGCCGTTAGAAAATAGTACCTGGTTTTCTTCCTGTCATTGCATACAACCAGGCCTAGAATGACGCAGTTAGCTGAATAATCCTCCACGGGGGGTGGGGGTGGGGAATTTTGAAGACATAAATAATATTCGTATAGGTCACTTATATCAGAAAATGAACTCGAGTTTTTGAATGGTTCTAAATTACAGCAATGTCAAATGTAAGTTTCTTTATCAAACCTCAAAAGTACGCAAGGCATAACTCTCCAAATGAACACTTACACAAGAAGTAACTTTCTGGTTTAATATATTTATATCTTCACACAAGCTATGTCAAATATATTTTCCATCATTCAAGAGACTGTAGAAATGGTAGTTCACAACTGTGTTTATTTTTCTTTCTGTCTTTCTTGTCTTGAAATGTATTGAAGCCTTAAGAGATATTTAAACATATCTTCGTTTGAATCTTTACTATCACTAAATAACCATTCCTTCATTAGGTCTAAGGATAGCATGCTACACAAATCAAGCAGATAAAATTTCAGTAACTGATTAAATCGATCAAAGATAGATAGTGCAGGATCGGATTTAGATTGGAACTTATGTATAACGGATCTGTACGTAGCTATATTTATATTCGTGTAAGTTGTGTCTCAATCATGAATGGTATCTCCTAATTCATTTGAAAATAAGAATAACTTAAGAATTTTAATTAATTTTCAAAATTTTCTTCGCCTTAAATTTCTCTTGAGGACAGGGCGCCTGTGCACTGCATTACGAAAAAGGGGGCAATTCATCAAGTGCAATGGAAAACAATTTTGTCTTGCGCTCGATAAACTGACCGTACATTCCACGCATGCCTTTTTTCCGTACATAATAACTGTCCGTTGTGTTAAGTAAATGAAACATTTATTGAGCACCGTTGGGCTCGGGTCACATTTATTACTTCCGTTTCAGTACCCACGAATGTAGTGCGTCTTTTTTAGAGCATTTTTCCTCTAGTTTTGGTGGTGGTACAAGACTTAGATTTAGGTATTCTTTGTGTTGATTTAAAGGTCCTTGATTTTTTAGAATTTGATCATTATAGTGCGGTTGTCTATTTGCATTATGGCAACAATGCACAGTGAATAATTAGGCATTGGCTCTGATCTAGAAGCTGTGATCAATTGCGCATTGGTTTGTTTACAGTACAGCCTGTCAAAGAAATACCGGATACCTATGACAAAAACTTTGCCGTGAATTCATCTTTGAAGGTATTTTAGATTAACATATGATTTATTATGATTTGTTCAAAGTAGAAAGTTCAGTAGAGAGAAACAAATGAAGAGATTATAAGAAAAAATAATTGTGACCCGAGTCCTGTTCGCGATTTCTTTTATGCTCACTATATTCCCTGGCACTGATCTGTGATTCCTATAAACAGTACAATATTTGCCACTTTCTCTCGCTGTGAGTTTGTCAAGAAATCTAGCTCAGTTTAATGGTCTGTAATGTTGTACTTATCTATTTTCTATATATATACCACAACGTCTTCAAAAAATACAAAAATGTCCTGATTAGTTTCATAATTTTCTGCTTTAAATATAAACTCTTTTAACTGCCTATCTAATGAGTTTTGAAATCTCCGTATATTCATGATATTTGCAGTTTTAGCAACCTGTAAGCTAGTTTCTATTCTTGTCGGGAAACGAACTGAAGGGGGGCTTAATACCCTTCTTTCAGATTTTGGTATTTTTGTATCCATCAAACTCTCACATTTTATTAAATTACTATTCGCTTCAGCTAAATTTCAGTCTTTCGTGGTTAAATAATGAGTCTCTTTATACGATGTTCTTTTTATTAGCAGTTAATTCTGTTCTGTTTGTATTGTCTAATTTTATAATATTCACCATTATAACACAAGTTTGATTAAGTAATATTTGCGCTGATTTTACGTTTTTTTTTGTTGGGTATGTCCACGCTTCATTTGCTCAATGTTCTTATTTCGACAAAATTAAATGATGAATATTATCTCATCCAGTTATATTAGTTAAGTTATTTAAATATGGATCTGGGATTCCTAACGACCTCTAAAGCAAACTGTTGCATAAGCACAATTTCAAGTTTGGGATTGTTAATGACTACATTATTTGACATATTTTGGTTCTTCAGACTCCTTAGAATAATAATCTAGTAAAATATGGAACCCATTTCCTCCAGAATGTTTATAATGCCCCATATTTATCATCATATGCCTGCAAATTTCGGAGCAGAAATATACAATATAACTGCGGACGATATTAGAAAATTTGTTATTGCCTAAATATTCGCTATTATGTCAGTGAACATCGCTAGAAACAAAACAGTATTAGGTCATTATACAAAAAATTCAAATAACTTTCCTTCAGAATAATTTCTTTAATTTTATTCTTTTAAAGTTCTTTGAATTTTGGAGCAATCAATTATATATTTTTCATTTATTTTATCAAAATCAGATTTTCATTGGGTACGCTATTATCAAAGGTATCATAATATTCTTTAGTTTAAGTTGCACATAGCATTGTACCGTTTGATGTTGTCGTTTCTATTTGTTTTGAACCTTCAATACGTCATTTTTCGACGTACAGATATAACTCCTGCTCTTAATATATTAAGTCAACATTCTCTCCCTTTTTGTGGTCAACTTTAAATATAGGGGGTTTCACGGTTAGTATCTCCCCTTGAAAACACCAGAGGGCATCTCGGTGCAACTCACTTCCGGATAGTTCAATCAATTAAGATGGCAGATGTAGATCAAGAAAATGTGACAGACCGCTCACATTATGCAAGCAGGATCGATATTTCACCATCTTAAAAAAAATTCTATTAATATTTGATCAATTGTTTTACATCTTTTTTTCCCCCTTACTAACTTGCGCTGCTCCTAGCTTTCAAATAAGTATTCTCTGCCCATTTCAGAACTTCATTATCTTTCCATTACTACCTTATGCTCTAGTTTGTATTATTTGATTGTGCGAAAGTGCATCGCTGCGTAAAAAGTTCGTGTAATTTATCTCGCTTGAAGAATAATGAAAATATGTTTATCTTTTACAGCTTCAATCAAAGCAGTTAATAGAGGTTAAACGACAACGAAAACAAATTCAAACTTCTTAAGGTTCTTTTATTATTGATTTAGACTGTTGCTTTTTTATTAATGTTTATTACAGTTTTCATGAAATAGCTTGAGTTCTTTTCAAAATGCACAAATGTCAACCACGCTTGAACAGACAGGCGTACGTAAGAGTCTCCTTGATGATTATTTTAATTTTATTTCCTTGAACGGTTGGAAATTTTAGAGTATACAATTTGGAGAAATATCAGTGTTAGACACACTATGCATGTATATGACATTTGTGGCTCTCATCCATCTGCCTGCCTGTCTGTCTGTATGTCTGTCTCCTTTCAACTGGTGCATGGGTATGTATATCCTCGAATGAGTGTGTGTTCGCATAAGTATATTAAATAAGCATACTTCTGGTGAAAAACGAGTATACAATGGTGCTACGATAGAAAGAGTGACTGTTAGATACAGACAACAAATATGAATATTTGTGAGTATCCATTTATTATTTACTTGTAGAGCATGTTCTTACAAGCAGTCTCTTTTTAAAATCATATTGTTTGCAAATTTACATCCGGTCATGTGGATCAATATTGATTTAAAAGGCGAACCAAAGTAATATGACGGAATCTCAAATAATTGGATCTTTAAAACTTACATATTTGATGCAAGGAAAGTTAAACAGAATTAAACTAATTTTAAGAAGACTGTTCTATATGAATTTGCTGGTGGCAATCAGAAATTTTGTCTAAAGACCCCAGCAAATTTGAGAGTTATTACATGTCAGCATAAGAAAAGAAAAATCATGCTGAAAGTTATTGCATGCACCGTCCGATACTTGATGTTTCAAAAGTCAAAAAGAAAACTGACCTAAAAAAACGTCATTCGGCATGCTATTTAATCTGAGTATTGTACGATATTTACACCCAAATATGAATAAATATTCCGTCTGCATTAATTATACTCCTTTATCTTTATGAATACGATCATCTGAAATTACCTGTCTGACAAAACATATTTCTTTCCCGAAATTAGGAAGACGGCCCTTTAATGAAATTATAGATTTTGAGATTATAACTTTCGTGCCTAATTTTTACTTAGGCGTTCGTTCCTTTGGTATCGTTTGTTAGATATTCATATAAGTTGATCAACACTTTAGACCTCGTTTTAGGGTCAGTGACCTTAAATGGTAACATATCAATAGATGTGATTACTTCTTGCAGAAAGCTCATATATCACCTCTCTCTTCTCAATCCCCAAGGCAGGCATCACCTCAGTAATGTACCTTCCCTTCACCCTTAGAGAATTCATTATTCTTCTTACGGTGAACTAAGTGGGGTGCTCGTGTCAATAAATTCGAACTTAAATTCAACGGAATGTCCCATGTTTACCAGTATATGTGGTCGAATTCAACCTCACTGAATACTCCGAATGTAATTCGACCTGATTATCCCTCAGAGGATGGAGTACGCTGATGACTCACATTTAATCAATTTCGACTCATTAACCTTCGTGCTAATATTAGGGTCTTTCTCCCGGTTCCCTCAAGACCAGCATCTCAGTCCCGACGAATGAGTAGACTAGATAACATAATGCACTCCAAATACATTTTGAAAGAAAGTATTTAAGACTGATAGGTCTTGACCGTACATACATCGTATTGCTTACACTGTATATACAGTGTGTGTGTGTGTGTGTGTGTGTGTGTGTGTAGTGGTAATTCAAAGAGATGTCCCATTATATTACCCCTCCCCCTTTTTTCCACATAAAAGGAAATTCATAACCTATCGAGGCTTATATATTCCTATATATCAATTATGGTATGTCCAGACAATAACAATGTGCATGCGTAATCCAACGAATCTTAGAGAAATAAAAGCAACTTATTTTCCAAACATTTTCATTAAAACAGTAATGTACGATATTAAAACAACAAAACATACAACAAAATCAACAAATTCCCTTCTTGAAAATTGCACTGCTCCGCGGGTGGTGGCGGTGTTTATTAGAATAACTACGGTACTCTTATTGGTAATAAGGTGTCAGCTTATGATATAAAGAACACAACTATAGAAAGGCAAATCAGCCATTAACACTATGATCAGGTCTGTGTATGTGTTGTTGGACTTTTAACTGCTTTAACAATTTTATTCATATCGCTACGATATCTGCAGTGTGACAGTTTATAGAAATGTTTAGCACTGGGGCATCATGACTCAGACATGTAGCATCATGTCCCACCCAGTCACATTATCCTGACATCAAACCGACCAGTCCTAACACTAACCTCTTAATGCTGAAAACCAAGCAGGGTAAGGTCTAATTATGCGAAATTATTTAGATACAATGATTCTCGTTAACATTTAAACCTTGCGTGCACCTAACTTGAGGCCATACCTATCTCAATACCGTTTAAGGCCAGAGACAACAAAACGGTGTTATCTATTAAAGAACTATAACTACTATTGTGTGAATTCGCATACGCATATAAATTTATTTAAACACATTTGAATGTTGTAATTCGTATTTTTAATTTTTTAGTACTAAAAAACGTTGAAGTTTTTGCAACTCCTTTTTAAATATTCTTTACAAAGCGAAACATGTTGGCTAGATCGCATTTTAAGTCAACAAATCACCATAAAACGTTTAGTGTAGTTCTGTCAGTGACCAAGAGAATCAAGAGTCCAACTGAATACACATTTTCGTAATACTATATCAATTAAGACCTTCATTTAGCTAAGCGTATGTGCCTTCAATATGCTAACATGTATTTGTCCATGTTATGCCCCAAACTAAGGTTCCTGAATTTCTGAAAATTAAATGAATCTAAGATACTAAGATATAAGTTTCAAACACGGCTGTTTTATCTAAACATGAACTCTTGATTAACTCTAATCGTTCTCAAAAGGTAAGCATCATTTGATCAATAGTGCAAGAATAGACCTGTGTCTTTTAATAGGGCCACATTCTAAAACAGTGGAGTACATGACTAACTGGGGGTGTATTTTCTATAACGGAAGACATGTGAGATCTGAGGAGCAGACTGGGTCTAATACTTGATAGTACGTTCACTCGAAATAGACTGAGAACATGGAAAAGAAAATAAAGAATATAACTTCTCCGCTTGCAATAATGGCAACTATGTTCATGTTAAAACGTATTTGACTTGCTCATACTAAAATCAAATAAAAAATTAAGGGCCTGTAGTGGGTAAAACGAAATCTAAAGAGAACTAGATGGAGTGGCATGGTGAAGGAGGGCAGGAATTCGTCCATTATCCAGTCCCGCTTCTTGACCCAGCCATGTATCTGCAAGTTGTTTCTGTAATTAAACGATTCAACTATGATTTACAAACGTCCTTTTGACACCTTCCTTGAGGCAGGTGTTCGAAGCAAATGGGTTATTTTTCTCACATATTGATATACATGCTTGACGGCGTAAAATATCTGACAACTATTTTTCCAAGTGCGGAATGCAATAATTGTCGGGGCTATGAGAGAAGGTGACACAGTGGGAATTTTGCCTCGACGTTAGTGAGGACTGACTTGCAAATAAAATCTGACCTCACGCCATTTCTGTCTTGAACAATGAAGTAGAGAGAGAGAGAGAGAGAGAGAGAGGGGGATGGGTGGAGAGAGACTAATTAACATGAATTAGTATTTAAAAAAAGCAACCACGCATCTCTCTCTCTCTCTCTCTCTCTCTCTCTCTCTCCAACGTAAAACATTTGTTCAAGATGTGTTATGCATCGATTTGTAGGCCCATCCACCAACGTCTCAATTACAAACAGCTTATTCGATTAATCAAGCCTACGTGATCTTTTTCAGTGTTTCGCATTCAGGCTTTTCCGAGTGTGACCTTGCCTTAAGTGAGCTTTAATCTTACCTGAATCTTTTTCGCTCGATGAAAAGCGTCCTTCCAGCTTGCAAGAAGAAACTGTATGTCCAAATTAATCTTAGACGGGATATCCACCAAATTTATGTACATAGCGTTCCCTGCGAAAAGCCCCGTACAACCCACAGCCCCTAATTTTAGGGCATCTGCTAGAGCGATCGACTTCATTTCTGCCGGCAGAATAGTAAGAGCTAAGTGGGCGCTATTTATAGCCTGCATGACTCAAAACAAGGAGAATAATTCAGTCTGCAATTTAATTTCAGTAGCTCCCCCTTACAATTTAATATAAAGTAAAACATTTGCAAGCTTTTGACGTAGAATAATACAAAAAGAATATCATTTAATGTGCGCATTCCAGCGACTGTGGAGAGAGAGAGAGAGAGAGAGAGAGAGAGAGAGAGAGACAGACAGAGAAAGAGAATGAGAGCGGGAGTGAGAGATAGAGAAAGAGAATGAAGGAGGGAGAGAGATAAAGAGAGAGAGAGAGTGAGAAAGAGAGGAAGCGAGAGATTGAGAGAGCGAAAGAGAGAGAGAAAGAGAGCGATAGAGAGAGAGAAAGAGCGAAAGAGGGAAAGGGAGAAAGAGAAAGAGAAGGAGACAGAGAGAGAAGGAGACAAAGAGAGAGAGGGGAGATAAAGAGAGAGAGAGAGAGTGAGAAAGAGAGAGGGAGAGAGAGACACAGAGAAAGAGAGAAAGAGAAAGAGTGAGAGAGAAACAGAGAGAGAGATTGTTGTTGTTGTTGTTGTAGGGCTTAACGCCATTTTTCAGCACAAAATAGGCTATACATGGCGGCCAGTATTAATGGTGGAGGAAGAACCCGGAAAACCCCCGGAAAGAACCACCGACCCACGAGAAGCTACTGGCAAGCTTTCTCACATAACCACATTAGCCGAATCCGAGACTCGAACCGACGCAGACAGAGGTGAGATGGCAGTGATCCGTAACGGTGAGCGCTTTAGACCACTCGGCCACTCGGGGCCCCCAGAGAGAGAGAGAGAGTTTAACTAACCGGCATTATTACCACACGCCCCACCTGGTTTGAAAAATTTCACATTCTCGCTTCCTTTACTATACCGATCTCTGCAGTTTCAAATTAGGACAAATATGCAGCAAGTACGAACGTATAGCATCTGATCCAGATGTACTACAGAGCAAAATTCGTTAAACATGCCACTGTTTCGACCCGGTGTAAAAGGTCACACATCAACTTAAAATTTATATATATGAAAAAGCATTCATGAAGACAGCCCAGCACGGACTGTAATGGTTGTGGTTTAAAGGAATACAGTGTTCGGAATTTACTGACAGTATCTTACATAAGAAATCGCAAGAAATGCCTGGAAATAGGGGGAAAAATCAATAGTGACAGTTTTGAATGGCCACCAGTCACCTCTTCTCTGCATACTTGAAACGTTTTGGCATAGTGTCAAAGTCAGAACAGAAAAGATCAAAACTATATTTAAATAACTCATGAGTCGGGTACAACTAAATTTCTATTTTATAGGATGCCATTATGGCGTAATATAAATATGAGCGAGATAAAGAAATGCGCAAGAGGGCGTCCCTTACCATAAGTCATCGTAATCATAAGAAACTAGGCATGTTTTGCTTTTAAGACGGTGCTCGATATATATCAGGTGTAAGATGAAGGTGATTGCATCTGCAGGATGCACATTGGAGAGAATGTTGCCATACCTCTATGACACTTTCATGTAATCCTCTAGCATTTGTTTACATATTTTGCCTGTGGAAACATTACATCATCTAAGATAGTCGACTAAAGTGTCTGCTCACATGTTCAACAAAAATCAGCATTAACTACCAGTTTACGAAAGTGCCATGAATGAATTACGAAAATATCTGCTCGTTTAGTTTTGCAATTACATTTGAAATCCAGAAAGTTTTCAAGAACTGACCAAGGGGAGGAAGCAGTTTTTGGTACGTGAAAATCAGAAACAAGGCCAAGCTGTATACTTTATAGACCAAACCAAACCCATCAATTGTACACCAAGAGCTCTTTTAACAACAGCTTAAATAAAGAAGTTTTTTTGTTAAATAACCAGGACAGGACATCATGTGAGGTAAATCTCATTCTTTAAAAACTCAACCCTATGCATAGTACGACAGTTTAGAGCATCACGTTTAAATAATCATGAAATTTTATTGTAAATTTATTTATAAAAAGTCATGGCATAATTGGTTAATAATGAAAAGTGAAATTTTAGTTAAAAAATCTCTATCGAGCTTACCCTATCTGCAATTGAAAACATATAGAGAGACGATTCTATTGATGCAATTTTAACATTTGTACAGACTTGACGTACGAACACACACACTAATGTAAGTAGCACATGATTCGTTAAGTGCAGTTTGGATAACACATGTTTTATGTATATCTGGATCAAAACTATGCCACGGCTCACATGGTGTCCTCCCACGCAGACAGAGGAGAGATGGCAGTGATCCGTAACGGTGAGCACGTTAGACCATTCAGCCACTCGAGCCCACCCCACACACTTTTAATTGATGTAAAATTAATTACTGGTGATAATGATTATACGTACATTATTGTAATAGCACCTGTAGGTAATACAGATAATTATGATAATACAGCCTTAATTGATATTATACTAGATGGATAAGTATATGCATTTATTCAATAATAAGGACTTGCTATTATTTTGTTAAAGAAAATACGTTTGTATACCAAAAATACAAGAGTAACAACGAGTCATGCAGGCTATAAATAGCGCCCACTTAGCTCTTACTATTCTGCCGGCAGAAATGAAGTCGATCGCTCTAGCAGATGCCCTAACAGGGAACGCTATGTACATAAATTTGGTGGATATCCCGTCTAAGATTAATTTGGACATACCGTTTCTTCTTTCAAGTTGGAAAGACGCTTTTCATCGAGCGAAAAAGATCCAGGTAAGATTAAAGCTCACTTAAAGTGCCATAACAGTGTATCTACATTTATTCAGTTTATTTCTTGGTGAATGAGAATATATACTCAAAATACGAATGTAAAAAATCCGATTGTAAAATTTTCAGTAATAACTGCATGTGAGCCTATCTAATATCGCGTCTGCACCTGGTTACGATAATAACCGAATGCAAGTGCCGACCACTTCCGGTATTTAGGGAAAACAAAGTGTGACGTCACATTTTGAACACTTGTTGTAAACAAAGGCTGAGTTGGTATGGGCACATTATGGAAAAGTCTTCAGAAACTCAACACGAAAACTGCGATTTTGAAGGAAGTGAATTGTCACTGTCCTGCGGGTCTTCGCCATTCCAAGATGGGGATTTAATAAGCTCGGAAGATTATGATAATGGCGTAGAAGCGGCTGCTGGCACCCAAATTAATCCGCACCAGTTTGAAGCCTATATTTCCAATATCGACGAATCCGAAGTTGCAGATGAAGATGACGAAGAAGAAAGACAAGATAGATTGACGGACAATTCATGGTAATTGTTTTCTGAATATGTATACGGCCTAAGTTACGATAAATATATGTATCCGACGGTATTTGCAGTACTGTTCAACATTCTCCTGTTCGTTTATAAATGAATTTTTTCTCACCTGTAATAAAGGATGTACAAATGTATTGCATTTCATGGGTAGAGACGTATTTATACGTTGATAAGTAAAAGGTACATCGGATCACAGTTGTAAGCTTCGAAACCCTGTGAACAATTTGATACGATTTAGAAGTACTTAAGATTCCTAGAAGAGGAGGTCCTCTTTTGCACAACTATTGAAATAGGCAGGATAGTTACCCTCATAACAGTAAAATTAAATTCATATTTTGTACACTGTATTATAAGTTAAAATTTCGAATTTCTCATATGTATGCTAATAGTTGATTTTTATAAACTATGAAATAAACCTTTTTTTATGTGGTAGGCATCTACTTGCAACTTCAATTTTCTTTCTTATCTAATTTAATTTTACAGTGCTGTACTAAATGTTTTACCTGTTCCTGACTTTAGTCAGTTTGTGTCATTGTACTGTGCTGTCGATGTGTTCATAAATATAAGATTAAATTTGACCAGCACAGCACTATGCATTAAAGAAGAAAACTCTAGGTGTAATTGTGGACATTGTTTGGTAATGTCCACAGGTAGGGAATGTGTATGTTGTTGTGACATAGAGGTCAAAAGTGTCTGCAATGAATACCAGGGGATACAATGTATAACACACCATCCAGGGTTCGGTCCAGTTTGTCTCGACATCCATGTTTTAAAAGTTGCATACTACCAGTATAGACAACAATTTGATGAATGTCCAGAACAAGGAAATGAGTAAGTAAAATGTTTGAGTAATTTTTCATGTTCTTTTGTTTTCATGATATATGCATGACAGCATAGTATTGGGGTTATTAATACAGCAAATAAATAAGTCACTTTTTCCAGTCATTTTATGATGCCTTCATTGATTGAACCCCTTTTCTGGAGGCCTACACTGTCTAACCTTTTTACCACAATGATACTGATAAGTCATGCCAAAAAACAACACATATACATATTTAAATATTGTTTTATTTCATTTTTTGTGTCGGAAAAAATGGTTTTATATATATATATATATATATATATATATATATATATATATATATGCACAGATTATGTTGGAATCATATAACTTTATTGAACTTTATTGATATAAAAAATAACGATAAATCACACTGGGCCAATAACACTATCTACTAAAACGTTTGTTTCCTAATTTGATCTAATGCACAAAGCATAATTTATTTCAACTTAATTCTCAAATTATTATTTCAGAAGACATCGGTATACAGCATATAGAAAATTTTCTCGGTGGTGTTGGCACTTCTTGGGCAAGGAAGTGAGGGTCATCATTCCATCATGTGTTGTTCAGAGGATCCGCACTGCCTTTCCTGATCAAAACCTGAACTACACTGGCTTTCATGAGGCTGACAGCGATTAAACCTGATAAGATTTTGAGTAGCAATATCCGTGTGAGGCCTCTCATACAGACTACATAATGGTGGTGATACATCTACCATAAGTTTTACTCCTTCATCATTCATGTGAGACACCTGTCCAATTGTGAATGCTGTTTTCATCAGACATTCACCATAATCTGCAAATAAATTTAATATGCATTGCATTTTACAAGCCAAAAACTGCAACCTTTTGTTGAAGTTAATACATGAATTAAAAGTATTTGTCTTTACAATTGTTTGCATATTTTAATTATTTTACCACAGGACAAAATCATGGCCTTTAAAATTAAAGGAGTGTCAACTTTAACAAATACTTTGTCTTTACTGTTTGAATTGAATATAAAAAAATAATAAAGGTACTTGCACTTGTACAACAGTATTTATATCTCTAAGTGATATATTCCTTTCTGTTCATTAACTACTAATGTATATTCTTACCATATGTTGAGTCAACAAGGCTTTTCCTGACAGTGTATTCTCCTTTCTTGTACTTTGGATACACTATTTTATATCTGGCTCTCCTATCCTTAGTGCATGCTTGCTCTCTTTGGCTGTTTTCATTAAAATGCAATGCAGCTAGCCAAAGCCTATTTCAGAGTAAATAAAGATGCAAAAATACAGTATATAATTCTATCAAAACCAGATAATTTATTTTTATAGATACTTTTTTTGCAAACATTCCAAAATACTAAAAACTGTTATACAATTTTACATTGCAGGATATCAAAAGATCAGATCTTGATATCTATAATTAAAGTTGAAGATGAATATACTGGACTATAAATAAAATACTGAAAAACCTGAATCAGTACTTTTTTGTGTGCAATAAGTTAAGATTTACGCTGAAAGCATTCCATGATAGGAGAAACCAATCATTATTGGTGCAGAATGATTGGTCACGGAGTGGTATCCCTCCAATGCTGAAGTTTGTTGTCCAGATGAAAGCATTGGTACATATTTTCTCATTTATCTGCTGGTCACAATCTCTTCAAGCTTTTCAAATACTTTAGATCCTATAAGTTATAAAATATATTCATCAAAGCTTGGTTTTATGCTATCTTGCATGAAATTTAAAGTGTGCACTAACAAAAATATATCTAAATTCAATAAATTACTAGACCAATACGGTTAGTGAAAGTCATATGCCTATATGACATGTACTCCATAATACCATACGATACTTTTGCATACCAAATATCATTGATCAGTAAGAAATAGATCTACTAATTGAACAAACTTGATGGACCTAAACAAATGTTGCCAAGAATACAAGTATGGGTTTTTTTAAAAGAAAAAGATTTCAACCATTTATATTACCTGGTTTAAACCACTTGTTTTGTCTCTCTCTTCCTTCCAAGGTACCATATTCAATAAATTAGTAGACCAATACAGTTAGGCAAAGTTACATGCCTATATGACATGTACTCCATAAGAGGCTTTTGCATACGAAATATCACTGATCAATAAGAAATAGACCTACTAATTGAACAAACTTGATGGACGTAAACAATTGTTGCCAAGAATACAAGTATTTTTTTTTTTTTTTTTAAAAAGAAAAAGATTTCAACCATTTATATTATCTGGTTTAAACCACTTCTCTTGTCTCTCTCTTCCCTCCAAAGAACCATGTTCACATGATACAAATAAATCACCATAGCCAGAATGCACATTACTGATGTGGTTTATAACAGACTGCCACTTTTCCAGCATTAATTCTTCGTTTTGGTCAGGCGATGCTGCTGCAGTCCAATACATTTGGTTGACCAAACTCTTTATCCATGGAGTTATATTCGAACAGTCTTTTTCGTTTGATAAGGCAAAGAGTTTCTTTTTCAGTCCTGTATATAGAAACAGATATTAAGAGCAATATGAAAAGTTTTTTTAAACAATACCTTTTGCAAGTCAAATGGAAGTTTTTAAAAAAGTCCTTTTTGACCAACTGATTGAACAAGATGTTATGAATATCTAAAATTTCTACAACTTAAACCACCTACATTGGGTATGATTATGAGTGTCACATTAAAAACATTAACACTTGCATTGACATATAAAGGCAATTTATCAATGAATATCAATGCAAAACATTTTGAATTTTATTTTTATTACCTTTAGCAACATGCCAGTCATCAAAACAATGTTGAGTGTCTGTCATATTTTCCCTCACCCATTTCAATATTTGGACATGTCTGTCTGCAATTAGGGATCTGATTGGGATCCCATGGTACTTAAAAAAAATATACACTCCTTACAAGACTTTCCTTTTCCATGTGGCAGCTGCTCTTTACCTCATTACTCTGTAACGTAATGTTGGCACAATATTAAATCATATATAATTTTAGATTTGATTTTGAGGTGTTTAATGCTGCACCCAACAATATTTCACTGTCAGACAGTTTTATTAGTAATTTTTAGGCATTTAATGCCACTTTTAACAATAATGTTCCTCATGTGCAGCAATAATCTGAAACAAAACGTACCTTATTTGAGAAGATTTATGAGTCACTCATATTGATGGCTATTCTCTGACTTCCCAAAAAAAATTAGTCACGATGCGACTGAAAAATTATTTAACATGACAACACCAGCACCATCGAAAAAATCGAAACACAATATTGTAAAATTTCTACTCAATTTTGTTTTGCAGATTTTTATTAATTGGGGATGGTAATAAACCTCATCATGTTTGTAAATATCTATATGTAATCTGATTCACACATGTTCCGATAATGAAAGATATATGTAGGCCTTCTAAATCATCCAGCAGAAAGATTTCTCTATTCAAATGGTCAAAGTTGAAGGCAACATGAAAATTTTGACAATATTTATCAAATGTTTATATCCCTGTTCTTGATTTATTAGATATTTATTGCATTTGTTTTGGAAACTATGAAAGAACGTTCTACAGGGTACACATGGAAATGATATGGTGACTGATCTCTTGAATATCATAGATATAATAATATGGTATTTGTCATTGAAAAACTCACCCTTGCTGCTTCTCTCTTTGAATAGCTCCTTCTTATTTTCTTTGGCGGTGACACTTGACAAGTTACTTCCTCTGATTGTGACAACATTTCAAGCCTACACAGCGGATGCTTTGGTGTTGAAGGTTCTGATACCTTTGCAGTCACCTTGGCTTGGTTTTCAGTTTCCTTCAAACAGTGGATAGGCGGGACAGCATCATCAATGAGTTTGACTTTCTTTGGTGCCCTTCACATATGTTCAACCTCAAATCTATACCTAAATGGGAAGCATTCTGGTGTGAAATGAAAGGAGAAGAGAGCCGAAAACTCAGTCGGACCATCCCAGTTTGCTCTTTTGATTTTTACAAAATCTGTCCACCTACGACAAAGTGATTGGTCTTTCGGGAAGCAATGCATGGAAAACCCATCAGCATTTGTATTCCCACAATTTGCTGCAAAACACTTGACCCAGCTGCCCTTGCATGTACCTCCACGATCTCCTCTTGACATGATTGTGATGATGTAAGTTTTCAAACTAACTAATAAGGTACGGAACACGTACTTTGTTTATGTTTCGATAGAAACGGAAGTAAGGTGTGTGTTCAAAATATGACGTCAGACATCTATACACTCCGGAAATTACCGAGCTATAAAATCGGTCCGATGTGTATTATCTTCGAAAACAAACCTGAGCGTATTTCTCACTTATTATGGAGAATTTTTCCATTTGGTTTGTTTATACCGCTTCATGATTTTATTTTCTATTCAAATAATACTGAATTTGATTTACTTTATCTACACTGGTATGGCACTTTAAGGCAAGGTTACACTCGGAAAAGCCCCGAATGCGTAACACTGAAAAAGATCATGTAGGCTTGATTAATCGAATGAGCTTTTTGTTATTGAGATGTTGGTGGATGGGACTACAAATCGATGCATAACACATCTTGAACAATGTGTTACGTTGTTGAGAGAGAGAGAAAGAGAGAGATAGAGAGAGAGAACGAAAGAGAGAGAGAGAGAGAGAGAGATGCGTGGTTGCATTTTATTTATATTTATCCCATGTTAATTATTCTCTCTCCACCCATTCCTCCCTTCTCTCTCTCTCTCTCTCTCTCTCTCTCTGCTTCAGTGTTCAAGACAGAAATGGCGTGAGGCCAGATTTTATTTGCAAGTCAGTCCTCACTTACGTGGAGGCAAAATTCCCATTGTGTGACCTTCTCTCATAGCCCTGACAGTTCAATTATTGCATTCCGCACTTGGAAAAACAGTTGTCAGGTATTTTACGCCGTAAAACATGTATATCAATGTATGAGAAAGATAACCCATTTGCTTAGAACACCTGCCTCAAGGAAGGTGTCAAAAGGACGTTTGTAAATCTTAGTTGAATCGTTTAATTACAGAAACAATTTGCAGATACATGGCTGGTCAAGAAGCGGGACTGGATCATGGACGAATTCCTGCCCTTCTTCATCATGCCACTCCATCTTTAGATTTATTTTTACCCACTAGAGGCACTTACATTTTTTTTTAAAGTATGAGCAAGTCAAATACGTTTTAACATGAACAGAGTTGCCATTATTGCAAGCGGAGAAGTTATATTCTTTTTTTTTCTTTTCCATGTTGTCAGTGTATGTCGAGTGAATCTACTCTCAAGTATTAGACCCAGTCTGATCATCATATCTCACATGTCTTCCTTTCTAGAAAATACACTCCCAGTTAGCCATGTACTCCACTGTTTTAGAATGTGGCCCTATTAAAAGACAGAGGTCTATTCTTGCACTATTGATCAAATGATGTTTACCTTTTGAGAATGATTAGTCCCGTCTTGGTGTTGACGGTGATCAGAGCTAATCAAGAGTTTATGTTTAGATAAAACAGCCGTGTTTGCAGCTTGTATCTTAGCATCTTAGATTCATTTAATTTTCAGAAATACAGGAGTCTTAGCTTTGGGCATAAAATGGACAAATACATGTTAGCATATTGAAATGCTGATATATTGAGACAAATACGCTTAGCTAAATGAAGGTCTTAATTGATATAACTTTACGAAAATGTGTATTCATTTGGACTCTTGATTCTCTAGGTCACTGACCGATCTACACTACACTATTTATGGTGATTTATTGACTTAAAATGCGATCTAGCCAACATTTTTCGTTTTGTAAAGAATATTTAAAAACGAAGTGCAAAAACTTCAACGTTTTTGAGTACTACAAATTTAAAAATTCGAATTACAACATTCAAATGTGTTTAAATAAATTTATATGCGTATGCGAATTCACACAATAGTAGTTATAGTTCTTTAATAGGTAACACCGTTTTGTTGTCTCTGGCCTTTAACGGTATTGAGATAGGTATGGCCTCAAGTTAGGTGCACGCAAGGTTTAAATGTTAACGAGAATCATTGTATCTAAATAATTTCGCATAATTAGACCTTACCCTGCTTGGTTTTCAGCATTAAGAGGTTAGTGTTAGGACTGGTCGGTTTGATGTCAGGATAATGTGACTGGGTGGGACATGATGCTACATGTCTGAGTCATGATGCCCCAGTGCTAAACATTGCTATAACCTACTACACTGCAGATATCGTAGCTATATGAATAAAATTGTTAAAGCTGTTAAAAGTCCAACAACACACATACACAGACCTGATCATAGTGTTAATGGCTGATTTGCCTTTCTATAGTTGGTGTTCTTTATATCATACGCTGACACTTTATTACCAAAAGAGTACCGTAGTTATTCTAATAGACACCGCCACCACGCGCGGAGCAGTGCAATTTTCAAGAAGGGAATGTGTTGATTTTGTTGTATGTTTTATTGTTTTAATATCGTACATTACTGTTTTAATGAAAATGTTTGGAAAATAAGTTGCTTTTATTTTTTTAAGAGTCGTTGGATTACACATGCACATTGTTATTGTCTGGACATACCATAACTGATATATAGGAATATATAAGCCTCGATAGGTTATAAGTTTCCTTTTATGTGGAAAAAAGGGTGAGGGGTAATATAATGGGACTTCTCTTTGAATTACCACCACACACACACACACACACACACACACACACACACACACACACTGTATATACAGTGTAAGAAATACAATGTATGTGCGGTCAAGACCTATCAGTCTTAAATAATTTCTTTCAACATTTATTTGGAGTGCATTTTGTTATCTAGCCTACTCATTCGTCGGGACTGAGATGCTGGTCTTGAGGGAACCGGGAGAAAGACCCTAATATTAGCACGAAGGTTAATGAGTCGAAATTGATTAAATGTGAGTCATCAGCGTACTCCATCCTCTGAGGGATAATCAGGTCGAATTACATTCGGAGTATTCAGTGAGGTTGAATTCGACCACATGTTCTGGTAAACATGGGGCATTCCGTTGAATTTAAGTTCGAATTTATTGACACGAGCACCCCACTTAGTTCACCGTAAAAAGGATAATGAATTATCTAAGGGGGAAGGGAAGGTATATTACTGAGGTGATGCCTGCCTTGGGGATTGAGAAGAGAGAGGTGATATATGAGCTTTCTGCAAGAAGTAATCACATCTATTGATATGTTACTATTTAAGGTCACTGACCCTAAAACGAGGTCTAAAGTGTTGATCAACTTAAATGAATATCTAATAAACGATACCAAAGGAATGAACGCCTAAGTAAAAATTAGGCACGAAAGTTATAATCTCAAAATCTATAATTTTATTGAAAGGCCGTCTTCCTAATTTCGGGAAAGAAATATGTTTTGTCAGACATTTAATTTCAGATGATCTTGTTCATAAAGACAAAGGAGTATAACTAATGCAGACGGAATATTTATTCATATTTGGGTGTAAATATCGTACAATACTCAGATTAGATAGCATGGCCAATGACGTTTTTTTTTTTTTGTTCATTTTCTTTTTGACTTTTGAAACATCAAGTATCGGACGGTGCATGCAATAACTTTCAGCATGATTTTTCTTTTCTTATGCTGACATGTAGTAACTCTCAAATTTGCTGCGGTCTTTAGCAAATTCATCACGAACAGCCTTCTTAAAATTAATTTAATTATGTTTAACTTTCCTTGCATCAAATATGTAAGTTTTAAAGATCCAATTATTTGAGATTCCGTCATATTACATGATTTTTCTTTGCTTATGCTGACAGGTAATAACTCTCAAATTTGCTGGGGTCTTTAGACAAAATTTCTGACTGCCACCAGCAAATTCATATAGAACAGTCTTCTTAAAATTAGTTTAATTCTGGTAAACATTCCTTCCATCAAATATGTAAGTTTTAAAGATCCAATTATTTGAGATTCCATCATATTACTTTGGTTAGCCTTTTAAATCAATATTGATCCACGTGACCGGATGTAAACTTGCAAACAGTATGATTTAAAAAAGAGACTGCTTGTAAGAACATACTTTACAAGTCAATAATAAATGGATACTCACAAATATTCATATTTGTTGTCTTCATCTATCGGTCACTCCTTCTATCTTAGCATCATTTTATTCTCGTTTTTCACCAGTATGCTCATTTAATATACGTATGCGAACACACATTCATTCGAGGATATACATACCCATGCACCAGTTGAAAGGAGACAGACATACAGACAGACAGGCAGGCAGATGGATGAGAGCCACAAATGTCATATACATGCATAGTGTGTCTAACATTGATATTTCTCCAAACTGTATACTCTAAAATTTCCAACCGTTCAAGGAAATAAAATTAAAGTAATCATCAAGGAGACTCGTACGTGCGCCTGTCTGTTCAAGGGTGATTGACATTTGTGCGTTTTAAAAAAGCTCAGGTTATTTCATGAAAACTATAACGAACATTAATAGACAAGCAACAGTCTAAATCAATAATAAAAGAACCTTAAGAAGTTAGAATTTGTTCTCGTTGTCGTTCAACCTCTATTAACTGCTTTGACTGAAGCTGCAACAAATAAACATATTTTCATTAATCTTCAAGTGAGACAAATTGCAAGAACTTTTTACGCAGCGATACACTTTCGCACAATCAAATAATACAAACTAGAACATAAGGTAGTAATGGAAAGATAATGAAGTTCTGAAATGGGCAGAGAATATTTATTTGAAAGCTAGGAGCAGCGCAAGTTGGTGAGAAAAAAAGATGTAAAACAATTGATAAAATATTAATATTATTTCTTTTTAAGATGGTGAGATATCGATCCTGCTTGCATAATGTGGGCGGACTGTCACATTTTCTTGAGCTACATCTGCCATCTTAATTGATTGAACTATCAGGAAGTGAGTTGCACGGGGATGCCCTCTGGTGTTTTCAAGGGGAGATAACCGTGAAACCCCTATATATGGAATTACGTCACAATTAATACTTCCAGTTCAGTACCCACGAATGTAGTTCTAGTCTATTTTTAGAACATTTTTTCCTCTCTCATTTTGGTGGTGATAGAAGAGCTTTATTTATGCATTTTTGGTAGCAATTTGAAGGAAACTGTTTATTCTTGATAGTATGAGCTGAGGGTGTTGTTGTCTATGTGTGTTTTGGCGACAGTGGACAGTGAGTAATAAGGCCTTGGTGATGATCCGGAAGTGAAATCTGTGTTCTGTTTACATGCTGCTATATTGACAGTCCATCATCTCAAAAAAGAGCAGGTCAGCCTTTGACACCGTGAAGTCATCTTTGAAGGTATTTTAGATTAACATATGATTTGCATTGATTGTCACACAGTGGAAAGGTCAGTACTGAGAAACAAATGTAGAGAACATATAGTAAAATTAACTGTGTTCTTTGTCCATATAAAGTGGACCACAAAAAGGGAGAGAATGTTGAATTAATATATTAATTGCAGGAGTTATCTCTATACGTCGAATAATGACGTATTGAAGGTTCAAAACAAATAGAAACGACAACATCGAACGGTACAATGCTGTGTGCTACTTAAACTAAAGAATATGAGGATACCTTTGATAATTGGGTATCCAATACAAATCTCATTTTGATAAAATAAATGGAAAATATATAATTGATTGCTCCAAAATTCAAAGAACTTTAAAAGAATAAAATGAAACAAATTATTCTGAAGGAAAGTTATTTGAATTTTTTGTATAATGACCTAATACTGTTTTGTTTCTAGCGATGTACACTGGCATAATAGCAAATATTTAGGCAATAACAAATGTTCTAATATCGTCCGCAGTTATATTGTATATTTCTGCTCCGAAATTTGCAGGCATATTATGATAAATATGGGGCATTATAAACATTCTGGACGAAATGGGTGCAATATTTTACCAGATTATTATTCTAAGGAGTCTGAAGAATCAAAATATATCAAATAATGTAGTCATTAACAATTCCAAGCTTATGAAACAGTTTGCTTTAGAGATCATTAGGAATCCCATATCCATATTTAAATAACTTAATTAGTATAACTTTATGAGATAATGTACATCCTTTAATTTTGTCGAAATAAGAACATTGAGCAAATGAAGCGTCGACATACTCCACACATAAAAAACGTAAAAACAGCGCAAATATTACTTAATCAAACTTGTATTATAATGGCGAATATTATAAAATTAGACAATACAAACAGAACAGAATTAACTGCTAATAAAAAGAACATCGTATAAATAGACTCATTATTTAACCACGAAAGACTGAAATTTAGCTGAAGCGAATAGTAATTTAATAAAATGTGAGAGTTTGATGGATACAAAAATACAAAAATCTGAAAGAAGGGTATTAAGCCATCCCCATATCTAATTCGCTTCCTGACAAGAACAGAAACTAGCTTACATGTTGCTAAAAATGCAAATAACACGAATATATGGAGATTTCAGAACTCACTAGATAGGCAGTTAAAAGAATTTATATTTAAAACAGAAAGATATGAAACTAATCAGGACATTTTTGTAGTTTTTCAAGACGTTGTGGCATATGTATGGAAAATAGATAAGTACAACATTATAGACCATTAAATTGAGCCAGATTTCTCGATAAACTCACGGCGAGAGAAAGTGGCAAATATTTTACTGTTTATAGGAATCACAGATCAGTGCCAAGGAATATAGTGAGCATAAAAGAAATCGCGAACAGGACTCGGGTCACAATTATTTTTCTTTATAATCTCTTCATTTGTTTCTCTCTACTGAACTTTCTACTGTGAACAAATCTTAATAAATCATATGTTAATCTAAAATACCTTCAAAGATGAATTCACAGCAGTTTTTGTAATAGGTATCCGGTATTTCTTTGACAGGCTGTGCTGTAAACAAACCAATGCGTAATTGATCACAGCTTCTAGATCAGAGCCAATGCCTAATTACTCACTGTGCATTGCCGCCATAATGCAAATAGACAACCGCACTATAATGATCAAATTCTAGAAAATAATAAAGTACCTTTAAATCAACACAAAGAATACCTAAATCTAAGTCTTGTACCACCACCAAAAACTAGAGGAAAAATGCTCTAAAAAAGACTTGCATTCATGGGTACTGAAACGGAAGTAATAAATGTGACCCGAGCCCAACAGTGCTCAATATATGTTTCATATACTTAACACAACGGACAGTTGTTATGTACTGAAAAACATGCATTCGTGGAATGTACGGTCAGTTTATCGAGCGCAAGACAAAATTGTTTTCCATTGCACTTGATGAATTGACCCCTTTTTCGTGCTGCAGTGCAACAGGCGCCCCTGTCCTCAATGGAAATTTAAGACGAAGAAAATTTTGAAAATTAATTAAAATTCTTAAGTTATTTCTATTTTCAAATGAATTAGGAGATATCATTCATGATTCAGACACAAGTGGAAAAAAGCTGGAATGATTGGTTGGCCAGTTGTAATATAGATCAACTTGCACGGATGTAAATAAGCTACGTACAGATCCGTTTATACATAAGTTCCAATCTAAATCCGATCCTGCACTATCTATCTTTGATCGATTTAATCAGTTACTGAAATTTTATCTGCTTGATTTGTGTAGCATGCTATCCTTTGACCTAATGAAGGAATGGTTATTTAGTGATAGTAAAGATTCAAAGGAAGATATGTTTAAATTTCTCTTAAGTCTTCAATACATTTCAAGACAAGAAAGACAGAAAGAAAAATAAACACAGTTGTGAACTACCATTTCTACAGTCTCTTGAATGACGGAAAATGTATTTGACATAACTTGTGTTAAGATATAAATATATTAAACCAGAAAGTTACTTCTTTTGTAAGTGTTCATTTGGAGAGTTATGCCTTGCGCACTTTTGAGGTTTCATAAAGAAACTTATATTTGACATTGTTTGCTGTAATTTAGAACCATTCAAAAAGTCGAGTTCATTTTCTGATATAAATGACGTATACGAATATTTATGTTTTCAAAATTCCCCCACTCCCAGTGGAGGATTATTCAGCTAACTGCGTCATTCTAGGCCTGGTTGTATGCAATGACAGGAAGAAAACCAGGTACTATTTTCTAACGGCAAAGCTTCAAGAAGTACACGGAATCCACAAAGGGTTGTTAAAGATAGTTTCTTTCTTTACAAACCTAACAATGAATTTAAATCTTGGAGATTTTCAGCTTTTTAAAAAACCTATACCTAAATGCTTCATAGATTGGAACTATGCTTTGAAACTATTAAATACCCTGAAAACAGAAATCCAGTTGAATGTGTTGTATTTTCCTGCGATGTCTTCCAGTGTCCGATACTATTAGCTTCACCAATAACACGCCATATAAGAAAACGCGTCAGAAAATTTTAACAATTTGTAACTGCCTGAAATAAACTGAGGTGTTTGAAAATAATTCATACATCATGCAAGTACAATTTGATAACCTTAGTAGAGGAATCAGAATTTGATTTTGTCTCGGGTTTACTCTTCTTTATCTCTCTCTCTCGTTCTGTCTCGCAGACACAGACATAGACATGCACAAATGCACACAACCAACCGTACTACAGACATTTACATGCACGTGTGTATCTATTGTATATTGCTGTATGTTTATATTATTTGTATTATTTTCAAAATACTAGCTTTCTAAGAGTCATTTAATTAACGATATTTTTAAAACTAACATACTAGGATCTTAGTTTGTTCTTTAAAGATGAGTGGTGTATACAGTACGTAGATTCAATCATAAAATTCTAAGCTTGACATGTAATATAAATCAGGTGGACATCACGTGCTCCAATTTCAGTACATCATTTCTAGTGAGAGGTCACTTTGACCTAATTCTTGATCAGCTAGTGTAAACCACGTAAACCTGTCTACCGGTCCGATGTAAATGAGTCACTGACCCATCTTTACGTTTTAGTACCTACGTCTTAGTATTCTACATAAGAGAATTAATACTTAGAATTAGACATTCTTAGTTAAACACCTGTCTTGGAAGTTTATCATTGAGAGGAATTTATTTATTTAATTTAATCATTTGTTGCATTTATAGTACTTGAAATATTTCAAAGTGTTTGGGTTTGCAATAGCTGTCACGGAAATACTGTGAATTCATTCAAGGAAATTCTGGACTTAATAACTTTCACGGATTTATGTCGAATTCATTTGAAGACATTATGAGATTATACCATAGTGATTGTTCCTTACTGTTGATGCATCGGTTCAGTTTTTACAATCGTTTTTCTTCAATCCGAAATGTTTCGAAATGTGGATTTGGTCTGATTATCCTTCGAAACATTCTACTCGGTCGCCCTATTGGCATACGTGACACGTGTCAACAATGCGATATACATATATATTCAAAATTATTTAGTGGCAAACACAACTATTTTTGTGAAATATGAAATTTTTTTATAGTTATTTTGTCATGAAAAATGAAACATACTCTTGATATGATTCAATTAAAAAAAGGTTTACTCGGGAATTTTTCGTACATTTGTTTCCTGCTGGAATGTACCGAAGTACCGTTATAGTGAAAAAGTACCGCGTTATGTACCACCGGAAAAAAATACCGCAGTAAACCGGCATTTCAGTATTACTGCGCATCTCTACTACTACCCCGTCAGCCTACCATAGTGCCCTATTTTTCTACGTTCGTTTATTCTCACATATATTGAACAACAAAAATAGATTAGAGATTAGTAGAAAAATGGTTTCCTGATATGTTACAAACGTATTCACCAATCATAAGTCAAAATTATAAGCTTCCTTAATTTTCATAAAAAATAAAATTATTTGAAATTGCATGTGTTTTCATGTTTTATGTATATGTACACAAATCTCTACTCGTTTTATCTAGTCCCCTTCCGTTCTGCATTACATTCTCTGCGTAATATTTTTTGTGTGGAATGAAATGCACACATATATGGATAATTAATGTCGAGCATAAATACCTAATGTGATTAATAATATTGGATGGATGTACTAAAAATAGTATTTAAATATAGTAATGTTCAGATATACTTTAAAATAGGCATACTTGAGTTAAGTTATATGCTATGCCAAAAGGAATGCTTTGAAAACGATTGACTTCGCTTCCATTCCATTCCGTTCCCCGGAATTCAAATAGCCTTAAGGCTGAACTGAAAGTTAGAATCTTGCCCTTGTTTTAAATATGCACTATTGTCACAAACTCTGTTTTCTACTGTATTAATATATGCATATACTGCCATACTACTATCTAATTCCTGTCTTTGTTTATTTATAGGAGAATCCTGGATTCGGGAGAAAATTCGTACCTGGAACACTAAACACATGTTCAGAACTGTGGTTTCCCTAGCTTCTTTTGGTGCCTTTACCTTTGCACTTTGGATTCACGGCTAGATTGAATGACGACAAAAGACGGTGTTATGCTGGAAGGCATGCTCTTGATCATTGCCATAATGCAAATAACGTCTAAAGCATAGACAACTTATATGTCCATGTCCGATCATTCGTATGCAATTGCTAAAAATCAAATGTGATGGAGGGCGTGAGCAGGTGGGCGTGTTGGAATTTAAATGCAGATCAAATTTGTCTAGCTAGAATGAAAATGCAGATATTTTTGTGTTTTATGTATTGAGAAAAATCTGGATGGCAACGTTAGTTGTCCAAACACTATGCAAACACGCCTTGAGACTCTTTCGGCGATAACCGTTTAATCCATAATCTGATTGAGAATGGTTTTGACAAAGTTTGTTCCGAACGATTACCCCCAACTTGCCCCATCTCAATAGAAAATGAACTTACTTCGCTAATCGGACAACGGTTTTGCGTATTTTGACATTGTCGGTTATCCAGGCATAACACCTACGATAAGTGAATTAATATAACGTGGCATTTTCTACTAATTTGCCTGATAACCTTGTACATACGAATATTTTATTAACAAAGAATGCACTAGTTGAGTCTTCACATACTTTAACAGTACGTTCTATTTTTCATTTATTGATATATATGCGAGAAATATGCGAGAAATATTACAATTTGTAAACAACCTTTCTTAAAGCTCATCTTACACAAATTGCGAAGTGTGTATTCAGTTGTTATTAGAAAGAAAGAAGTCAGTCCTATGTCAGACTAAAACGCTTGACTATATGCTTAAAATAAAGTGAGTCAAAATTGAACGAGTTTCCTTGTCAGCTAAATTGAACGAAAGATACACAAATAATAGAGCCAGGCAAACGGATTGTAAAGGCGAATTATACATAATTTGTATTAATTTATTTAAATCTACGTTAAGTAATAACTTGGTTTTCTGCATAAATGTTAAAATGTGCAAAGTGCTATCCGGCAAAACGATGTATGCTTCTGTTTTATTCATAAGGAGTTTTTCTGGGGGAAGTATATAGATGTTATCCTTAAAAAAGATAGAAAACCCCGATACTTCACACTTTGTCAAACCCAGATACTTCACACTTTGTCATTGACATTTTTAATTAGATTTAACATAAGAAACGTTACAATCCAAAACACAAGCAAGAAACTTCCATGTATTTGGACGGCGTTTGGATGTCATATCTGCAATCCAAAATATTAAAAAGAAGATAACAACGGAAAATATTTTATGCGTTTTTAATTTTAGTTAAACCTCCTGATCACATATGTTGCAAGAAACAAGCGTATTAAATATTTAAAGCATTGCAGTTTACACCCCAATGAAGGCATAAATTAGCTTTGAACATAAGAATCATACACGTTTTGCTTTGGGTGCACGAGATAGGTCGACCAGGAGGATAAGACATGGGTTTCGAAGCTCTTTCCTAGCGTTCCAGCAAACTTTGTAAAGATGAAATAATTAACCTTACGTTGAGTGTATCGAATGGCAGAAGAAATCGAAACTACGGTACTTAATTACAACTTGCGAGTTAGTCGTCTGGGGACAACCTACATGACAAAATCGTATGCAATTTTATCTGTTGGATACTAGCACAATCACATAGAGAAAAGAATAAAAGGTAAATGAATCCGAAAATGTTAAAACCATACCTCTGATGACATCTAAAATAAATACGAAATGGAGGAACAAAGAACATTCTTTAATACACAAAACAACGTTTAATCGTACTATTCTTGTCTGATTTTTGGCTTATACAAACCACATATATAACCCCATATCTGTAGAGTTTTATTAGAAACATAGATATGTAATGGTGGAGTCCAAACTCGATAAAATCCACTAAGGAGTTTGTTTCTATGAGGGTTAATTGTGATGTACGTTTAGTGCATCATAAATCAATACTTTCGGTTTAAAACAAATGTGTTGTATCTTGCAGCTTGATGACTACGTAGATTAGAAATCAGAATATTAAACCTTACCTCTTCCTCCTCGAGGTTAATCATCCCTGTATCAGTTCATTAAAAACGCCTGGTATCACATGTAGGTAAACTAGTATTTTGCAGATTGAATGACTGGGTAAATCTTCTGACAAGATTGAAATAATGCAACGAAAGCATAGACAACAGTGTCATAATATGAAAACTACATGCCTAGCTTGTTCTGATCAGAATAGAAACAAAAAGAAAACATCAAAGGTGCGATGATCGGTATAAATGCATTTCATCTTGTACGAAGAACTAAATTACTTAGAGCTAAGTTAGCACAACACAGTTTTTCTTATGACAAACACATTCAAACTGACAAGTGCAGTCTTTAACTGATATGCATCACATTACTAATAATTCATTTCAAACGTAAAGCTCATTCCAATGACATGCCTTCAGCATGGGGACCATCAATTTTTATTTTATATTTGATATTTCCTTATGCAATCTTTAATTTCATATTCTCACATTGGTTGGCTGAAATCAAACATTGAAGTTTGGTGGCCATAGAATGATGGTCCATGTGAACACAAGCTTTAAGCAACTCTATTCGCATATATATTGTTTTGAATGGATATTGAACAGGTGCAGCTCATCTCAATTTTGCATAATTGCAAGCAATGCAAAACTACCATTTCAGCCTGATTGAATTAGTTCTGCATCTAAGCTGCAGTTTGGTTTCAACAACTGGTTGCATTACCCCGTTTTATATCGAAACGTTAACGGACCATACCATTTTCGACAACAATACCATAACCAGCCGTGGTCGACATAGTTATATCACCTCTTTTGATTTCATAAGCATATAATTGCATGCAAATTTGTTGTGGTTTGAAGTTTAACACTTTGACCAAGGTAAATTTACGAAAAGTCTTGTACTACCATTGGTCTCCAATGGAACTATTTACGGGATTATTTCAGTAATTCCCAAACTTCTGGCAATCTCTGATAACACAGATACCAAAAAAGCTGTAGCAAAACCTATTTTTCAAAGTTGTAGGCTTTTTGTACGAGCGATATATAAGAACAATAGTGGGACACGTGACACAGATAACATATTGAGAAATGACTTGTTATCATGGAGTTACTATTCTTAGGAGCTGGTGTGTTTACTTACACAGGCAAGCTATATCAGTGGGCAAAATTGCACAATAAACTGTAAACTTTTACTCCGGCGTCAGGAAATCAGTGTATAGTCTACTACAAGAGATACATAGACAATGGTCTATTTTTTGCTTTTGAATATGACATTTGGATCCACTTTCATCAATAACAAATATTTACACCTTGATCTCGGGTAAAGAAGTCTGATATTTTGTCACTGCAAATTATGTCAAAATCACATTTGGGGTAAATATTACACATATATTCAGACATAGATATTGCCCACAACAGATCGCGGGTGGGGTATGTGAAATATTACACTGGCTACGTCTAAGATTCAGCCAATGTGGGTATGTGAGAAAGCTTGCCAGTAGCTTCTCGTGGGTCGGTGGTTCTTTCCGGGGTTTTCCCGGGTTCTTCCTCCACCATTAATACTGGCCGCCATGTATAGCCTATCGTGTGCTGAAAAATGGCGTTAAACCCCACAACAACAACAACAACACTGGCTACGTATCATGTACAGGCTTGTAAGATGCTGTCTAAACAATTAAACTATTACTGTGATGTTAGACATTCACGTGCTATCCTCATTACTACAACTAATAATTAGCAGAAAGTACAATGATTAAACTTCAGTCCATTGTGCTTGAGTTATATATCAAACAGAATTCACTCATAGACCATGCGACGTGAATGAATAAAATAGAACACACGTATTTCGTTGTAATTTGCATATATTCTTGTCAAATGCAAAACATCAGATATAACTTTTTGTGAAATAAATCAACAATCCAATACTGATTCTTCTTAGAAAAATGAGAGTATGACAGGAATTACCCATGTGAGGCTAAAGTCAATTGTACGATTGAAGAAGCATCGGTCTGTGTTGATAAGCAGTAACGTTATTGAATAATGCTTAATTGATGGGGCTCGGAGGCCAAAATTACAAGCATTGTGTTTTTAAAGGAAATATGTATGATATGAAAATATTACCTTGTCATTTTAGTCAAGCTGATTGTACGTAAAATTCAACAGAGAAATGACAAACAAGTACCTGGTAAAGTTTATTTAACATGGGTTACTTCCCTTACACTGAATAAACCGAATGAGAAACGTTCTACATTTAACTGTATTCATCTAAGAGGGTCAAGAACGTTTTCTTAACCATAATATTTGTTTAGTATGCACATGCAGCTTGACAATAGCGTAGTATTGGCATACGGTGTGCAAAGAAATTATTAGTTTATGATTCAAGGTAGCATGACATGTTTTCTCATTAACAATTAAAACCACAGAGACAAAGCATGAATACAAATAAAGAATAAAATCAATGTGTTGGTCATAGGCAGGTATATTTTAAATTTTAAACCATTACCTGTATGCTGTTCTCTTACTCTTTAAAATGGGACATAAGTAATTTCTGTCATAGTGTATAAATTTCCAGTGCAAATTCTGATCTGCAATGCATGCTTGAGATGCACGATTAGTACCTCCATATTGATTTTGCGCCTAATCTTAGAGAAGTGCAAAGCTACCATTTCAACCTGGAGAAACATCGCTTTTTATTCCAATTGCAGTATAGTATGTACATCATGTTGGAGTATCCTGCTCTACAGCGAGCCCTCAAGGGCCTATATCAATTTCAACGACATCAGATTGGTTAACCATATATCTCTATCTTGATTTCCTTCATATCTGTATGCATTCTAAATTGGGATACCTTTAAGTTTAAAATTTCACGGGGCAAATTCACGAAACTCTGATGGTGACAAATTACAGATTTCTGAAAAGGACAGAAACCATCAATAGTGAAAAACAAAGCAATCTAAGATCAAAATATAAGAAACTTCAACATGTGTTAAAATTATATCATTTTGTACGTGGAGAAGATAATATGGACCATGTGTGGTTAGATTGGAAAATACACACGTGACAGGAGTGATCTAGTTATGGTGGGTAGAATCTCTTTGGATGGAAATGCCTCCAATGAGGACTAGTAGGGAGAAAGACCTGCTTTTCGTACGACTTACTCTAGTCTGCAGTGATTGTAGAAAAGAGAAAAACTCATGCAGCATAATGTACTAGTATATGGTAGCGACCAATATAAACACGATGCACGGATGTTGATTTTTATTTGACTTTTTCTGTTTGTAAATCTGCGCTGTTTCTTATTTTTGCTCGTAACTTCCTGTGATTTTTCATTTCCGTCAACATAGTCTCAAACTCAGCCGCACTTATTATTTTATCATCAATTGCTGCTGATTATAATATACTGATCATATTAAGACTGCTTTGTGCAGTTGCAAACAATTCGGAACATAAGCGTTCTGGTGAATGTAGTCACATCAAAATTAATTTACTCGCTCTACCAGAGACATTGGTTACTATTGATATAGTTCTGACAACAATTCAGATTCGTGTACGTTGAATGGGTGATGTTGTCGTGATTTCAGTCGCAACAAGACCATCATATGTTTCCGTAGCAAGACCGTAAATAGCATCTACGAGCAAGCACGTGCGTTTGTATTTCACAACCAGCGCAGTTCTCTTGGTAATTCCATCTCGCAGCTGTTGTTCCGCTCCGATTATTTTTCACGTCGGTAAGACTGAGGGTCCGTCATAGTTCTATTAAAAATGCAATTGCTTATTTGAATTGCACAACACGGAGACCTGTTCAGGTGTCATCATCACGTGCAGGCACCGTACGCATGGGCACTTACAGCCAATTATCATTTTTTACTAAAGCAGTTTTCTTGCAGTTATAAACAAACAAACTTACATCGGAAATACTTAGATGTGCAGCGATTGTGTGTTCTGGTGGTGTGGCACCCCTGTCATACAAAAACACACTGATTACGCCAGAATCTTGGACATCTAAAGATCGTCTTTGCCCAGTTAATGTTACCCAAACAAGCGCGTCCTTGTTAAATAACAGTCGAGACCTTTCTTTTCTTAGTTGAGTCAATGTTGGTTTAAAATATTCAGTGGTAAACATATGTGAGTTGAATCCCTCGGTGCATGCTACTTTGCCATTATAGAAGCAATCCTGGAGTGTTTTTATATATGGTAAGGCACTCAATGATTCAGAGTTTCCACGTAAACGTGCTATGATTCCAAACTGACTTAGGGTTGGTTGTGGTAGATCAGGGTTATTCCAAATGGCAATTTCTACTTTAACAAAATTGTCTGATAATTCATAAGAGGGTTTGATTACACCACTTCGACTAAAAATTTCCTCTTGCGGTTGATAAAAATTGTTATAGATGTTAACATCAGCTGGCACGTGGTGCAGCACTCAGCCGGTGGTAAATTCCACAATAAAATCAGATCGGTCAGATTACATTACTTCAGTGATAAAATGACTTCATATGGGACCATCCAACTTAGTTTGTACTAGTAAATTTAAACCAGTGTCCCGCATAAATAATTACCAACTTTAACTAACGGTGCAAGTCCGTTCTAATCAAAATACAAACTATGCTGAGGCATTATCACGTATGCGTCCCAGTGAGTGATCGGTCCTGTTGATGAATCCAGTTTGAAGATAACATGTTCACATGTTTGTAGTACCATCGTTGCAAAATCATCTCGCATCAAAACACTACGAAGATATTTTATAGACTTTGTCATCGCGTGTAAATCAAGACTGATCCATGGAAGGTTGAGAACCTTCGCTTCCATCAGCTGCATGATCTTCTGTGAATGGGTAATCGAATACATGTCCAATGGTATTCGATGACTCGTGTCCGTTTATATAAGACCTCTTCTTTTTTATACGGCCTCCAACCGCCTTTTCAAAGCCATTCCTGATGCAGTTTCAACAGCCCCTAACGCTGAAGCTTTTGCAACCACTGATGCCATTAATGCTGGAATCGCTGCAAGGAATGGAAATATTTCACTGGTCTTAATATCGCTGAGGTGTAGTTGTATTTGGTCGCATTAATCTGAGCGAACTACGTTTGGGTCGACCACACGGGGATATTACCAGTTAATTTTGCCGGAGAAAGTTTCAGTGTGAATGCACAATTGTGTCTGATTGCGTGTTTGTTTTTCTCGGCTGTCTTTGAGTAAGACCGACCCTCACGTCGTGATAAGACATTATTATAAATATGTAACAGCTTTAATTAAGAAATTCTACGAATGTGCCACAGGTGCATCAATCACCCTCATTCGACCTCCAGCACCCTGCAACTACAGTGTCTTGTTAGAAAGTATTTCAGCATATTATCTGTAATTAGTACCAGCAGGAGCTGCACGTTCAGGAAAATACATGTCAGCGACGTACTGTCTGTGTAGGGCAACTTGACCA